>WOXC01009608.1:0-482500 GCA_011680675.1 Gymnobelideus leadbeateri
AACCTAGCCGTGTAACCTTGGGCAAGTTACTTAACCCCAATTGCCCTAAAGGGGCGGCTAGGTGGCGCAGTGAGTAAGAGCGCCGGCCTCGGAGTTGGGATGACCCGAGATCAGATCCGGCCTCAGAAAATGAGCACCCACGCATAAATAATGACTAGCTGTGTAACCTTGAGCAAGTTACTTAACCCCAATTGCTTTAAAAAAAAAAAAAGACTCCTGGGTAGTGTGAGTTTTCATATAATGTATTTTGTTTTGATAAAAGCAGAAAACAAGTGAAAGCAATACTTTAAATGGCTTAGAATGTTATCATTTTAGAAAGTTGGTAGGACTTTTATTTGTATATTTAATACAATGTTATGTTGTAGTCTGTAGTCATTGAACTAGTAGCAAATAATGAAATATTGTTGCATTAGTAGATCATTCTTAAAGTTTTATTTTGAAATTTTTTTTACTGAATTTACTTTGATAATAACAGTTTTATAGAAACAAGAATAAAGTGAAAATTAAATTTATTCAATACAGAGTGAAGATTTAGGATTTTCTCTTTTAAATTAAATTTAAGTGAACACACAGCTATAAGGAGCATCTCTAGATCCATTTTTCAGTAATACTACTTTTCCAGCTCTATTTGCTTCTACTTGTATTTGTTGAGTTACTTACTAGGTATTTCCATAAAACCAACTGCAGTGCTTCATTCAGGCATAGGGATGAGCCTGGACTCAAAAGCTGTGCATCATAAAATTAGATCTCTCAAGCGGGTAATAGCCACAATGATCATCTAGTCCAACTACTTCATTTTATAATTGAGGAAAAAAGTCCAGAATGGTTAAATGACTTTCCTGAAGTGATGAAAGAAAGTGGGAGAGGAAGTATTTGAATTCAGGTCCTTTGATTCCAGATTCCAAGTGAATTTTCCACTATATCATGCTACAAAACAAGTTTGTTCAAATTTAGTTTGATAAAATTACATAGAGGGCATGCATTTGTAGGTTGGATGGAGTTATTCCATATTGTCATATATAAATATCTGTTATGTTACAGTACTTGAATGGATCTGTGATCTCATCAATACTAGTCTTTTCCTTTAGTAGTATAAAGCCCATTTACGATTTTTCATCCTTTTTATTTGTGTCCTCCCATAAATCCTCCATATTACATCTATCTGATGTTCAAGAAGCTTTATTTTAGATATTTTAAGCTTCTGTGGTCACCTAGGTTCATCTGTTATTTCTAGTTTTCACTACATGAATAATCTCTCCTTTTCTGATTGTACATTTCCTGGGTATTTTTTTATGCATCAAGTCATCAATAGTAATAGGTCTCTCTGCCATATATATATATATTTCTCCATTGCCTTTGGGGGGTAGCTGTCATTTTGATTCTTTAGGTATTGCATTTTGATATGATTTTCAGCCAAATAGCATCACTGAAAGAACATTGGTGTGAAAAAAATGAGATTTTGTGTTCAAGAACAGCTTGAAAGCAATATGCTTCATTCTTCATTATTTTTAAAAATCTTGGCTTAACACTTGGATCCATCAGTTTGGAGGCCTGGTTCTATGTTCAATTTATTTTGATATTTGGTTTAATGGATGACATAGCCAAAAATGATATATCACAGATAACATGGGTGCATATGGGAAAAAATCATTGTTGGCTGTGCTTACTGAGTTCTGGTAATAATTTTTTAATCCCGTTCACCACTTATGAAAACAGTTTCTTGGAATTTGACTAGCAAATTTCCATCATCCCTGATGTCATTTCTTGTAAACTAATCAGAAGCTGTTGCATTTTCATGGTTTTAGCAAATGGGTTCAAAACCTACTAAAATTCTTCATTTGAAAGATTTTTAAACTGTTTAGAAGATTCTCTTTCCAGATTTAAAGTATTGAGATAGAAGATTTTAGAAAGGCAATACACATCATTTTGGGCAAGAAAATTACATTATAATGAAAATGTTTCACCTATGTTCAGAATACTCCCTTTATAGCACAAGTTTCTTTGGAAAGTACTTTCTCATTCATTGTTAGAGTATCAGCACTATCTTGAAGGAAAAGATTATGTTTATTTTTTAAAATATCAGCTAGATAGCATATTATTTATCATCACAGAAAAGGGTAGCAGTTTTTTGAAAAAGATACCTTTTTAGTTTATTTTCTGCCATCATTCCTATCCTTCATTTGGTCATGAATCCTTTTCCTATTCATTCAATAGTGTGTCATATTATTAGACCCACTCATTGATTAATTTTAGACCAATAAAAAAATCCAGTGTTTGACTAGTTCATTGATACTAATCAATTTTCAGTTATTTTTCCCACACATCTGATTAACACATAGGCCATCTGTGATTCTAGCACTTTGAAGGGAAAAACCTATTGAAAAGCATGTGGGTGAAGATAAAATACAGAAATTTAAGTGAAATTGTTGTAAAGCTAGACTACAGATCTTCTGGATAAGGGCATGAATTAGATGATCTTGAGAAACATCACAAATCTGGCACAAAATCATGGTACTCTAGTGACAGGGAATTGAGCTAGAGGTTAGTGAAAAATAAAGAATTTTTCCCCCATCCAAGTCCATGGATCTCCTGAAATCTTTCCTTAGTTGCCCCAGATATTAAGAACCTCCTGGTTTAGAGGCCATGGATATGAGATAGTACAGAATGATTGGGAAAAAAAGTCTGAAGCTGGCTCCGAACTCAGGTCCTTCTGATTCCAGGGCCAGCGCTCTATTTACTGCGCCACCTAGCCGCCCCTTACCCAGGAGTCTTAACCTTTTTGTTTTTGTGGAGTCAATAGCCTCTTTGGGCAGTCTAGTGCAGCCTAAGCACCCTCCTAAGAATAATATTTTTAAAATATAAATTAAAACACACAAGACTACAAAATAAATCAAATATGTTGAAATACAGTTAAATATTTTTTTTAATTTTAAACAAATGCTTTATTAACTTCTGTTTTACATCATTCATTTCTGCCAGATTTTGAGTTACAATCATTTTCCCCCCACCCATCCTCCCAGAACAGCAGTCCCACAAGATATCGCTTCCTCCAATCTGCTCTCTCCCCATCCTCTCCCACACCCCCTTCGACCTCTCCATTAGAGGAAGTATGTAGCTTATCACTCATTTATCTCAAAAGAAATGTTTGTCATTGCACAAGAGCCCACAGTTTTTACTATTGCTTGTAGACCCACATTTTATACTTACAACTCTTGAGCTTCATCAGCATAGATTTCAGTACAGTTCTTCTACATATCTTGTTTAAAAAACTGTCAATTATATAGAAATTTTTGTTGATGTGAAATTACCATCACCTAACTTTTCAGATCATCAATTTCAACAGCATATTTTACATGTCTAATCAAATAAGCATCTAACTACATTTGTCAGTTTATTTGTGTATCAAATAGTAATATTTTAATTTCTTAATTATATTTTCTTCAGCTAATCATTTTGTGGTTGGTACAATTTTGTTATTACAGTACTGTAATTAGCACTATCTAATGCTTGCTTTGTGTATGATTAACAAACCATCATTTTAAAAAATAATATATGTAATAGTTTTTTTAGTAGTTGTTAACTATTATATAAGTAACATCATTGATAAAAAAAAAAAACAGGCCTTTTATTGTAAAATACATTTTTAAAGTTGTTTTTTTGCTTACCAAGAGTATTTTTCTTTGGAGAAATTCCAGATTATTTTCCTAGAGTGGTTGGACCATTCACAGCTTTATCAAGAATGTATCGGCATTCCTGTCTTTCCACACCTCCTCTGAATATTTCTGTCTTTTGTCATTTTTTCCAGTTTTCTGGATGTTAGGTGAAACTTCTATGTTGTTTTGATTTATTAGTTTTTCTTAATAATATTTTATTTTTTCCAGATATGTAAACATAGTTTTCTTTTTCTTTTTTTTTCCACATTAAACTTTTAATGGTCTCAAAATTCTGTGACAGATTTTTGGTCAAGTTGTTTCCATTTAAAAATTACTGATTTTAAAAACTAGTAACTTAAAACTGCCACAAAACAAACGGTCCACAAAAACATTCCTTTCCTCCTGAAGCTTTTACAATGCATTGTAATCATTAACCAGTCTTTTACTATTAAACTTAAATGGCCAATTGAGACAAACTGTTCTGAGACCATTCTTACATCACTGATTAAGACTGGGGTGGCAGGTGTTGTACAGAATATTCATTTAGCCTTCTGGGCAGATTTTGTGACCTTGCCAGTTCCAGCAGCCTTCTTGTCAATTGCCTTGATAACACCAACTGCAACAGTCTGCCTCATATCACGGACAGCAAAATGACCCATAGGAGGATAATCAGAGAAGTTCTCCACACACGTGGGCTTGCCTGGAACCATGTCAATGATGGCAGCATCACCAGATTTCAGGAACTTAGGGCCATCTTCCAGCTTCTTACCAGAACGACGATTGATCTTTTCCTTCAGTTCAGCAAACTTGCAAACAGTGTGAGCAGTGTGACAATCTACAACAGGTACATAGCCAGCACTGATTTGGCCTGGATGGTTCAGAATAATAACCTGTGCTGTTAAACCGGCTGCTTCCATAGGTGGGTCATTCTTGCTATCACCAGCCACGTTACCAAGACGTACATCTTTGATGGAAATGTTCTCCACGTTGAAACCAACATTATTGCCTGGCAGAGCCTCACTCAAAGCCGCATGGTGCATTTCAACAGACTTTACTTCAGTTGTAACATTGACTGGGGCAAAGGTGACCACCATGCCTGGTTTTAGAACACCAGTTTCCACTCGGCCAACAGATACAGTACCAGTACCACTAATCTTGTAGACATCTTGGAGGGGTAGACGAAGGGACTTGTCAGTTGGACGAGTTGGTGGCAGAATGCAATACAAAGCTTCAAGCAGTGTAATTCCATTAGTGTTGCTATCCTTAATGAGTGACTTTCCATCCCTTGAACCAAGGCATATTAGAGCTTGGCTCCAGCATGTTGTCACCATTCCAACCTGAAAATGGCACAAAAGCTACTGTGTCAGAGTTGTAGCCAATCTTCTTAATATAGGTACTGACTTCCTTGATGATTTCCTCATATCTCTTCTGGCTGTAGGGGGGCTTGGTAGAATCTATTTTGTTTACGCCGACAATCAGTTGTTTTACACCTAGTGTGTATGCCAGAAGGGCATGCTCATGGGTCTGCCCATTCTTTGAGATACCAGCTTCAAATTCACCAGTGCCAGCAGCAACAATCAGGACAGCACAGTCAGCCTGAGATGTGCCGGTAATCATGTTCTTGATAAAGTCTCTGTGCCCTGGAACATCAATAATGGTCATATAGTACTTGCTGGTCTCAAATTTCCACAGGGAGATATCAATAGTGATACCACACTCACGTTCAGCCTTCAGTTTATCCAAGACCCAGGCATATTTGAAGGAGCCCTTTCCCATCTCGGTAGCCTCCTTCTCGAACTTCTCAAGGTTCTGTTATCAATTCCACCACATTTGTAGATAAGGTGGCCTGTAGTGGTGGACTTGACCAAATCTACGTGTCCAGTGATGACAGTGTTAATGTGAGTCTTTTCCTTGCCCATTTTTGTGGAGGTTTAGTGATGGTTTTCATAACACCTGTGTTCTGGCGGCAAACCTGTTGGGGAAAAAACGTAAAGATAGTTTTCAACATTCATTTTTATAAGATTTTGAGTTCCAAATTTTTCTCTCTCCCAGTCTTTCCTCCCTCTTCCCTAAGACAGCAAGTAATCTGATATAGGTTATGCATGTATGCTCATGTTAAACATATTTCCACATAGTCATGTTGTGAAAGAATCAGAACAAAAGGGAAAAACCACGAGAAAGAGAAAACAACAAAAAAAATGAAAATACTATGCTTTGATCTACATTCAGACTCCATTGTTCTTTCTCTGGATATGAATAGCATTTTTCATCATGGGTCTTTCTGAATTGTCTTAGATTATTGTATTGCTGAGAAGAACTAGGTCTGTCATAATTGGTCGTCACAGTGTTGCTGTTACTGTGTACAATGTTCTTCGGGTTCTGCTAACTTCTCTCAGCAACCATGCATGTAAGTCTTTCCAGGTTTTTCTGAAATCTGCCTGCTTATCATTTCATATAGAACAATAATATTCAGTTACATTCTTATACCACAACTTGTTCAGTCATTCCCAGTTGATGGACATCCCCATAACTTCCAGTTCTTTGCCACCACAGAAAGAGCTACTTAAATATTTTTGTACAAATAGGTCCTTTTCCCTTTTTAATGATCTCTTTGGGATACAGACCTAGTAATGGTATTACTGGATCAAAGAGCATGCATGGTTTGATTGCCCTTTGGGCATGGTTCCAAATTGCTCTCCGCTTGTTGGATCAGTTCACAACTCCACCAACAATGCACTAGTGTTCCACTTTTCCTACATCTTCTCTAACATTTATCATTTTACTTTTCTGTCAGATTAGTCAGTCTGATAGGTGTGAGGTGGTAACTGAGTTGTTTCAATTTTCACTTCTCTAATCAATAGTGATTTTAGAGCAATTTTTCATATGACTATAGATAACTTTAATTTCTTCTGAAAACTGTCTCTTCATAACCTTTGACCATTTATCAGTTGGGGAATGACTTGTATTCTTATACATTTGCTTCTGTTTTCAATATATTTTAGAAATGAGGCCTTTATCAGAAACACTTAACTGTAAAAATTATTTCCCAGTTTTTTGCTTTCCTTCTAATCTTGGTAACCCTGGTTTTGTTTGTACAAATCTTTTTTAATGTTTATAATGTAATAAATAATTATCTATTTTTCATTTCATAATGTTCTCTAATTTTTTTTCATAAATTCTTCTCCATAAATCTAACAGGTAAACCATTCCTTGCTCTACTGATTTGCTTATTGTGTAGTCCTTTATACGTAAATTATGTACCCATTTTGACCTCATTTTGGTATAGGGTGTAATATGTTGATGAATGCCTAGTATCTGCTGTAGTGTTTTCCAGTTTTCCAGTCAATTTATGTTAGATATTGAGTTCTTATCCCAGAAGCTGCAATCTTTGTGTTTATAAAACACTAGATTACTATGGTCATTATCTAATCTATTCCACTGATCCACTACTTTATTTCTTAGCCAGTACCAGATGGTTTTGATGATTACCACTTTGTAATACAGCTTGAGGTGTGGTAAAACTAGGCCACCTTCCTTTGCATTTTTTTTCATTAATTCCCTTGGTACTCTTTTTGTTTTTGTTTTTGCTTTTTGGAGGGCAGTCGGAGTTAAGTGACTTGCCCGAGGTCATATGGCTAGTTTTTTTGTTAAGTGTCTGGGGCCGTATTTGAACTCGGGTCCTCCTGACTCCAGGGCCAGTGCTCTATTCACTGCACCACCTAGCCACCTCTTCCCTTGATATTCTTGACTGTTCTTCCAGATGAATTTTGTTAAGTTTTTTCTTAGCTCTATAAATAATTTTTGGTAGTTTTATTGGTATGGTACTGAATAATTAGATTAATTTAGAAAGAATTGTCATTTTTATTATATTAGCTTAGTCTACCCATGAATGTTTGATATTTTTCCAGTTTTTATCTGTCTTTATTTGTGTGAAAAGTGTCCCGTAGTTGTGTTCATATAGTTCTTGGGGGTCAGCTAGGTGGTGCAGTGAATAGAGCACTGGCCCTGGAGTTAGGAGGACCTGAGTTCAAATTTAGCCCCAGACACTTAACAAAAAACTAGCCAGGTGACCTTGGGCAAGTCACTTAGCCCCAGTTGCCCTCCCTTCCCCCCTCCAAAAAAAAAGCATAGAGTTCTTGGGTTGTCTTGGCATGTAGACCCCCAGATATTTTATGTTGTTTTAAAATTATTTTAAATGGAATTTCCCTTTCTTATCGCTTGCTGCTGGGCTTTGTTGGTAATATATGGACATGCTGATGATTTATGTAGGTTTATTTTTTATCCTGCAACTTTGTTAAAGTTATTAATTGTTTCAAGTAGTTTTTTAGTTGATTTTGCAGCATAATAATTTTGTTTCCTTATTGCCTGTTCTAATTCTTTTAGTTCCTTTTCCTTCTCTTATTGCTGTAGCTAACATTTCTAGAACAGTATTGAATAATAATGGTAATAATGGGCATCTTTTGTTTCACCACTGATCTTATTGGGAATGCTTCTAACTTGTCCCCCCATTACATACTATGCTTGTTGCTGATTTTAGATAGATACTTCTTATCATTTTAAGGAAAACTCCATTTATTCCTATTCTTTCTAGTGTTTTAAATAGGAATGGAAGCTGTATTTTGTCAAAAGCTTTTTCTGCATCTATTGATGTTAGTTTTGCTATTGATGTGGCCAGTTATGCTGATAGTTTTCCTAATAATGAACCAGCTGTAAATTCCTGGTATTAAATCCCACTCGATCAGAGGGTACTATTCTGGTGATAAATTGTTGTAATCTCTTTGCTAATATTTTATTTGAAATTTTTGCATCAATATTCATGAAGGAAATTGGTCTCCAGTTTTCTGTTTTGGTTCTTCTTGGTTTAGGTTTTAACACCATATTTGTGTCATAAAAGGAATTTGGTGTGGTTCTGCCTGTTTTTCCAGATAGTTTATGTAATATTGGAATTAATTGTCCTTTAAACAATTCTACCCTATCAGACATGGTAGAATTTACTTGTATATTCATCAGGCTCTGGAGATTTTTTCTTAGGAAGTTCATTGACGGCTTGTTCAGTTTCTTTTTCTAAATTGGGGTTAAGTTATTTAAGTATTTTATTTCCTCTTCTGTTAATCTGGGCAATTTATATTTTTGTAAATATTCATCCATTACACTTAGATTTTCAAATTTATTGGCATACAGGTGGACAGAATAGCCCATAATTATTGCTTTAATTTCCTTTTCACTGATGGTGAATTCACTGTTTTCATTTTTATTACTGGTAATTTGATTTCCTTTTTAAAATATTTATTTATTTTTAGTTTTCAACATTCATTTCCACACAATTTTGAGTTCCAAATTTTCTTTCCATTTCTCCCCTACCCTAAGATGGCAAACATTGATTACCCCTTACCCCAGTCTGTCTTCTCTTCTATCACCACCCATTCCCCCTCTATCACCTCCTTCCCCCTTGCTTTCTTGTAGGGTAAGATAACATTGACTATATATCTTATTTCCCAGTTGCGTGTAAAAACAATGTTTTTTTTTAACATTTGTTTTTAAAACTTTAAGTTCCACATTCTCTCCCTTCTTTCCTCGTCACCTATCCCCATTGAGAAGACAAGCAATTCAATATGGGTTGTATATATGTGGTTATGCAAAACATTTCCATAGTAGTCATATTGTAAAAGACTAACTATATTTCCCTCCATCCTATCCCCATGATTTATTCTGTTTGACCATTTCCCTTTTCAAAAGTGTTTGCTTCTGACTATCCCTTCCTTGAATCTGCCCTCTCTTCTATCATCCCTCCCCTCATCCCTTTCCCCCCTACTTTCCTGTTGAGTAAGATATCCAGTTGAGCATATATGTTATTCCTTCCTTAAATCAAATCCCCCTGTTCTTCCTCGCCATTGTACCAGCTTTCTCTTACCTCTTTTTCCTCTCTCACTCTTAATTTTATTTTTTAGACATCATCCCTTCATATTCAACTCACCCTGTGCCCTCAGTGTACACACACACACACACACACACACACACACACACACACATACTCTCTCTCTCTCTCTCTCTCTCTCTCTCTCCCTCCCTCCCTCCCTCCCTCCCTCCCTTCAATTGGTCTGATACTGAGAAAAGTCTCATGAGTTACAAATATCATCTTTCCATGTAGGAATGTACACAGTTCAGTTTTAAGAAGTTCCTTATGATTTCTCTTTCCTATTTATCTTTTCGTACTTCTCTTGATTCTTGTATTTGAAAGTCACATTTTCTGTTTACTTCTGGTCTTTTCATGAAGAAGGCTTGAAAATCCTCTATTTCATTGAATGACCATATTTTCCCCTGAAGTATTATACTGTTTTGCTGGGTAGGTAGGTGATTCTTGATTTTAATCCTAGCTCCTTTGACCCCCAATATCATATTCCAAGCCCTTTCATCCATTAATGTAGAAACTGCTAGATCTTGTGTTGTTCTGGTTGTGTTTACACAATATTTGAATTGTTTCTTTTTTTTTCCAAATGCTTTATTAACTTCAGGTTTACATTATTCATCCATCAGATTTTGAGTTACAATTTTTTGTTCACTTTTCCCCTACCTGCCACCCCAGAATAGCAGTCCCACAGGATATCCCAACATCCAATCTGCTCTCTCCCATATCTTCTCCCATACCCCCTTCGACTTTGCCATTAGGGCAATGTGAATCTCTGTGCCCCAATGCCTGTACATCTTATCTCCCAATTACATGCAAAATAGTATTAATAATAGTATTTATATTTATTTGAAACATTTAATTTTAAAACTTTGAATTCTAGATCCATTCCCTTCCTCCCTTGTCACCCACTCCTGCTGGGAAGATAAGCAATTCAGTATATGTTGTACATGTATAGCTATGCAAAACATTACCATAGTAGATATATTGTAAAAGACTGACTATATTTCTCTCCCACCCATCCCACCCCCAACCTGATCCATTCCCTACTTTGATCCTGTCCCTTTTCAAAAGTGGGTGCCTCCAGCCTCTCCTCCCCCTAGCATGCCCTCCCCTCCATCCTCTCCCCTCTCATCCCCCTTCCCCCTACTCTCCTGCAGGGTGAGATATCCCATTTAGTATGTATGTCATTCTCTCCCTGAGCCAAATTCAATGAGAATATGGTTTTTCCTTTTTGCCTTCCTGTTCTTCCCCTCCCCTGCAGCCACTTCCCCTTGCCTCTTCTAAACGAGATAGTTTACCCCCCCATCTCTCCCCATCTCCTCTCACCACATTCCTCTCTCACCTCTTAACTTCACCCCTTAAGTATCATCCCTTCCCACCAAATTTGACCTGTGCCCTCTATCCATGTATACCTGTAAACATATATACACACATTCACATATGTATTCCTATGCCCATATACCCTTCTTCAATTATTTTCATAATGAGGAAGGTTTCATCAGTCACAGTTACTGTTTTTCCATGTAGGAATGTAAATAGTTCAACTTTGATAAGTTCCTTTTGATTACTTTTCCCTGATAACTTTCTCAAGCATCTCTTACTTCTTGTGTCTGAATGTCAAATTTTCTATTCAAGTCTGGTTTCTTCCTCAAGAATGCTTGAAAGTCCTCTATTCCACTGAATGACCATATTTCCCCCTGAAACAAGATACTCAGTTTTGCTGGGTAGGTGATTCTTGGTTTTAATCCCAGGTCCTTTGCCCTGTGGAGTATCATATTCCATGCCCTTTGATCCCATCCCTCAGTGTAGCAGCTGCCAGGTCCTGCACTATTCTGATTACATTTTCACAGTATTGAAATAGTTTCTTCTTGGCTGCTTGTGGTATTTTCTCCTTGATCTGGGAATTCAGGAACCTGTCTATAATATTCCTAGGAGTTTTCTTTTGGGGATCTTTTTCAGGAGGTGATCGATGGGTTCTTTCAACCTCCATTTCGCCATCTGCATCTAAAACATCAGGGAAATTTTCCTTGAGAATTTCTTGAAGTATGATTTCTAGGTTCTTTCTTTGATCATGGCTTTTGGGTAGTCCAATAATTTTTAAATTGTCTCTCCTGGATCTATTTTCCAGGCCAGTGGTTTTTCCCATGAGATACTTCACATTGCCTTCTATTCTTTCAATTGCTTGGATCTGTTTAACAGTGTCTTGATTTCTCATAAAGTCACTAGCTTCCATTTGCTCCAGTCTAATTCTGAAGGAGTGATTCTCCTCAGTGAGCTTTTGAGATTCTTTTTTCATCTGGCAAATTCGGCTTTTTAAGGCATTCTTCTCCTCATTGCCCTTTTGGGCCTCCTTTGCCATTTGAGTTAGTCTGTTTTTTAAGGTGTTGTTTTCCTCAGTCAGGCTGTTGATCCTCATTTCATAGTTTTCTTGCATCTTTCTCATTTCTCTTCCCAATTTTCCCCCCACTTCTCTTATCTGCTTCTTAAGGTCCTCTGTGGCCTCTAACCAGCTCATATTTTCATTTGGGGCTTTTGGTACAGGAGTTCTGACTTCCCAATCCTCCTCCTGTTCCATGCTTTGATCCTCTTTGCCCCCAAAATAGGAGTCTAATGTTGCATTTTTCTGTTTATTTTGTTTGGGGATGTTGCCACAGTAGGACTCTACCACCAGCCAGGGGAGTTTCCATCCCAAATGCTGGGGTTTTCTCAGCTGCTGCAGGTATTAGTTAGATGGCCTCTCTGAAGCCTCCACACACTCTGGCAAGCTGGTCACACACCCCAAGACCTCTATTTTTTAAGGTGTTATTTCTTCAGGTTTTATTTATTCATTTTGTGTGTGTTTGTGTGTGTGTGTGCGCGTGTGTGTGTTTGTGTCTCCTTTAGCAAGCTGTTGCCTCATTTTCCCGTGATTTTCTTGTATCACCCATTTCTCTTCCCAATTTTTCCTCTGCTTCTCTTACTTGGTTTCCAGAATCCTTTTTCAGTTCCTCCATGACCTGTGTTCAATTCATATTTTTCTTGGAGGCTTTCGATGCAGTTTTGACTTTGTTTTCTTCTTCTGGTTCTATGTCTTGTTCTTCTTTGATACAAAAGAAAGATTTTATAGTCTGGTTTCTTTTTCCTCTGTTTGCTCATTTTCCCAGCCAATTACTTGACTTTTTAGCTCATTGCCTATGTAGAACTCTGCTTCTAGAGTGGATAATGCTGTGTCCTAAATTTCTGGGATTTTGTCCAGTTGTGTCAGAGCTACTTCTAGGCACCTACCTTAGAACTGTAAGGAGGACTCCTCCACAGCTTCCACAAGCTCCACCACACTAGCACTTGTCATCCCAGGACCACCACTCAAGACTTCGACCTAGAACCAAGCAGGGCAAAGCTGCCTTAGTGCTAGCAAAGAGATTTCCTGCTATTGCCTTCTGATCTGCTGCTTGGTTCCCCTTGGTTCCCCTACCATCTGTGAACTTGGAAATCCAGAAGCAGCTGCTACTGCTGTGGCTGTCGCCCAGCCACTGTCATCTATGCTGCCTCAGGGTCAGGGACTGGACTGCACTCTTTTATTACCCAGGTCCAACAGGTTTTTTCCCCACTGACCTTTTACGTTCTCTTTGGTGTTGTGGATTGAGAAGTCTGGAAACAGCCACAGCTGCCAGTGATTCAGTCCCCTATGTCTGCCCTGGCCTGGTCTGTGCTGCCATTATTTCCAGTGTGGCCTACATGGGACTCCACTCTGCTCCTAACCCAGTGTGATAAATCTTTCCTTTTGGCTTGCAAGTGTCTGTTCAACTGAAAATGTATTTCACTCTGTCATAATTCTGCATTCTGTAGCTCTAAAATTTGTTTAGAGTCAATTTTTACAGGTTTTACAGGTGATGGGTGGACGAACTCAAGCAAGTTCCTGCTTTTACTCCACCATCTTGACTCTGCCCCCAATTTTCTTTTTTTTTTTTTTAAATAAAATTAGCTAGAGGTTTATCTTTATTTTTTTTCATGAAACCAATTGTTTTATTTATTTAGTTCATTAGTTTTCTTACTTGCAATTTTATTAATATCTCCTTTGATTTTGAAATTTTCTAATTTGGTATTTAATTGGAGATTTTTTTTTTTTTTAAAGCAATTGGGGTTAAGTAACTTGCTCAAGGTTACACGGCTAGTCATTATTTATGCGTGGGTGCTCATTTTCTGAGGCCGGATCTGATCCGGGTCATCCAAACTCCGAGGCCGGCACTTTTACTCACTGCGCCACCTAGCCGCCCCTTTAGGGCAATTGGGGTTAAGTAACTTGCCCAAGGTACACGGTTAGGTTTTTGTTTGTGCGGATTAAGTGTCGGAGGCCGGCTCCGAACTCAGGTCCTTCTGATTCCAGGGCCGGCGCTCATTCACTGCGCCACCTAGCCGCCCTAATTGGAGATTTTTTATTTGTTCTTCTAGCTTTTTTAGTTGCATGCCCAATTCATCCTTCTCTTCTTTCTCTATTTCATTTGTGTAGGCATTTAGATACAAAATTCCCCTAGGAGCTGTTTTATCTACCTCCCATAATGTTTTTTGCTATGTTGTCTCATTACTGCTGTTCTCTTTGATGAAATTATTGATTATGTGATTTGTTGTTTGACTCATTCTTTAGGATTAGATTATTTAGTTTCCAATTAGTTTTTAGCTTATCTTTCCATAGCTCTTTATTACATATGATTTTTATTATGTCATGGTCTGAAATAGATGTATTTCTGCCTTTATGCATTTGATTGAGAGTCAGTTTTTGTGCAGGTGCCATGTACCACTGAGGAAAAACTATATTCCCTTCCTTCCCCGTTCAATTTTTCTCTCAGTGTCTTGATCATATTGATCTTTTCTAAAATTCTATTCACCTCCTTAACTCCTTATTTATTTTGTGCTTAGATTTATCTAGTTCTGAGAGAAGGAAGTTGAGGTCCCCCACTAGTATAGTTTTGCTGTCTATTTCTTCCTGTACTTCACTTAACTTCTCCTTTAAGAATTTGGTGCATACATGTTTAGTATCGATACTGCTTCACCGCCTGTGGTACCTTTTTAGCAAGATGTAGCTTTCTTTCCTATCTACTTTAATTAAGTCTGTTTTTGCTTTTACTTTGTCTGAGATTTTGTTTGACTGATTCTTGACGTGTCAAATAGTCCTAAGCTTTCACATGCCCACTTGTAATTTTTAAGGAATTAATTTTTTCACTTAGCTTTCTACCTCTCTTTCCATTTGGCCAATTCTACTTTTAAAGGAGTTTGGGTTTTTTTTTTTCTGGTTTTTCCCCCCATTTGGCCAGTTCTGTTTTTTAAGGAGTTACTATTTTCTTCAGTCAGTTTTTGTGTTTAATTTTGCAAGCTGTTGAATTTTTCCATAATTCTCTTTAAAAAACTCTCATTTCTTTTCCAAATTTTTCTTCTACCTCTCTTACTTGATTTTAAAAATCCATTTTGAGCTCTTCCAGGAGCACTTTTTGGATTTGAGATCAGTTCAGATTCCCCTTTGAGGCTTCACTTGTAAGCATTATGACATTGTTGTCTTTTTCTCAGTTTATGTTTTGGGATTTTTCCTGTCACCACAGTAGATTTCCACGGTCAAGGCTTTTCTGTTTCTTACTTAATTTTTAGCCTATTTTGTGACTTTTAAAGTTGAGCTCTGCTCCTGGGCACAGGGGGCACTGTCCCACACTTCTTATGCTCAAGGCCAGGGGCCTAATCACTGACTTTTCCACACCTCACACCTGGCCTACTGTGTCACTAGTCTTCTGACCCCAGACAGAGGGCATAGGTTGTTGATCTGTGCTGTGGCTAAAGGCCTCCTGATAACTTGCCTGGACACAGTCTTCAATGGATTGCCTTCCCCTTTTGCACAAGTGAGACAGACTTTTCCTGAAGTCTTGCTAAGTTATCTTAAAATGGAAAATTGTTTGACTGTCTCTTTGTGGGTTCTGTTGCTCCAGAATTGATTCTGAGACTTGATTTAGCATTTTCTGAGGGAAATCGGGGAGAGCTCAGGCAACTTCCTAGTATCTCCTCACCATCTTCTAGTTCTCTTATTATTAATGATATAAAGCAGTCTTTTAGTGATTGGCTTCTGAAAAATAAGAATACATTTTTTTTTAAACATCACCTGCATTTTCTTTTGAGCCAACCCTTAAGACAAAGAATGAAAAGTTGAAAGGACGGGGCGGCTAGGTGGCGCAGTGAGTAAGAGCGCCAGGCTTGGAGTTGGGATGACCCAAGACCAGATGTGGCCTTAGAAAATGAGCACCCACACAGAAATAATGACTAGCCGTGTAGCCTTGAGCAAGTTACTTAACCCCAATTGCTTTAAAAAAAAAAAAGGTAGAAGGAAAAATAATTCAGTAAACTAACAATATATTAAAAAAAAAACCGGCGGGGAAGGGGGGGCACTAGGTGGCGCAGTGAGTAGAGTGCTGGCCCTGGAGACAGAAGGACCTGAGTTCGGATGGGGCCTCAGACACTTAAAACAAACAAAAGCCTAGCCGTGTGACCTTGGGCAAGTTACTTAACCCCAATTGCCCTCCAAAAAGCAAATAGATAGATAGATAGATAGATAGATAGATAGATAGATAGATAGATAGATAGACAGACAGATAGACCCCCGACACATACAGTATTGTAAGCTTATAGGCCCCACTTCTCCAGAGAAGCAGAGAATGTCTTCTTATACCTTTTCTTTAGATCTGTTTGGTCATAATTTCAAAGTATTTAATTTTGATTTTTTTTTTCTTCTTTCCATTTATGTTGTTTTAATCATTGGATATACCGGCACTCTATCTTTAAGTTCCTTTTGATTTCTTTTCCCTGATTACCTTCTCAGGCATCTCTTGCTTCTTGTGTCTGGATGTCAGATTTTCTATTCAATTCTGGTTTTTTCCTCAAGAATGCTTGAAAGCCCTCTATTCCACTGAATGACCATATTTTCCCCTGAAACAAAATACTCAGTTTTGCTGGGTAGGTGACCCTTGGGTTCATTCCCAGCTCTTTTGCCCTCTGGCATATCATATTCCATGCCCTTTGATCCCTCAGTGTAGAAGCTGCCAGGTCCTGGGCTATTCTGATTGTGTTTCCACAATATTGAAATTGTTTCTTCCTGCCTGCTTGTAGTATTTTCTCCCTGATCTGGGGAAATTTTCCTTGAGAATTTCTTGAAGGGTGATTTCTAGGTTTTTTCTTCGATCATAGCTTTTGGGTAGTCCAATAATTTTTAAATTGTCTCTCCTGGTTCTGTTTTCCAGGTCAGTGGTTTTTCTCATGAGATATTTCACATTACCTTCTATTTCATTTGTTTGGATCTGCTTAACAGCATCTTGATTTCTCATAAAGTCATTAGCTTCCATTTGCTCCAATCTCCTTAGTGAACTTTTGAGATTCTTTTTCCATCTGGCAAATTCGACTTTTTAAGGCATTCTTCTCCTCATTGC
The DNA here is from genome assembly GCA_011680675.1 of Gymnobelideus leadbeateri. Lineage (NCBI taxonomy): Eukaryota > Metazoa > Chordata > Mammalia > Diprotodontia > Petauridae > Gymnobelideus > Gymnobelideus leadbeateri. The sequence continues at coordinate 16,998 of WOXC01009608.1, forward strand.
CCTTTTGGGCCTCCTTTGCCATTTGAGTTAGTCTATTTTTTAAGGTATTGTTTTCCTCAGTCAGGCTGTTGACCCTCATTTCATACTTTTCCTGCATCCTTCTCATTTCTCTTCCCAATTTTTCTTCCACTTCTCTTATTTGATTTTTAAAGTCCTTCTTAAGGTCCTCTATGGCCTGCAACCCACTCATGTTTTCTCCTGGGGCTTTTGGAGCAGGACTTCTGACCTCACAGTCCTCTTCCCGTTCTAAGCTTGGATCCTCTTTGCCCCCAAAGTAGGAGTCTAAGGTTGCATTTTTCTGTTTAATTTGTTTCCTTTGCCTTGGCATGTTGCCACTTAATTACTTGACTTTTGGGCTTGTTGCCACAGTATGGCTTTCATGCCAGATAGGGGAGTTTTCGTCCCAAATGTGTGTGTGTGGGGGGCAGCTTTCCAGTTCTGGCAAGCTAGAACACCACCCACGACCTCCACTCCAGGTCACAATCCAGATCCAGGGAGGTTAAAGCAAGAGCGATTACCCCCTAAGACTGATCGCTGGATCTCCCTACAGTTCGCAGGCCAGGAGCTGGAGCTGCCTCTGAAAACTACAAAATGACTTGTCTCCGCAGCCGCTTCTAGCCCCCAGGGGAGGAAGCCGACAAGTTCCCCAAATACTGGTCCCAAAGTCCATAGGGCACTAACCTCTCACTTTGTCCTAGGCATGTCTATTTTGAGAATTCTGGAATCGCCACAGCTGCTGGTGTTCTGGGGTCCCTCCAGCTGGCTGCTGGCCCTGCCGCCCTGGGGCTAAAACCGCGACTCAGGCTCCCTGTGCACTGCTGGGTTGCCAGCTCCCAGACCGCTGTGCTGGTCCTTCCTGCAGGGCTTTTGGGCTGTCCTTGGCGGGAGGTTAACTTCTCTGTGTCATTCTGTGGGTGCTGGGGCTCCAGAAGTTGTTCAGAGTCCCCTCTCACATAGTTTGGAGGTAATCTGGGGGCAAAGTGGCTTGGAGGCACTGTTTCTACTCCGCCATCTTGGCTCCACCCCCACCGGCACTCTATCTTTAAATATATGCTGGTAATATTGTCCTTTTTATTATATTGCTATAGTCCCACCATGAGAAATAATTATCTTTGCATTATTTAACTTATTATTTCTAAAGTGTTTTGAAATTTGATTTATGTCTCCCAGATATTTTGGGGTTCTTTTTTGTAGTCATTTTGAATGGGATTTCCCATTTTGTTAATTCCCCTGAAGTTGTATTATTTCATAGAAATGCTATGGTTTTTGTGTATTTTTTGGTATACTTCTTTATAGTTTTATATACTATAGCCTCAGTTTCTTTACTCATTCTCTGGGATTTTAAAGCCATATATCTGTACTTCTTAGATGTGTTGATTTTATTATGTTTTATGCCAGAGCATTTTAGCTTAAAAGCATTTGTACAGAGCAGACAGTGCAGTCTTTTCCCTTCATCTATAGTAGTACTTGTGAATCCCAGGTATGAATATAGTATTTTTTCCTCACATTTGGGCTCTTTTTTTTCTATTATTTCTATTTTATTTTCCATATGCTACCTTTCACTGTTTTTTTTCTTCAAAGAGGAAATGCGTTTATCATGAAGCAATATTCTTTTGCTTTTCTAAGATTAGGTCAAATGCCGCCAGCTTTATAATGTAGGAACAATATTTCATACCTAATTATATATCACTATAAAAATTAAAATTGCTTCATTATTTACCCTATCATATAATCAGGTTGAATAAAATTAGGGTTTTATCACAAAGTGTATTACGTTTGGTTCTTTATTAGTTATGGGGAAACCAAAGCTTGGAGTAATTGTTATTTTCCCATGGACACATAACTACCTAATCACAAAAGACTGGAATCGAATCCCATTTTTCTTATTCTCAGTTCGACATTGATTTGATAATCTGACATTTGAGACTACTGTATACTAATATCTTCTAGTACTATTCTGGTTGTTTTTCTAATAAGGCAGCTGGTAATGTAACAGATATTCTAAGGTAACTTGGACTCTTTTTCCAGAGAATACTTTAAGGGAGATAATTTTTAACAGCTAGCTCAACACACAGTGATTATCATGTATCTCCATTACATACTGTTGGACAAGCTCATTAAATTGTTCATATAGCTGTATATCAAACTCTAGACAGTTCAGATTTTTCATTTACTTGGTTTTTCTTGTATGTATGGTGAGGCCAGATTTGTTTATGTGACTGTTGATTTGTACCAGCAGGCTTTGGAGTGTGCCAGGCCTTAATGCAGCTAGCATTTTGCAAACATGAATTTTTGTAGTATTTTATTCTCTCCAAGGAATCCCTCAACTTGAACTTCTTTGCTGAATTCCCTTCTTTCATGAGCATAAATCTTGATGTTTTATGACTTTTTCTGGTATTAATGATCCCAGAGGGTTTGAACAGAGTTATAGAGGTTAAATTTTTCATGAGATGCTGAATAATTATGATATATGCCTGTCAGACATCTTGTTTTAAGAAAACCTTTGTAGTAGATTTTTGTTCAACCTAATTAAATCCTTTAAAAATAATAATCAAGAAATAATTAAGTATCATCAGATCTTGTGTTCTTTGTATCTTTTTAGTTGGGTGGTATAGTGGTATGTTGTGAAATAGAACTTTTGAAATGTCTTCCCTGGTTGATTCTACATTTTCATAAAGATTTTATGTAAAGAAAAGAGAATAAGCATTTATATAACAGTGTTGTGTTCCAGGAACAGTGTTCCAGTAACTGTGCTAAGTACTTCTACAGATATTATTTCATTTTATCCTCACCACAACCCTGCAAGCTAGGTACTACTGTCTTCCTCATGTTGTATTTGAGGAAATGGAGGTAAATAGGTTAAGTGACTTGCCTTAAGTCATGTGGATAATTGTCTGAGGTCAGATGTGAACTCAAATGTTCCTGACACTATGCCCAGAACTCTATCCACTGTGTCACCAGCTGCCTCATAGCTGGTGGCAATATAGATTGAAAATTGATTTTTTCTGTTGCCCATTTTAAAGTTTCCATAAAGTTTAAGATTTCGCCCCCTACTTTTGGTATCTTCTCTCTTTCCATTACTTTGTGAATTCATTACTTATTGCTCTCACTATTGTGTTCTCCTCAGCATGAATTTTCTCAGCATTCATTTGGTCTAATCAAATTGCATTTCCTTTCTTTGTTATGTTTAATGTTACTTTTACCTATCCTATAAAGTCCAGAATCATGATGTTTAGTAGTGTGAAGGCTTCTGGGGTTTCATTTTTAGAGGTAATGTTAAGTTTCCTATTACTCAGTTCCTCTTGTAGTATATAGACTCATTGGTCACTTCAGTTCCAACAATTAAATTGATAAATGATTTTTACAGCAAAATGATACTTAACAGCTTTTACTCTTTTTTCTGCCATTGTGCCTCATATGTTGTTTATTTGCATGTGTGTGAAGATTCATCCCCCAAAGACCAACCTCCTGGTGATAATCTTTTCCCTATTTGTGTAGTTGAGCCTCTGAAAACAAACGAACTTTTCCTTTTTGCTGTTTATTTTCTTTTTGCTAGCACTATATCCAAAGCCCTTCTGTCCTGGTAGAACTTATTACAGCTTGTGTTTTACCTGTTTTCTTGTTAAGGATCCACAATTACTGTAATGCCAGTATGATAAATTAGTATTGGATTTTTTGGAGGTAGAAGAGAAAAGAAGCAAAATTGTTATTTCAGCCTTTTCACCATGATGCATTATTGTCTTATCATCCTTTCATTTTCTATCTTCTTCCATCATGATTTTAAAAAACAAAACAGTTTTTTTGTTGTTGTCTTTAGCATTTCTGTCCTGCCCCATCCTTTTGAAATTTAGTGTTCGTGACATTTTTAAAAATAACCATTCTATTACTGAATATTATTCAGCCTTAGTTATTTGTCTTTGCTGACATTTTCTGTACATTTTTTTTTAATGTGAGATTTTTTCCATTGTATTCCACCTTCATGTCTTTAGGCATTTCCCCCTTTACTTCTCATTGGAAGAACTTCGTTCTTGAGAGCATCCCAACCTTTCAAAATATTAAACCCTTTCAGTTTACCTCCTTTCTCATTGCTTTTTACAAAATCCAGGATATATGTCAGGCCCCTAATTTTGATTTATCTTCTACTTTAGCAACTTATCCAGTCAGGCTGAAAATAGCAGTTTCCCTTGTTTCCTGTAACCCTTTTTATCATGAATTTATTGAGGCAAGTCATGAATTTGTCATCTACTGTGGATATTGAATTTCCTCATCACTACAGTACCATGTTTTGTGCCATATCTGTGATCTATTGATTTGTAGTCTAGCCAATCTTTTATGTTTCTCTGCCTGTTATCCTCACCTACATGCTTTTTACTAGGTTTTTCCCTTCAAGTCCTAGAATCACACATGATGTTTGTGACAATCAGATGTAAGGATGAAAAAAAATTAAAATTGATTGTCAATAACCTGGTTAGTTGATTTCATATTGGTAGAATTAATCACTGTGTCTAATAATATGACTCAGTTAGTTGGATAACCAACCATCTCTTTGAGTATATAAAGTAACAGGTGTCTTTTATATAATATTTGTATATTATAGAGTATATAATTTATATATTTGTATATTATATAGAATATAATTTTCTATAATATGTGTGTGCACATATGTTTTATATATGTTATAAAATTTCATTGGTTATTTTTTTTAGTAAGATTAGAAACTTAAAGAAACAAGAAAAAGAAAATTATAATAACCATGATTCCAAGAAAGAAACTTATTAGTCACTATCTATTTCTGTACCAAATTGTAAGAGTTGTGAGCCCAAAATGAACTCCAAATTTATAAGTAATAAAAAATTACCATTATGACTAGCAACCTCTCTTCTGGTTATACCTGATGCTCAATGTGCAATGTTACCAAATTTAAAAGATTTTTTGTTTTGTTTTGGCAAAGTTACTAAAAATTTATTAACATAATATAGAGGATTTATTTAAAAAAAACCTCTTGTATTCTTTTTTAAACAAATGATTATGAACTGACCTACTTCTCCCAGAATGCGAACTTGGGTAAATATAGGGGGAAATGAAACGTGTTGTGATGTAAATTATACTATCCAGTATTTTTTTCCTCATTTTCATTTATAAAACACCGGTCATGACTGTCATTTATATAATGCTTAACCATTGACAAAGTACTTTTCTTATTTTATCTCAATTGATAATTGTCAATTGTGGCTTCATAAATTTAATACAAACTTATTAATAATATACATCTGAATATGACATTTATTATGATGGAAATTAAAATAAACTGAGGCAAAGAGCTATGAGCATGATCAGTTTATTAGCAAAATATGGATTTGCCAGTGTAGCAGCAAGCACCCCAACATCCCCAGGGTAGCTGCCGATACAGGTTCTTAGATCGGCTTTTCAAAAGGAAAGCAACTCAAAATGGGTTAACAAGCTTACTTTAATCAAACAAACATATATTACTTAGTTCAGGTGTAAAAGGTCAGCACCCCGAACTTCAGATTATATAGATAGAACTTACAGATCAAACAGACAGGCTTCCAAACTGTCCCAACATTACATACATCAATACCAAATCACAGTTACCAGAGAGGGAAGCATCAACATCTGGGTTTTCAAAGCCGGGGGGCTCTCAACAACGGCTTCCCAGAGTCTCATCTGGTCAAATCACACAACACTTCTCAAAGTGAGCTCCAAAGCAAAGCCTCATATCAGGGATTATATAGTCTTCTGGCTCAGAGAATATAACCACCCTCTTGACCCCACTGCCCAATCACACAGCATCAAGGTGTAGTCATTCCTGAAAACCAAGCCTCCTACCACAGATTCCATATGACCACATTCAGCCTATTAGGGGGCAGAGTATACTTTCAAATTAAAGAAGATTCTCAGAGTCACTTAAGTCAATCAAAGTCTCTTAAGCCAATCAAAGGGCCTAGGGGCGGGGAAGATCTTCAAATCTGCATTTCCATTACATTCAGCCCCAAGATCTTTCATGCCCATAGCATACACAATTTACATTTGAATTAGCACTAAAACATCTCTTAGGTCACATTTTCCAGGTACATAAGAAAATCACAATATAATCTCAAAAGTACAAAAGTCCAAATCTTCCACTCATGGGGCAAATGTTAACTCAGTCATTTATTGGTAAAATCAAAAAATAGTCACTCTTAAGTTAATTCAATCAGTCACATCAGTTTTCAAAGTGCATGGTCAAAGTCTTCCACTCATGGGGCAAAGTCTTGATTAACTCAATTAGTCACTTATCAGTAGTTTCAAAGTACAAGGTCAAAATCTTCCACTCATGGGGCAAAGTCTTGATTAACTCTCATGTTAGTCTCTTATCAGTAACAATCAAAGTCACTTATTCAGTAAAGTCTTACTAAGTATGCCCATAGCATAGACAATTTATGTTTCAATTAGCACTAACCATCTCTTAAGTCATATTTTCAAGGTAAATCTAAGGTTACCAAAGTGGCCATTGGGCCTTAAACACAAAATACAAAGCATTATCACATCAATTGAAAACAAGAGTCCAAATAAAGTTCTCTTGGGAGGAGGGGGGTGTCCTTCCCCTCACACTGCTCCAGCCCATGCTTCCAAGTCCAGAGAGGGAGCTGGGCAATAAAACCAAAGGTGGGGTCCTTGGGGGTCCAGGGCACTTTACCCTACCCACCATAGTCACAGGTCCATCCCCCCTGGGTCCCAAACTGGGATGTAGCAAGGAGACACATTCAGTGCCCCTGCTTTGCCTCACAGTCCTTATCTTGTCCTGTGGCTGAATTCCAAACTCCTGGGTTCCTTCTCTACCAGAAGGCGGCAGCTCCTGGTTTCTCCACATGTCTCCATGCAGGCAGCTCACCATTCTTGGTCTCAGTGAAGTCAGCATGCAGGCCATTCTTCTCTCCTGCTCCATGGCTCCACAGAACCAGAGCTACCACAACTGGGAAACAAACAATTATCCCAGCCCCCATACTTTCCTTTTACTCAGCAGATTCCATCCTCGTCGCCATTTTGTAGCAGCAAGCACCCCAACATCCCCAGGGATTCCCCAACCCAGGGGCAGGGAAGATCTTCAAATGTGCATTTCCATTACATTCAGTAATAAGGGTTATGTTCTCCTCAGCTAGCTAAGACTGAATGAGGACTGAGAGACCTTATTTATTGACAAAAGGAGGAGCATTCAAAAGCTAGAAGGCAGCATTATAGAGGAGGAAAATAACGTAATTGCTTACAAAGTCAGAAGCACCATAGATGTAGAGGGCAGTGTAATTGGTTGGAAATTTAGAATGCAGGGCTAGCAGCAACCTTTCCATCTTGTTGCTCTGGAAAACTCATTGGTGGTGTCCACATGGATGACTAATTAATGTAACAGAGATAAGTGACCATAGTTTCTTGAATAACATCCAGTGTTGTAGAGATATCAGACTAGACTCCCTGGTATCCCTCTTCATCCTTCAAGGATATCAGATTTCCTTGACGGAAAGATGGAACAGTGATTAGCAGAAAAACAACCTCTCAACTTTATTTCAGGAAACTAAACTTTAACTTATACGAAAGCTGAATTTCCAGACTTAACTCAGAGACGCTTAGGTAGTTACATAGAATGTTGGTAGTGATAGAACATGAAATCAGTTACAGAATAAAATCAATTTTATTTTCTCAGTTTTCACTATTCATTGATTTCAATTGTGTGTAACACAGACCACAACTTAGCAACATCTTCTGTGAGATTCTCATCTCTATTTTTTCAAAATCATCAATTAAAGGATATACTCAATGTGCTAGAGACCATTTATTGTCTTAATGTCTTAGGATAAAGGTGATATTTGGCCTACCAAGCTACCTATTTCATTCTTTTTGACTTAGCTGCCTTCTTTCCCAATCAGACATGCTTTGAGCGATGTCTTAAGCAATTTCTTGCATTTCACCATTTATACTCATATGTATTTCTGTTGCCTTTTGATTTTTCTGAAATTCTTTCAGGACTAAAAAGATAAGTTTTATTGTTTTTTTTTTTCTACATACAGTTGTAATAGCAAGCATGCTAATGTACCCCAAATGACCAGCTAGCACTGGTTCTTTTGATCTGCTTTATAAAGGAAAGACAGCTTTAAAGGAGTTAGCAGTTCTGCTTTAATTATGGAGAAAGAAATGAGTATAGAAAATACAGAGAAATTAGCACAAAGACAAACAGAGGAAGTTCCAACTGTCTGAGTAAAGCGATATTGCTATACACTTTCCATACATCAGTGGATCCAGGGAGCACAGACATCTGAGTAGTTGGGGGACTCTGAACATATAACACTCAGAGTCTCAACCTGGAAATCAAAACATCTTTCTCATGAGCAAACCCCAAACCCCTAAAGCAAAATGCCATCCTCCCAGAATATATAACAAAGACTCAGTCCCTGATTGGCTCAGAGCCAGAAAGCACTACTTCACTCAGCACAGCTGTGAATTATCAGGGTTTAAAGGAGATTAATCCTTCAGATGTTTACTATTTAGCCTGAGCCTGGGAAACTGAACTCCAGCAAGAAGGAAAAAAAAACCCAAATCCCATCTTTGCTTGTGCTCACTACAGCAACTCTAAAACACCACTCACTGAATTGTAGTTCTTTTCACCTATGTCAAAGGAACCAGTACCCACACCTACCAAATCCAGGCCTTGAAGTTTGAGATATAAGTAATTTTAACTGATTACATTAGTAAATTCATTCTATAGGATCTCATAGTATAATTATGTTAGAGCTAGAACCCACCTTAAGTTTCATCTACTTAGGTGGTTGCAACCATTTTTTATTCCACAAAACCCTTTTAACATCATTTTGAATCCTCAAGGTGATTTAATATACTACTCATGATATTCTTTTAGATTTTGTCCATTAAGTGCTTACAATAAAGGAGGCATTTTAAAAGAATGAGGATTTCATATGCTTACTATTATCTGCCAAACATTTTATTCTTTATTTTACAAATTTTTATTAAATACAAATAACATTTTAAATTAAGTGATAGGTCTGACTGTCATCTCCCTACTCAGTAAATACCAGTGATTCCCTATCACCTACAGAATCAAATATCAAATCCTTGTTTGTCATTCAAAGTACTTAATAACCTGGTCTCCCTTCCCCCTCACCATTCCAGTGTTCTTATACATCACACCTACCTCCTTCCCTGACTTTGTGATAGTGATATTGGACTCCTTGCTTTTCTTTCAATAAGACACCATCTCCTGATTCTAGGCTGTCCTTTCATGCCTTGGATGTTCTTCATCCTCATCTCTTTCTCCTCACTTCTCTGTCTTCCTTCAAGTCCCAGTTAAAAATCCGGCCTTTTATAGGAAACTTTTCTTGATCCCCTTTAATTTTATGCCGTCCCTCTCGATGATTTCCAGTTTCTCGTGTATACAACTTGTTTCTGAGTAGTCATTTGCAAGCTTGTCTCCCCCACTGTGATCTTGAAGGCAGGAATCAATTTCTCTCTCCCTCCTCCCTCTTCCCATTTCTTTCCCCCCTCCCTCCTTTTCTTCTTTTGACCTTTCTTTGTATCCCTAGCACTTATTTGGGCACTAAATAAATGTTTATTGATAGACTGGTTGTCTAAAAAAGTTATAACTTAGAAGATGTTTAACAATACAATAATCATGCATAAGTTTACTTTAAATTATTTAAATTTAAAATGACACTGATTTTCAATATTTGAATTAACACTAACTAGTCTTAAATCTAGTACTACATTCTTTATTTTGACTTAAAACAAGAATAAAGTGAAAATGCTGGCTCATACAAATATAAGGTAGAAAATGGTATGAGAATTTTACAAGCTCTCTTGATTAAAGATGTAAATTCTACTAATGTCATTACTAATGACATTTCTACTACTTAATGACATGCATAACATTAAATGATAAGTGTAGTTAAAATTAAATTGCATGTATTCATTTTTACCAGTGTTCATATATATTCTGACCTTTTCCTACTGGCTACAAAAACTCTATTGAATGACTGACATTTGTTGCTAACCAGTTCATTTGTAAATTGGCCAGTTAAGAATAAGTTTAAATCAGAAAACAGCTTTAAACTGCCACAAGAGAGACTTGTTTTCTGCAAAATATTGTGGTGCCCTGTGATGTTTTCAAAATGGCTTTTGTTTTTCATTCCCAGTAGTCATGGTTTTCAAATAGCCCCAATATATTGCTACAACCATGTAAGTATTGGTAACATCTTGTGATTACATAGCTGATTACAAAGGTATGATTACAAGGACACAGATAGGAACCAGAGAACTACTTCAGTGTACTTTACAGAGAATATGCTCATACACTTGACCATCTATTGGCAATTGGTTTTTGAGTGAATATTAAATCTCTGTGGCATTTTAGAAGCATATTGATGACAGGTTGTAAAACTATAAAAACATGTCATACTTAGTAAGAAGCAGTTGATATAATTGCTGTACAATCATCAGAATGGTTGTGCACATGATCATGATGATTTTGAATTACAGTAGTTCTTAATGTATTTGAAAAATGAAGCCTTTATCTGAGAAATTTGCTGTAAAATTCCCACCCCCAGCTTTCTGCTTTCCTTTTAATTTGGTTGCATTGATTTTGTTTGTGCAAAATTTTAAATTTAATATAATCAAAATTATTAATATAATCAAAATTACATTTTGTAATAACTGTCACTTGTTTGGTCATTTTCTTGTTCCTAGATCTGACAGGTAAACTATTCCATGCTCCCCTAATTTACTTATGGTATCATCCTTTACGTTTAAATCATATACCCATTTTGACCTTAGTTTGGTATGTGTATACCCAGTTTCTGCTATACTGTTTTCTAGATTTCCAAGCAGTTTTATCAGATAGTGAGTTTTTGTACTCAAAGCTTGAATATTGGGGTTTATCAAACACTAAATTACTACTATCTATTGTGTAACTAATCTGTTTCACTGATCCACCACTCTATTTCTTATCCAATAATTGATTATTTTGATGATTACCACTTTATAAGGAGGAATGAGATTACAGCTACATTTTTGTATTCAAGGACACAGGTTTTATACCTGCTCTTATATAAGTGAGATTTCATTTTAAGTTATAACTTATTTATAGTTATAATTAATTTAGCTAATTCTTTGTGTCTTGGGTAAGGAAGACTTTTGCATTAGCTGTGATCTGTGGATCTGTAATATCACTCTGGGGCGGGGGTGGTGGTATTCCTTACTTAATTACATCTTATCATGTGGGACTCTTTCCTATCTTCTGTGCATACTCTAAGGATGATTTTGTAATGTAGCATCATACCCCATCCTCTCTTTTACTCCATGCTCTATTGAATAGATGCTTTTTCTCACCAAGGCTTTTCTACTAAAATCCTATCCTGAACTAGTCTACTCCAGCAGACAGCCCCATGACAAACCTCCCCTTTTCTTTCCTTTTCAGTGTTTTACTATCTACTTTCTCATTTTTGTGGCATACATGTTCAATACTTCTGTTTCTCCCGTCTTCTTCTCTATCATCCTATAGCCTATGTCCCTTTTACAGAAAACTGGAAAAAACAGTAACACCTAAACTTACTGCCGCCATTTCCTTTCCTGTTGCTTCTTGGTAACCCTTTGAGTTCTAACTTCTGGCATCATTCACCTGGAGTTCCTCTCTTCAGAGTTATTGATAATGTCTTTTTTATTTTTTAATTAACTTTATTTTTTATTACTTCCCCAGTATATCCTGACCTGCACTTCATAGAAAAATCATCTCTTATAAAAAAGAAAACAAAACCAAAAAAAAGAATTTCAGCAAAATTAACCAGCATTGAAAAAGTCTGACATGCTACTTCCCATGCCCATAATCTCCCAGAGAAACTGGGAGAGATACCTTACATCTCTTCTTTGGGTCAAGTGTGTTCATTATAATTTTACAGTATTAATTTGTTTTGTTGTTTTTCTTTTAATTTTTATTGTTGTAGTCATTGTATATATTGTCTTCATGATTCTTCCATTATTGTCTTCCATCATTTCATATGTCTTATAGCACTCTATAATCTTAATACTCATTTTTTCTTATAGCACAGGACAATTTCATTTCATTTATGTGTCATAGATTATTTAGCCATTCATCATTTGATGAGTATCTACTTTGTTTCTAGTTCTTTGCTACTACAAATAGAATTTCCATAAATATTTCATTGTTTATAGGACCTTTCTGTTTATCTTTGACCTCCTTGGGATCTTCTTCCAGTAGAATCCTTGGTCCAGAGGACTCGGTGTACTTATTTCTTCCAGACTAGAAGTGCAGTTGACATGCATGGACTCAGCCCCACTGAAGATCAGCATAGAAGCTTTAACATGATCCATTTCTGATTGAGGCTGGTTAATTCAGTCCTCTTTAGGTGTAGCCTGGTTTCCTCCTTCTTACTCCTCTCTCAAAATATTTGTTTAACATTTTTAATATTAATATTGAATATTGATTTAATTCAGATACCTTGTTGACTTTATCCCACTGAAGCTCAGAGCTTCAGCAGTTTGCCAAACTCAGGGTCTCCATTAGAAGAGATTATAGGCATGTACCACCAAGTCTAACTAAGTAGTGAATTATTTTTTATTTTTATTTTTCAAATAAAGATCTACCTTCTTTCCTCCTTTGCCCATCTCCCCATTCCCACTGAGAAAACAAGCAAAAGAAATTCTCAGGTTGGACATATTAAAAAAAAATATCCTCATTCTGTACTTTGAGTCTGTTATCTCTTCATCAGGAGGAGGTAGGTAATCTTTTTTTTTTTTTTCCATGAGTCTTCTGGAATTATAGTTTGGTCATTGTATTCATAAGACTTCCTGCAGCTTTTAAAATTGATTGTTGTTGTGGTATTGTAAATTGTTCTAGATCTGCTTATTTCACTCTGTCTTAGTTCACACAAGCCTTCCCAGGTTTCTCTGAAATAGTTCTTTTCATTATTTCTTACAGCATAAGAGTATTCTATCATAGTTATAATTTGTTTACCCATTCTGCCATTGATATCCCCTTCTCCTTGTTGATGTCCTCTTCTCCCTGAGTTTCCAATTCTTTGCCACCATAAATAGAGCAGCTGCAAATATTCCTATTTTTATTGCACGTGAGTCATTTTATTCTTTCTTTGATTTTTCATTTTTCTAGTAATATTTTAGGGATGAGGAAAAAATAGTGAGAAATCACCTAAAAACTAGAAATTGAAAGTTTGATATTAATGAGTAAAAGACACTTACTAAATTAGCTTATATTTTAAATAAATTAATGGAATCAGCCCATATGTTTCATATTGCTTCAAGTTGTGTTTTATGTTAACTTAAATTTTTTTCCTCTTAAAAAAATCCCTCTCATTCCTGTGAGCTTAAACCCCCCACCCTCCTGCCCTCTAGCTACACATGCCTTCAGTCTTGAAATTGGATCATGTGCAGATGGGGAAAGGCAGTTAATAGGAAGAATTGATACCACCTGCCTGTAGATAATATAAATATGCAGATATAAATATATAAACATAAATACAGATAATCTCATAGGGAAGACACTGTTAATAAGCATATATGAAGAACCTACTATGTGCCAGACATGGTGCTAAACTTCTTGCAGGTGAGATTCAACTGAAACTTGAAGGAAATCGGGAGATAGAAATGAGAAAAGAGCTTTCCATACATGCACAGTCAACAGATAGACTGCTTTGTGCAGGGAACGTCAAAGAGAGCCCAGTGACACTGACTCCTAAAATATTTGCAAAAGGAGGAAGGGACTTTAAAATCCAAATGGACGATTAAAGGATTTTATGTTTGCTGTAGTATAGTGGATTGGGGTGTGTGTGTGTGTGTGTGTGTGTGTGTGTGTGTGATGAAATCTCTGGTATAGTGAGAGGGAACTGGATCATAATGTAGATAGTGGTTGAGGATAATGCTATTTTGTAGGTCTGAAGCACTGCCCCTAGCTGCTTAAATTTTTTTAAAATTTATTTTATTTTTGATTTATGGAATAAAACAAGTTTTTCCATAGCATAATAAAAAGAATGATTGCACTTAAAGCTGCAAATCTATTATGTAAAACTTGGTTTTCCTTTTGAATATATAAGTTATTATATGAATTTCTTTTTTTCTTCCCCCCTCTCCCTCCTGCCAAGCCATGGAGGTGGCTGTCACTAGGGCTATCATTTGGTGCATATAGGTTCAATATTGATATTGCTTCATTGTCTGTGGTACCTTTTATCAAAGTGTAGTTACCGTATTTCTTTTAATTAGTCTTATTTTAGTCATAACTTTGTCTACAATCAAAATTGCTATCCATGCCTTTTTTCATCAGGTGAAGTCTGATAAATTCTACTCCAGCCTTTCATTTTAACTCCATGTGTATCTCTCTCTCTTTTTTTTTTTTTGCTTTTTCTTTTTTTTTTTTTTTTGGAGGGCAATTGGGGTTAAGTAACTTACCCAAGGTCACACGGCTAGGGTTTTGCTTGCGAGTGTGTGTTAAGTATCTGAGGCCGCATCCGAACTCAGGTCCTTCTGACTCCAGGGCCGGCGCTCTACTCACTGCGCCACCTAGCAGCCCCTCCATGTGTATCTCTTATTCTTGAATGTGTTTCTTGTAAACAGCATATTGTTGAATTTTGGTTTCTTAATCCATTCTGCTATTTCTGTTTTATGAGGGAGTATATTCCATTTGCATTCAGTTATAAATCCTATTTGTGAATTTCCCTCCCATCTTATTTTTATTCACTGTTGTCCTTCTTAGCTTCTCTTTATTTTTCCCATCCCTCTAAAAGGCCCTCTTCCTACCTGTCCCCTAGTTCTTTTACCTCTCCAGACTTCTACAATCCTCCAGATGTACATGTTGTTTCCTCTTCAACTTAGATGAGAATGAGGTTCTAACATTATCAGCCTTCTACCCCCAACTGCTTCCTCTGTATCAGTTTTTCCTTTCATGACCCATTTTTATGAGATAATTGCTCCTTTTTACCTTTTCCTGCCTAATTGTTTTTTAGAATGGTCTCATTAAACACAGCTCAGTCCAAACCTTTCTTTTAGGCTGCCTTTGTAATGATGACAGTCTTAAGAATACTAATAACATTTTCACATAATAATTAAAGTTTGACCTCACTGAATCCCTTATAATTGTCTTCAGTGTTTTTGTTTTTTAATATTTCTTCTGGATCTTTTATATTGAATTTTCCATTGAGTTCTGGTCTTTTTGTCACAAATGCTTTAAAAAGTCTTTTCAGTTGGGGTGCCTAGGTGGCGCAGTGAATAAAGCACCGGTCCTGAAGTCAGGAGGACCTGAGTTAAAATCTAGCCTCAGACACTTAACACTTACTAGCCGTGTGACCTTGGGCAAGTCACTCAATTCCAATTTCCTTACCTTCCTCCTCCAACAAAAGGCAAAAAAACAAACAAACAAACAAAAAAAAAAAACCCAGCCCCAAAACAAGTCTTTTCAGTTCATCAAATGCCCTTTTTATTTTTCCCATTCAGAATTATACTCAGTTTTATTGGGTAAATTATTCTTGATTACAACCCCACCTTTTTTGCTTTTTTTTTTTTTTTGGAGGGCAATTGGGGTTAAGTAACTTGCCCAAGGTCACACGGCTAGGTTTTTTTTGTTTGTGTGGAGTAAGTGTTGGAGGCCGGCTCCGACCTCAGGTCCTTCTGACTCCAGGGCTGGCGTTCTACTCACTGCGCCACCTAGCCATGCCCCCACCTCCCCCACCTTTTTTGATCTTCAAAATCTAACATTCCTGTCTTTTAGTGTAGAAGCTGTTAGGTCTTGTGAAATCCTGACTGTATTTCTGTAGTATTTAAATTGTTTTGTTTTTTTTTTTGCTTTTGCTTGCAATATTTTCTCTTTATCTGGGAGTTCTGAAACTTGGCTATGATATTCTTGTAAGTTTTCCTGGATCTCTTTCAGATGGCGAATGGTAGATTTTTTCTTTTTCTACTTTACCCTCTTGTTCTAGAACTTCAGGGCAATTTTCTTTAATGATTTATTGTAATATTATATCCAGATTATTTTTTTTATCATAACTTTCAGGTAATCCAACAGTTCTTATATTGTCTCTCCTCATCTGTTCTCAGATTA
Source organism: Gymnobelideus leadbeateri (assembly GCA_011680675.1). Taxonomy (NCBI): domain Eukaryota; kingdom Metazoa; phylum Chordata; class Mammalia; order Diprotodontia; family Petauridae; genus Gymnobelideus; species Gymnobelideus leadbeateri. Next base: position 33,118 of record WOXC01009608.1, read on the forward strand.
GTTGTTTTTCTAATGAGATGTTTCAGATTCTCTTCTTTTTTTCCCCCTAGTTTTATTATTTCTTGGTGTCTTATAATATTATTCAATTCCTCTTGCCCAAATCTAGTTTTCAAGGAGTTATTTTCTTCCTTAAGATTTTGGACTTCCTTTTCCAGTTGGTTAACTTTTCTTTTCATAGTTTTCTTGGATTACTTTTTTTTCCTACGTTTTCTTCAGTCTCTTTTTGATTTTTAAATTCCTTTTTAGTTCTTTCAGAATTCTTTTTGGTCTTGTGACCATTTGATATTACTCTTTGGGGTGGGAGTGGCTTTTTTTTAACCTCACTGTCTTCCTTTGAATATGAACCTAGATCTTCTTTTATGCCATAGTAGCTATCTGTGGTCAAGTTCTTTTCCTTCTTCCTTTCCTTACTCATTTTTATTTTTATTTTGTTTTATTTTTACAAGCTTAATGTTATAATCAGGTTTTAATCCTGAGTTGTAGGTAATATTGCCTCAGGTCTCAAGTTTTCCTTATTATTATTTTCAGAATTCTGTCTAGAGACCCAAGCTTAGGTAGTTCTCTCCCCCACAAGCCATTCTGTCCTGAAAATGTTCTTGCTCCTTGCGGTACCTTGCTCCTCCTTGTCCACAGCAGCCTAGAATCAAGTCTGGTCAGCACTATTAGGCTTAGTGGCCGGAAACTGGGGGTGGAGGGGTCCTTCAGTCTTCCTTTACGCAATAGTCTTCTGTTCATTAGATGAAAGTTTGTGAGGTGAAAATTCTTGTTGCTGTGAATGAGGTAAAAGTTAAGTTGAAATTTCTTGAGTCCTAGTCTGCTTCCCAAGGAGCTGCTCCCAGGGCCTTTTCTTTATGGATTCAGATTTATTTCATTCAGCCTGGAGGTGTTTATACTTCACTCATGCCAAACCTCAGCCCCTCGTTTTCTGAGGTACTCTCAAGTTGTCTTAGGACAGCTGCTCTACTCCTTTATTTTTGCTGCTCTGCATTCATTTTGTGACAGTTTTCTGTCTATTTGTAGAGGAAATATGGAGAACCTGGAAATTTCTGACCTATTCCTCCATCTTCCCAGAATGTAATCACCTTATTAACTTCTAATAATAGTTCCCTAGAGTGGCAGAAAACAAGGGCAAAGACTGTAATAGTTTTCCTAATCACTTGAGTATTTTTTGTTTACTTTTGGGAAAGAACATTCATCTTGGTCCTTCATATTGAGATTTTTGTAATTTCTACTATGTTACATTCAGTGACAAATTCTAATATAATCAACCGCTCTGTTTCAGTAATGCCTTGTCTCTTTAACTCTTTAGATATAGGAGTGTTTATGTTGGAATTACTTTGGGTTTCTTTTAACATAATAAGCAACTACCTACATGATTATAGTGAAATGTGTTGCTATTAAAGCATATTTATTGTAATCCTTTCATTATCTTTTGTAGTTGGAGTAATACGATGCCCAATATGCCGCCAGGAATGCAGACAGATAGATCTTGTTGATAACTACTTTGTGAAAGATACATCTGAAGCACCTAGCAGCTCTGATGAAAAATCTGAACAGGTAGGCTAATTACTTTATTTCCATTCCCCTTCATATTTTAACTATGATGTTTAAAAAGTTTGAGAGGCATAATTTCTGGGTAATTTAATCATTTTATTAATAAGATTAGCTATTAATAAAAAAAGGTTAGTGACACTCTTGAATGCCAAAGACCCCTCATAGTGGTGGGTTCAAAGTTTATATACCCTTGGAAGTATGGGTATTCTTGAGGGTGGCAATCAACTCTGATTGGTTAACGGTTATTGAGAGAGTAAATATTGCAATGAGGGGGTTGGCTAAATTTTGATGAGGGTCTTTAGGTATATATGACATGGATCACTTAAGTCTTGGTTAAAGAGACTTAGCAATTTCCATATCACCTCTCTGATAGAAGAGAGAAACCTGTTTGAGTAATTCAATCAGCAGGAATCCATCCATTATCCTAAACTTAGAATTTCTTTTACTGTCTTTGAGAACGATTCCCCACCCTAGTTGATTTCTGGATGAGGAAGTAGAAAAGGGAAAAAACCTTGGTCCTGATTCAATAATTAATTATTAATACAAGAGAGAAATAGTAATCTCTCAACTGAGAGATAAAGATCAAATGTATTTATATCATATGTGGCTAGTAGAGCATGTAGTCTTTTAGAATTATAGCAAGAAAAAATTCAGCATTCACATATAATATTCAAAAGAGCAGAACCAAGAGAATGTTTTATACTATAACAATAACATTGTTAAAAGGAACAACTTAAGAACTCTGATCAGTGCATTGACCAGCAGTGATTTCAGAGGAATAATGATGAAAAAGTTGCTGCCTACATCCTGAAAGAGGTGATATAATAAATAGGCAGAATGAAACTAGTTTTTGGTCTTGGCAGATGTTAGAATTTGTGTTGCTTAATTTCGCATATTTGTTACAAGGGTCTTGTTTTACTTTTGTTTTTTCCCAAAAGGGGTTTGAAGATTTGAGGGAGAGAAAATAAGCCAGTGTTAATTGGAAAAAAGATGAAATTCAATTAAAAAATAGTCACAGTATATAATTAGTTCAAATTCCTTTGCCAGTTATACCAGTGAGGAAATTCCAATATATGACAAAAGTGCATACTAAAATCCAAGAATCTAAATCAATTAAGAGAGTTTCACTTTAAGGCATCTCTCTTTTCTCTCCCCCAGCCCCTGGCCCCCAACTGTATGCTGGAGCTTGATGAAGAGAATAGGATCTTTTTCTTAAGGTCACCATTTAAAAACACCCAACATCTTCAGTTCCTTTAGAAATATGGCAAGGAAAGAGCCTCTCTCTGGCTCACTGTCCTAATGTAGAACCACAGTACAGTTATTCCATCCACAAGTATTTGTGGGTTGTAGGAGCCATATTTAAATAAATCAGTGAAAAAAATTGTGAAGAAAGGTGGTCTAGACATAGCAGATCTCAAATTCTGTTAAAAAGTAGTGATCATCAAAACAGTCAGATACTGGTTAAGAAATAGAGTGGTGATTGATAGAATAAATTAGGTCCACAATTCACAATAGTAAATGGCTAAAACTTTTGTGAAGAATCACTGTTTGACAAAAATTGCTGGGAAAAATGAAAGTTTTGCAGAAACTAGATATAGACCAATATCTCATACTGTATACCAAGATAAGTTCCAGATGAGCACACAATTTAAATATAATGGGTGATGCCGTAAGCAAATTAGGGGAGCATGGAAGAGTTTACCTGTCAGATCTATGGATTAAGGATGAATTTATGAATAATAAGAGAGTGAGACCATTCAGGATGTAAAATTGATAATTTTGATTGCATGAAATTAAAAAGGTTTTGCAAAACAAAACCAGTACAGGAATGCAGAAAGCTGGGGAAAATTTTTTTATAGCAGCTTTCCCAGATATTTCTCAAATACATAGATAACTTAGTCAAATTTATAAGAACGTAAGTCATTCCTTAGTTGATAAACAGCGAAAGTATATGAACAGGCAGTTTCTTATAGCACAGTAGTATTCCATTACATTCTTATATCGCAACTTGTTCAGCTATTCCCCCGTTGACGTATGCCCCCTTAATTTCCAATTCTTTGCCACCACAAAAAAGAGCTGCTATAAATATTTTTGTACGTGTAGGTCCTTTTCTCTTTTTATGATCTCTTTGGGATACAAACCTCAGAGTGATATTGCTGGGTCAATGAGTATGCAGTTTTATAGCCCTTTGGCCATAGTTCAAATTGCTGTCCAGAATGGTTGAATCAGTTCCCAACTCCACCAACAATGCATTAACATTTATAATTTTCCTATTTTGTCGTGTTAGTTAATCTGATAGATGGGAGGTGGTTCCTCAGAGTTGTTTTGATTTACATTTCTCTAATTTATGATGATTTAGAACATTTTTTCATATGGCTATAGATAGCTTTAATTTCTTCCTTAAAGAGGACATTTGTTATGTCATTTGTTATTAAACCTTAATCAGTGAAAAGGCATTACCACAGTGAAACTGAGACCTGTTAAAGACCTTAGTTTGAAAAGACCAAGGTTCCCTACTGCAGTCCTGGGCTGTCTCCAATGGTCCTGGCTCTGGAGTGAAAGTGAAGCTGGCAGCTTTCACCAAATCCAGTTCACTTGCTTGTCATGACATCCCTTTCATGATGTCATGGTCCTCTTTGAGAATGAAAGACGAGCAGCAACAAGCAATGATCTCTTAATTGTCACATCCAGTGGCCTTTTTCTGTCCTCATTCTCCTCAGCCTCTCTGCAGCTTTTGACAATGTTAATCACTCTCACCTCTTGGATACTCTCTTGTCTCTTAAGTTTCTGGGATACTACTCTTGGCTGGTTCTCATCCTACCTATCTGACCACCCCATCTCTGTCTCCTTTGCTAGATTCTCTTCCAGATAATGGCCTCTAACTGTGAGTATGATGCAGTTTGGGGATGCTGAGAACCCTAAAATGTCAGGATACAGGGGGGTTCTGCCTGGAAAGAATTCAAGCACTCAAGCCTTCTTTCAGTCACAGTGGCAAAGTTTATTCTAACAACAACAGGACCAGGTGAGATTCTTAGGGAATCTGTGCCTTGATGGGTGAGATTGATAATTATGTACCAAAAAAGCTAGTGAGAAGATTTGGATGGAATTAAGAAGTGATAAATAGCCTGGGGTGGCCCAAGGTGGGCAGTGAAAGGAATTAAGTGGTCTGTGCTTGGTTAGAGAACCATAGTGGTAGGACTAATCGAGTATCTAGGTGGGCTGGGTTAGTCTAGATGCCTCCAGCGAGGCACCAGGAACTGGGTCGTGGGGGGAAATTCAGGGATTGGGCTGCAGAAATGTATAGGAAAATTCAAGAGTCCAGGTCCCATCACCTCATCAGGTATCTCTCTCTCTCATGGTTCTGTCTTGGACCCCTTTTTCTTCTCTCTCTGTGCTACTTTACTTGATAATTTCATCTCTGTGCTGATGATTCTCAAATCTACCTGTCCTCCCCACAAATTCTTTTCTGATAGCCAACCTCATATCCAATTGTATTTCAGACAAGGTGAACTGGGTATCCAGTAAACAGCTTGAATTCATTCTCCCCTGTCTACCCAAACCCTCCCCCTACTGTCTCCTTATTACTATAGAGGGCAGCACCATCCTCCCATCCCTCAGGCTTGCAATTTAGGATTCATCCTGGATACCTCAGTATTTCTCACCACCCATATCTAATCTGTTGCCAAAGCCTGTTGATTTCACCCTTGAAACATCTCTCAAATACACCCACTTCTGTCCTCTGACACCTGCCATCATTCTAGTGCAGGCCCTTATCACTTCATACCTGTGTCACTTCAATAGCCTGCTGATGCATCTGTCTGCCTCAAGTCTCTTCCTCAATCCCATTCATCCTCTATATTCAGCCATCAAAGTGATTTTCCTAAAACTCAGGTCTGATAATACTACCTGCCCTCCCTGCCATCTCCCCCATCCCCCCACATCAATAAACTTTAATAGTTTGCTGTTGCCTTCTAGATCAAATACCACATCTTCTATTTGGCATTCAAAGTCCTTCATAACCTACCTCTCTCCTCAATTTCCTACCTTTCCAGTAATCTTACACCTTACTGCCTAACATGTACTCTTTGATCTGGTGACACTGGCTTCCTGCCTGTTCCACAAACAAGACAGTCAATCTCTTAGCTCCTGGTATTTTCACTGACTATCCTCTTTGCCTAGAACTTTCTCTCTGCTCAGCTTTGACTACTGATCTCCCTGGTTTTCTTTAAGTCCCAACTAATATTCCCTCTTCTACAGAAAACCGTCCCCATCCTTTCTTAATTTCAGTGTCTTACTTCTGTTAATGATCTCCTATTTATCCTGTGTGTAGCTGACTTTGTGTATATTAGTTTTCATGTTGTCTTCCCCATTAAATTGTAAGCTTTGTGAGGGCAGGGATGTCTTTTCCCTTTTTTTTTTGTATCTGGCACATAGACACTTAATAATTGTTTATTGATTGATTGATTACTTACTTCTTTGCACATTTCTAACTTTCTTTGTGTACATAGCACTTAGAACAGCACTTGTCCCGTACATGTACTTAATAAATGTTTATTGTTGGATTGATGCTGTTTGGTTTTTTTCTGGGTCTTATGAAAATCTGTTCCAGTGATTGATTTTTCCACTTTTTAACCAGTACTGAATATTTTTGACAATTACTCCCCTGTAATATAGTTTGAAATCTAGTACTTCTTTGTGTGTTTTTATTTTGTCTTTTTCTAATCATATTTTTCCCAATTACATATAAAAACAATGTAAATATCTTTAAAAAATTTGAGTTCTAAATTCTCTCCCTATATCCCCTCCCCCATTGAGAAGGCAAGCATTTTGACATAGTTTATACATGTGTAGTCATATAAAACACATTTCTACATAAGTCATTCTGTGAAAGAAAACACAGACAAAAGAAGTCAACAAGAAAAATAAAGAAAGTAAAGAAAATGTATCTTTGATCTGCATTCAGTCTCTACTGGTTCTTTGTAGATGAACAGCATCTTTCATCATAAGTCATACAGAATTATCTTGGACCATTGTATTGCTGAGAATAGCTAAGTTATTCATAGTAGATCATCATACAATATTTCTGTTACCAGTTATAATATTCTCCTGGTTCTGCACATTTCACTTGGCATCATTTCATATAAGTCTTGTTGGGTTTTTCTTTTTCAAATTAAATTTTATGTTTATTTTTAGTTTACATCATTCATTTCCACAAGATTTTGAGTTACAAATTTTCTCCCTGTCTTTTCCTTACCCACCACCCCAAAACATCTATCCCACTTTGTACCCCCTCCCCCAATCTACTCTCTCCTATATCTGCCCCCAACCCCCCTCCAACTTTCTGGTAGGGCAGGATGGATCTCCATACCCTAGTGTCTGTATGTCTTTACTTCCCAGTTACATGCAGTAATGATAATGATAATGATATAATAATAATAACGACGACGATGATGATGATGATTGAATTCCAGATTCTTTCCTCCCTTGTCACCCACCCTTACTGGGAAGATAAGCAATTCAATATAGGTTGTGTATATGTAGTTGCACAAAACATTTCCATAGTGGATATATTGTGAAAGACTGGCTGTATTTCCCTCCATCCCATCCACTTGTTCTGTTCTCTACTTTTGAAAAGTCCCTTTTTCAAAAGTGTGAACCAACCTTCCCTCCCCTCCATCATCCTCTTTCTCATCCCCTTCCCCTTACTCTCCTGTAGGGCAAGATACGCAATTTAGTGTGTATGTCATTCCCTCCCTAAGCCAAATTTAGTGATAGTGAGGTTGACCCATTCCCTTTTGCCTTCCTGCTCTTCCCCTCCATTGTAACAGTTATTCCTTGCCTCTTCTGTATGAGATAATTTACCTCATTCGGTCTCTCCCTATCTCCTCTCATTATATTCCTCTCTCACCTCTCAATTTCACCTTTTAAATATCATCCCTTCCTATTCAGTTGATCCTGTGCCCTGTCTATGTATACCTGTGTACATATGTATTCATACTCACATATACCCTCCTATATAGACACACACACACACATGCACACGCACAAACACATTTATATTCCCTTCAACTATCCTCATACTGAGAAAAGTTTCATAAGTTACAATTATTGTTTTTCTGTGTAGGCATGTAAATAGTTTTAACTTGGATAAGTTCCTTGTGATTTCTTTTCCCTGTTTACCTTCTCGTGCTTTTCTTGCTTCTTATATTTTAATGTCAGATTTTCTATTCAATTCTGTTTTTTTCATCAAGAATGCTTGAAAGTCCTTAATTTCATTGAATGACCATATTTTCCCCTGAAACATTACACTCAGTTTTTCTGGGTAGGTGATTCTTGGTTTTAATCCTAGCTCCTTTGATTTCTGGAATATCATATTCTGAGCCCTTTGATCCCTTAATGTAGAAGCTGCTAGATCCTGTGTTATCCTCATTGTGTTTCTACAATATTCAAATTGTTTCTTCTTGGCTGCTTGTAATATTTTCTCCTTGATCTGGGAACTATGGAACCTGGCTACAATATTCCCAGGAGTTTTCTTTTTGGGATCTTTTTTTTTTTTTTAAAGCAATTGGGGTTAAGTAACTTGCTCAAGGTTACACGGCTAGTCATTATTTATGTGTGGGTGCTCATTTTCTGAGGCCGGATTTGATCTTGGGTTATCCCAACTCCGAGGCCGGCGCTCTTACTCACTGTGCCACCTAGCCACCCCTTTAGGGCAATTGGGGTTAAGTAACTTGCCCAAGGTTACACGGCTAGGTTTTTTTGTTTGTGTGGATTAAGTGTCTGAGGCCGGCTCCTAACTCAGGTCCTTCTGACTCCAGGGCCGGTGCTCTATTCACTGCGCCACCTAGCCGCCCCTTGGGATCTTTTTCAAGAAGTGATTGGTGAATTCTTTCAATTTCTATTTTGCTCTCTTGATTCTAAAATATCAGGGCAATTTTCCTTGAGAATTTCTTGAAGGGGGATTTCTAGGTTCTTTTTTTGATCATGGCTTTCAGGTAGTCCAATAATTTTAAAATTATCTCTCGTGGATCTATTTTCTAGGTCAGTGGTTTTTCCAGTGAGATATTTCACATTGCCTTCTATTTTTCCATTTGTTTAAATATGTTTGTATCTTGATTTCTCATAAAGTCATTAGTTTCCATTTGCTCCAGTCTAATTCTGAAGGAATTATACTCTTCAATGAGCTTTTGAAGTTCTTTTTCCATCTGGCAAATTTGTTTTTTTAAGGCATTTTTTTCTTCATTGGCTTTTTAGGCTTTTTTTGCCATTTGAGTTAGTCTATTTTTTTAAGGTGTTATTTTCTTCAGTCAAGTTGTTGACTCACTTTTCATGATTTTCTTGCCTCATTCTCATTCCTTTTCCCTATTTTTCCTTCACTTCTCTTACTTGATTTTCAAAATCCTTCTTGAGCTCCTCCATAGCCTGTAACCAGTTCATCTTTTTCTTGGAAGCTTTTGGTGCAGAAGCGCTGACTTTGATGTCTTCCTCCAGCTCTACACCTTTGTCCTTTTTGTCCGCCAAAAAGGATTCTATCGTCTGTTTGTGCATCCATTGCTTGCTCTTATTGGCAGCCAATTACTTGACTTTTAAGCTCTTTGCCACGGTAAAACTCTGCTTCCAGAGGGGAGAGCTTTTCCCAAATTGCCAGGGTTTTCACAGCTGCTGGAGCTATTAGGAGGGTGCTGTCTCTACAGCCCCCACAAGCTGGCTCATTGGTCACACGCTTCAGGACCGCCATCCAGATCTAGGCAGGTTAAACAAGAATGATTACCCTCTAAATGGTTGCTTGGCCCCATTCAGATCATAAATGATCTACAGGCCAGGAGCTCTGAAGCAGCCATGTAGAGGCAGCTGCATGGCTGCTGTACCTCTGCTGCATCTTGCTCTGGGGGACAGGGACTGGACCATACTACTAGGGCCCCACCTCCCCTTCCCAGTTCCAATAGTGTTCTATACTGACCTTTTTCTTTGGCATTTATGGGTTGATATTTCTGGAAACTGCCACAGCTTCTGATGCACTCTCCCAAAGTCTGCTGCAGCTGCTGGTTGGGGACCTCCTAGAGCTCAAATCGTGGGCTCCTAGCATGCTTCAACAAACCCTTCCTGTCTGCCTGCGAGGCTACCTTCAGGAGGAGATTTGTTACTCTCTGTCATTTTGTGGGTTCTCCAGCTCTAAAATTTGTTCAGTCATATGTTATAGGTGTTTGAAGTAGTTATGTGGGGAGCTCATGGGTTTTCCTGCTTCTACACCTCCATCTTGGCTCCGCCTTGTCAGGTTTTTCTAAGAGCATCCTGCTTATTTTTTTTTATCTATTTTTAATTTTCAGTGTTCATTTCCCATAAGCTTTTGAGTTTTAAATTTTCTCTACCTCCCTCTCTTCCCCATCCCCCAGGAAGGTGTGCAGTGTGATATAGGCTCTACATAAACATTCATATTGAACATATTTTCACATTAGTCATGTTGTAAAGAAGAATTAGAATGAATGAGAGCAACCCCGAGAAAGGAAAACAAAAGAGAGAGAGAGAGAGCAAATAGTATGCTTCAATCTGTATTCAGACTCCATAGTTCTTTGGATATGGATAGCGTTTTCCATCATGGGTCTTGGAGTTATCTTAGCTCCTTGCATTGCTAAGAAGAGCCAAATATATCAGTTAGTCACCGCATAATGTGATTGTAACTCTGTATGGTGTTCTCCTGGTTCTGCTCACTTCACTCAGCTTTGGTTCATATAAGTCTGTTCAGATTTTTCTGAAGTTTGCCTGGTCATTTCTTTTCTTTCTCTCTCTCTTCCTTCCTTCCTTCCTTCCTTCCTTCCTTCCTTCCTTCCTTCCTTCCTTCCTTCCTTCCGGTGTTAAGTGAGTTGTCCAAAGTCACACAGCTTATAAGTGTTAAGTGTCTGAGGCTGGATTTGAACTCAGGTCCTCTTGACTCCAGTGCTGGTGCTCTATTCACTGCGCCACCCAGCTGCCCCTGCTCATCATTTCTTATAGCACAGTAGTATTCCATTACATTCCTATACCACAACTGTTCATCATTTCCTAAAGCACAATAGTATTCCATCACAATCATATACAACAACTTATTCAGCTATTTTCCAGTTGATGGACATCCCCATAATTTCCAATTCTTTGCCACCACTAAAAGAGCTGCTATAAATATTTTTGTATACATAGTTCCTTTTCCTTTTTGTTTTTTATCTTTTTGGGATACAGACCTAGTCTTGGTATTACCTGGTCAAAGGGTTTTGGTTGCCTAATGGGCAAAGTTCCTTATTTCTCTCCAGAATGGTTGAATTCAATATACAGCTTCACTAATAGTATATTACTGTTTTAATTTTCCCACATCCCACATCTTTTCTGTCATCCAAGTGTGAAGTACTCAGAGTTGTTGTAATTTGCATTTCTCTCATCAATAGTGATTTAGATCATTTTTTCACATGACTATGGAGAGCTTTGATTACTTTTCCCGAAAGCTTCCTGTTCAAATCTTTTGAAAATATCAGTGGAGGAATGGCACTTATTTTTATAAATTTGATTCAGTTTTCTGTATATTTGAGAAATGAAGTTTTTTAATCAGAGAAACTCAATGTAAAGAAATTTTTTTCACAGTAGTGATTGCCAACTATCTATATCCCTCTATCTATTTTCCCTGTTTATCCTTTTTATTTTCTACTTTTACTCTATTCTCAAAAGTGTTTTGTTTCTGACTTTTTTCTCTTCCCAAACTGCCCTCCATTTTATTCGCACCCACCTTCCTCTGCCATCCCCTTACGTTCCTACTTTCCTGTATGGTAAGATAGATTTCTATACCCAACTGAGGGTGTATATTATTCCCTCTTTGAGCCAGTTCCTATGAGACTAAGGTTCATGTTCTCTCCCTGCTTCCCCTATTTTCCCCTCTACTATAAAATCTCTTTCAAGCCTTTCTCAAGTCAGATAATTTAATCACATTCCACCCCTCCTGTTCCCCTTCTCCCAGTGCATTCTTTTTTCTTATCGCTTAATTTTATTTTTTATGTAATGATACCATTACAATTAACTCATACCTCTGCTTTCTGTCTGTATATACTCCTCACTGCCCTAATAATGAGAAAGTTTTCAGGAATTATTAATAACATCTTCCCATGTAGAAATATAAAGATGTAAACCTTATCAGATCCTTTATGAGTTCTCTTTCCTGTTTCTTTTTATACTTCTTTTGCATCTTGTATTTGAAAGACAGATTTTCTATTCAGCTCTGGTCTTTTTATTATTAATGTTTGAAAATCTTCTATTGAATTGAATGTCCATTTTTTTCTGCTTGAAGGATCATACTCAGTTTTGCTGGATAGGTACTTCTTGGTTGTAATCCTAGATCTTTTGCCCTCTGAAATATCATATTCTAAGCCCTCTGATCCTCTAATGTGGGACCTGCTAAATCTTGTGTTATTCTGCCTGTGGCCCTATAGTATTTGAATTGTTTCTTTTTGGCTGCTTGCAGTATTTTCTCCTTGATCTGGAAGGTCTGGAATTTGGCCATACTGTTCCTGGGTACTTTCATTTTGGAATCTTTTTCAGGAGATGATTCAGTGGATTATTTCTATTTCTATTTTCCCCTCTGGTTCCAGCATATTAGGGTGGTTTTCCTTGATAATTTCTTTTTTCTTCTTAATTAAAAATTTTTCCCTTTAATTTATTTATTTTTAGTTTTAAGCATTTACTTCCACAAGATTTTGAGTTCCAAATTTTCTCCCTATCTCTCCCCTCTCCCTAACCCAAGACTATGTACATTCTGATTACCCCTACCTCCCATCTGCCCTCTCTTCAACCCCCTACCCCCTTCTTTTATTCCCTTCCCCTTTGATTTTCCTGTAGGCTAAGATAGATCGATATATCTCATTGCTTGTGTATCTTATTTGCTAGTTGCATGTAAAAACAATTTTTTTTAAGTGAATCAAATCTGAAATCTTTATTAGTTGAATTGATACTAAGTATAGGTATTACAGTTCTACTTACATTGAATCTTTGCAATTTTCAGTGAAGATTATTGTGGTAAAAGAAAAAAGTTTGTTGAAATATTTAAAATGCAAAGCCAAAAAGGTAGGCAAACTTTTTATTATGTCTTTCCTGACTGCTATTCTTCAATTTGTGCTAGTCCCTTATCTCCTATTTGATAATCTTTACTCCTGCAGGAGGGAATTCTTTCTATCTCCAGTTCCTCTAAGTGCTTCTGCTTCTTTTTCCTGAAGGGTTGTATTTTTTAACTTAGTCATCAACTGTTTTTTTCTGGGTTTGTAAAAACAATTTTTAACATTTGTTTTTAAAACTGAGTTCTAAATTTTCTTCCTTCCTCCCTCCCCACCCTATCTTATTGAGAAGGCAAGCAAATTCTATATAGGTTATACATGTATAATCATTCAGAACACTTCCATAATACTCATCTTGTAAAGACTAACTATATTTCCCTCCATCTTATCATGTCCCCCTTTTATTCTTTGACCCTCCTTTAAAGTGTTTCCTTCTGATTACCCCCCTTCTTTTATCAGCCCCCCCACCCCCACTCTTATCCCCTTCACCCCTATTTTTCTGTAGGGTAAGATAGATTTCCATACCCAATTGAGTGTGTGTGTGTATGTTATTTCCTCCTTAAACCAAATCCGATGAGAGTAAGGTTCCCTCATTCCCTCTCACTTCCTCTTCCTCTTCACTCTAAAAACTTTTTCTTGCCTCTTTTATGTGAGATAATTTGCCCCCGTTCTTCCTCTCCCTTTCTCCTTTTCCCAGTACATTCCTTTCTCAAGCCTTTATTTTTTGGATACCATCCCTTCATAGTCAATTCACCCTGCACCCTCTGTCTTTATATATTCAAATAAAGGCCTTGTGAGTTACAAATATAGTCTTTCCATATAGGACTGTAAATTATGTAACTAATAAGTTCCTTATGGTTTCTTTTTCCTGTTTACCTTGTCATGATTCTCTTGAGTCTTTTGTTTAGAAATCAGTTTTTCTTTTTAGCTCTCATTCTTTTCTCAAGAATGCATTAAATTCCTTTATGTCAATGAATGTCAGGTGTCGTTCCGCCCTCCCCCCCCATTGATTATACTCACTTGTGTTGGATAAGTACTTCTTGCTTGTAATCCTAGATCTTTTGCCCTCCAGAATATCATATTCCAAGCCCTCTGATCCTTTAATGTAAAAGCTGCTCAATCTTGTGTTATCCTGATTGTATTTCCACAATAGTTGAATTATTTTTTTCTGGCTGCTTCCAAAATTTTCTCCTTGAAAGGGGAAGTCTGGAATTTGGCTATAATATTCCTGGGAGTTTTCCTCTTTTAGGAGATTATTGGTGGATTCTTTAAATTTATGTTGTGTTTTGTTTTGTTTTATTAAACAAATGCTTTATTAACTTCTGGTTTACATCATTCATTTCCACCAGATTTTGAGTTACAATTTTTCCCCCATTTTTTCCCTACCCACCACCCCAGAATAGCAGTCCCACTAGATATCCCCTCATCCAACCTGCTCTCTCCCATGTCTTCTCCCATACCCCCTTCAACTTTGCCCTTAGGGCAAGGTGAATCTCTGAGCCCCAATGGCTGAACATCTTATGAAGCATTTAATTTTAAAACTTCGATTTTCAGATCCATTCCCTTCCTCTCTTGTCACCCACTCCCTCTGAGAAGATAAGCAATTCAGTTGTACATGTATAGCTATGCAAAACATTACCAAAGTAGATGCATTGTAAAAGACTGCTTATATTTCCCTCCCACCCATCTCACCTCCCACCTGGTCCATTCCCTACTTTGATCCTGTCCCTCTTCGAAAGTGGGTACTTCCAACCTCCCCTCCTGCTAGAATGCCTTCCCCTCCACCACCCCCCTCCTCATCCCCCTTTCCCCTACTCTCCTGGAGGGTGAGATATCCCATTTAGTATGTATGTGATTCTCTCCTTGAGCCAACTTCAATGAGATTATGGTTTTGCCTTTTTGCCTTCCTAATCTTCCCCTCCCCTGCAACCACTTCTCCTTGCTTCTTCTACATGAGATAGTTTACCCTACCCTGTCTCTCCCCATCTCCTCTTGCCACTTTCTTCTCTCACCTCTTAACTTCACCCCTTAAGAATCATCCCTTCCCATCAAATTCAACCTGTGCCCTCTATCCATGTAAATCTGTAAACATATGCCCATATACCCTTCTTCAATTATTTTCATAATGAGAAAGGTTTCATCAGACACCGTTATTGTTTTTCCATGTAGGAATGTAGATAGTTCAACTTTGATAAGTTCCTTTTGATTTCTTTTCCCTGTTTACCTTCTCAAGCATCTCTTGCTTCTTGTGTCTGAATGTCAGATTTTCTATTCAAGTCTGGTTTTTTCCTCAAGAATGATTGAAAGTCCTCTATTCCACTGAATGACCATATTTTCCCCTGAAACAAGATACTCAAGTTTTGCTGGGTAGGTGACCCTTGGCTTCAATCCCAGCTCTTTTGCCCTCTGGAATATCATATTCCATGCCCTTCTATCCCTCAGTGTGGAAGCTGCCAGGTCCTGTGCTATTCTGATTGTGTTTCTACAATATTGAAATTGTTTCTTCCTGGCTGCTTGTAATATTTTCTCCTTGATCTGGGAGTTCTGGAACCTGTCTCTAATATTCCCAGGAGTTTTCTTTTTGGGATCTTTTTCAGGAGGTGATCAGTGGATTCTTTCAACCTCTATTTCCCCCTCTGGGTCTAAAACATCAGGGAAATTTTCCTTGAGAATTTTTTGAAGGATGATTTCTAGGTTCTTTCTTTGGTCATGGCTTTCAGGTAGTCCAATAATTTTTAAGTTATCTCTCCTGTATCTATTTTCCAGGTCAGTGGTTTTTCCAATGAGATATTTCACATTGCCTTCTATTCTTTCATTTGTTTGGATCTGTTTAACAGCATCTTGATTTCTCACAAAGTCATTAGCTTCCATTTGCTCCAGTCTAACTCTGAAGGAATGAATCTCCTCAGTGAGCTTTTGAGATTCTTTTTCCGTCTGGCAAATTCGGCTTTTTAAGGCATTCTTCTCATTGCCTTTCTGAGCCTCTTTGGCCATTTGAGTTAGTCTTTTTTCTTTTTTTTAAGCAATTGGGGTTAAGTTACTTGCTCAAGGTTACACGGCTAGTCATTATTTATGTGTGGGTGCTCATTTTCTGAGGCTGGATTCGATCTCGGGTCATCCCAACTCCGAGGCCAGCGCTCTTACTCACTGCACCACCTAGGTGCCCCTAGTCTATTTTTTAAGGTGTTATTTTCCTCAGTCAGGCTGTTGACTGTCATTTCATACTTTTCTTGCATCTTTCTCATTTCTCTTCCCAATTTGTCCCCCACTTCTCTTATCTGCTTCTTAAGGTCCTCTATGGCCTGTAGCCAGCTTGTATTTTCATTTGGGACTTTTGGTGCAGGAGTTCTGACCTCACAGTGCTCCTCCATGCTTTGATCCCCTTTGCCCCTAAAATAGGAGTCCAATGTTGAATTTTTCTGTTTATTTTGTTTCTTTTGCCTAGGCAGGTTGCCACTTAATTACTTGATTTTTGTGCTTGTTGCCACAGTAGGACTCTGCCACCAGACAGGAGAGTTTCCGTCCCAAGTGTGGGGTCTTCACAACTTCTCCAGGTTGGGTGGCCTCTGTAATCCTCCACCCGATCTGGCAAATTGGATACCCACCCCTAAACCTCCCCCCCCAGACCACAATCCAGATCCAGGCAGTTTAAAGCAAGAGCAATTAACCCCCAGACTGATTGCTGAGTCTCCCTACAGTTCGAAGAGCAGGAGCTAGAGCCACCACTGAAGCTGCAAAATGGCTTCTGTGCCTTGTTTCTTCAGAAGCTTTTCGCCCCCAGGGGAGGAAGCCGATGCGTTCCCCAAATACTGGTCCCAAAGTCCATAGGGCACTAACCTCTCGCTTTGTCCTAGGCATATCTGTGCTGCTAATTCTCAAATTGCCACAGCTGTTGGTGTTCTGGGGTCCCTCCAGCCGGCTGCTGGCCCAGCCTCCCTAGGGCTAAAGGCTTACTCGGGCCTTGGCTCAGCTCCCAGAGTGCTGCGCCATTGGTTCCCAGCGAGCTGTGCTGCCTGCTCTCAGAGCACTGTCCTGGCTGCTCCCTGCATGGCTGCTGGGCTGTCCTCAGCAGGAGGTTAGCTTCTCTGTGTTGTTCTGTCGGTGCTGGGGCTCCAGAAGTTGTTCAGATTCCCCTTTTACATTGTTTGGAAGTTGAGTGGGGCAGAGCACCTTGGAAGTGCTGTTTCTACCTTGAATTTATGTTTTACCATCTGGTTTTAATCTATTGGGGCAGTTTTCCTTGATGATTTCTTAAAAGATGATGTTTAGGCCCTTTTTTTTTTTTTAATCATGGCTTTCAGGTAGTCCAGTAGTTTTAACAGTATCCCTCCATTTTTCCATATCAGTTGTTTTTCCAATGAGATATTTTCATAGAGTCATTAGCTTTCACTTGCTCCATTCTAATTTTTTTTTAATCAATTGGAGTTAAATAACTTGCTCAGGGTTACAGGGTTATTTATGTGTGGGTGCTAAGTAACTGAGGCCCGAACTGATCCCCAGTTCGGCGCCACCTAGTTGCCCCTCCATTCTAATTTTTAAGGAATTATTTTCTTTAGTGAGATTTTGGACCTCCTTTTTAATTTGTCCAATTTTTTGGCCCTCCTTTGCCATTTGGTCTAATCTATTTTTTAAGGTGTCATTTTCTTCAGTGTTTTGGGGGGCGTCTTCTTTAGAAAGGTGCTGACTTAGTTTTCATTATATTCTTTCATTATTCTCAATTCTTTTTCCCATTTTTTCTCTACTTCTCTTGATTTTCAAAATTCTTTTTGAGCTCTTCAGTGGCCTGAGATAAATTCATGTTTTTCTTGGAACTTTGGATGTAGTAGCTTTGACTTTGTTGTCTTCTTCTAAGTATATGTTTTTATCTTCTTTGTAACCAAAGTAAATTTCTATAGTCTGAGGTTTTCCCCCACTGTTAATTCATTTTCCCAGACAGTATGGAGGATATACTGTCCTAAGCTTCAGGGGTTTTGTATGGCTGTTTCATGTGATACTTCTAGGAACCTGTAGGTCTTCAGTTCTTCTAAGGTGGTATGATATAAAGAGAAGTGTTTACTCCTCTTCTGGCCTGTGCTCTGGTCAGTGAGTGACCACAAGTACTCTTTTCTGCTCTGGAACTGTGAAGAGGCTTCCCTCCCCACTGCTACCAAAAGTTCTGCTATGCCAGTGCTCTTCCTCACCCCAGGACTGCCGCCCAGATTGCAACCCAGATCCAAGTATAGGCAAAGTACCAGAGCCCTGCCTCAGTGCCAGCAGACCAATGTAATATCTCTCTGATCATTTGTCAATTCCCTTATTGTCTATGGGCTGAGCACTCCAGAAGCAACCACTGTCACTGCTCCAGGGCTGGACTGCACTTATCTCTTTCCCAAGACTGACAAACTTTTCCTACTGACCTTCTAAATTGTCCTTGATATTTTGGGGTTGAGAAGTCTGGAAACCGCCACAGCTACCAGTGATTCAGTACCTTGAGGCCTGCTTTGGTTTCTCTGGGACTTTGACTTGCCTTACACTGAACTGCATTCCTCTCCTAGCCCAGTGCAACAGACCTTTCCTGTCTACCTTCCAGGTTGTCTTGGGCAGGAAATTTGTTTCATTCTGTCATTTTGTGGGTTCTGCTGCTCTAGAATTTGTTTAGAGTAATTTCTTACAGGTATTTGGTGGGGTTTGGGGGAGAGCTTAAGCAAGTCCTTGCTTTTTTACTCCACCATCTTGACTCCCTGGCCTATTGGTTTTTTTGTTTTTGTTTTTTGGAAGGGGGAAGGCAAGGCAGTTGGGGTCAAGTGACTTGCCCGAGGTCACACAGCTAGTATCAAGTGTCTCAGGTTAGATTTGAATTCATGTCCTCCTGACTCCAGGGCCAGTTCTCTATTCATTGTTCTACCTAGCTATCTCTGGTCTATTGTTTTTTAAGGTATTTTTTTCAGGTTTTTGTTGTTGTTTTGTTTTGTTTTGTTTTGTTTTGTTTTGTTTTTTGCCTCCTTTACCAGTCTGTTCTTTTATTTTTTTTTTGTCTCTGAAGCAACTGTTTGTTATGACATTAAATAAGTAAATTAATTTAGATAACACTGTCATTTTCATATATTGATGATAGCTCCTAACCATGAACACTTGCTGTCTTTCCAATTATTTAGTTTTTTCTTTGTTTTTGTAAAGAATGTTTTATAGTTGTGTTGATATAGTGCTTCTTTTTTATCTCGGTAGGTAGACTACCAAATATTTTTAAAATTCTGTAGTTATTTTGAATGAAATTTTTCTGTGTCTTATTACTGCATTTTTTGGTAATATCATAGAAGTGCTCATTTTATATTGATTCATTTTATCTTCAGGAACTCTGCAGAAGTTATTGTTTTAATCAATTTTTAGTTCAATCTCTAGGACTCTGTAAGTAAACCATTATGTCATCTCTGGAAAGTGTTAATTTTGCTTTCTCTTTGCCTATTCTTATTCCCTCAGTTTATTTTCTTGTTTTAGTGCTATATGTAGTAAACAATATTGGTAATGGTGGCCACATTAGCTTTGGTTTTGTTTTGTTTTGTTATTTTTGTTCGATGTTTTTCAACTCTTTGTGACCCCATTTGAGTTTTCTTGGCAAAGATACTGGAGTAGTTTGCCATTTCTTTCTCCAGTTCGTTTGACAGATGAGAAAACTCAGGCAAAGAGGGTTAAGTGAACTTGCACACAGCTAGTAAGTATTTGAGGCCAGATTTTAACTCAGGAAGATGTCTTCCTGACTCCAGGTCTGGCACTCTCATCTACTGTGCCATCTCCTTGCCCCAACATTTGCTTTTCCCCCTCATCTTATTGTCAAGGTTTCTAGTATTTCTCTGTTGCAAATAATAGAGCCATTGCTGGCCATAGCAGCATATACCTGTATCTATTGCCAGAGAAACTGAGGCTGTGCTTGTAATTCCTAAGCTTTAATGAGACTTGCTGACCATGTGTCTGCACTAAGTATAGCATCAGTCTGGTGACAACTGAATTCCTGAGAGAGGGTAAGTCTGTTCCAGCTTGGAAACACAGCAGAGTCAAGCTCCTATGCAAGTCAGTGGTGGGATTGTCTACACTTACAGCATGGGAAGGTGATGAGGCCAAGTGATGATGTTTTTGATAATGATGATAACCTTTTGGCTTTAGATCAATAGTATCTGCTAAACTAGGGAAACATCTATTTATTTCTTTACTTTCTAGTGTTTGGAATGTGGAGTTTTTGTTTCTGTTTTTTTACAGTAAGATTCTTTAAATGTGTATTCCCACCTCTTTTCTTCCTCTGATTGCATGTCTTCTTTTCACCCATTGCATTTGTTAGAAAGTTGTTCCCTCTTCTTTGTTTCTTCTCTAGTCTAATACTTTTCTAAAGGCTTTAAAACCAGCAAGATAGAGCAAA
Source organism: Gymnobelideus leadbeateri (assembly GCA_011680675.1). Taxonomy (NCBI): domain Eukaryota; kingdom Metazoa; phylum Chordata; class Mammalia; order Diprotodontia; family Petauridae; genus Gymnobelideus; species Gymnobelideus leadbeateri. Next base: position 53,125 of record WOXC01009608.1, read on the forward strand.
GCCACATGTGACCCTACATTTGTCTTAATTTAACTTCCCCTTGGACCTTGAAGGCCTTAGGAGTCTGAAGTGACTCTTGTGTTTTCACCCACATTAAAAATGTTAAAAATTCATCTTTCTTTACCTCTTTTTAAAAGGTCAAATGTATTTAGATTTTCGGGTTTCCTTTGATTCTTATGTTGTTTTTTTAGAGTTTTACTAAGCTCTGGTTATTTCAAAAAAATTTTTTTTTATACCCGACATGTTTAAAAGCTTCAGTATTCCATTATTCCCCAATATAGGATTATGCTTAGTTTGGTTGCATAACCCATTCCCTACTGTAAGTCTTTATCCTTTGTCTTTTGAATACTGTATTCTAGCATTTTTTTTCTCCTTTCTTTGAATTATACTATCATCCTGTGATACTATGGTTCCCTGATACTTGAGCTTTAAAAAAATTTTTTTTTTCTTCTGGCTACTTCTATTTTTAATTTGATTTGGAAGTTCTGCATTTTGGTTATGACATTCCTAGTTATTTCTTTTCTGTAAGTTTTCTCAGGTCTTAGTGAATTCCTCCTTTTATTTTCCTCCTATTTTCTGGTTCTAATAGCTCTGGAAAGTTTAAATTTATTTCTTAAAATGCAGTATGCATGTTTGTTGTGTTTTTTTTGCCCATGGTTTTCATATGGAGCTTATTGAGTCTTAAATTCTTTCTTTGTGTGCTTTTTTCAGGTTGCTTAATTGATAATCAATACCTTATATTTTTGTGGGGCTTTTTTATTTTGTTTTAATATTTCTTTTTGTTTTAATATTTTTATAAAGTCATTGGATTTTATTTACTCTAATTTTTAGGGCGTTTACTATGTGAATAAATTTTCAAGCTTCTTTTTAAACCTATTTTCCCCTTCTAATTCTTTAGAGACTTCTATTTCACATGTTTCATTAGTAGTTTTTGAAATTGTGTTTGGTCATTTTTATGATAAATATTCTTTCAAAGTTGTTTGCCTTTACTACATTACTTTCAATGTACAAATTGTTCTCTTGGCTGTTCCCTTCACTCAGCATCATATCATATGAGTCTAACCATATATTTCTGAAACCATCCCACTCTCTCATTTCTTATAACATTTTAGTATTCTGTTACATTTACATATTAGCCATTCCCCATTTGATATGCACTGCCTCAGTTCCTAATTCTTTGCTACCATAAACAGAACTGCTATAAACATGTTTGAACCTTCTTAGTTTCCTTTACTTAGGGTTTATTCTTCCTTCGTTTACCTTTCCTTTAATTCCCCCTCTTACCTTCTCACCTTTCTCTTCTATTTCCTTGTTGAATGAAATGTTTTGGTTTCCAGGTGTGTGCATATGTATTCATGTATATATGTATGTCTGCACATGTGTAAACACATGCAAGTGGGCGCATGTACATCCAAGTTCTTCCTTCCTTTAACTAGTTCGGATGAAATGTCACCTGTTCCCTCAACCCTTTTCCTTGTTTGTATAGAAGCCTACTTGTGTACCCTAATTATATGAGATAATTTTCTCGAACCATCCTTTCCCTTCTTTCCCTAGTATATTCCTTTTCTTCTTTTTTTCCATTCTTCTCTTCAGATCATTAGGAAATAACAATCACAGACTTTGTCTAATTAGACTCCCTCTTTAACCCCTGATGATGATAAGCCTCAGGGGATACATGTATCATTTCATCATATTTAAAGGTAAAAAGTTTGTACTTGCTTTGTCCTTTACATTATTCATTCATATTTATTACCTTCTTATGTTTCTCTTCACTTTTGTGTTTGAACTTCAAAGTTTCTCCACTAGTTCTATGTAGTATTTTGATCAGAATGCTTGGAAGTTGTCTTCTTCACTAGAGGTACATTTTTCCCTCTGTAGCATTATGCTTATTTTTTTCTGGGCAAGTTATTTTTGGATGTAAATCCGTATCTTTTGCCTTCTGGAATGTCACATTCTAGTTCTCTGCTCCTTTATAGTGGCGTCTGCTGAATTAATGTGATCTTGACTGGCTTGTTGGTACTTGAATTCTTTATGACTGGAGTATTTTTTCCTTACTCTGGAAGCTATAGATTTAGGGTATGATGTTCTTGGAGTTTGCATTGTAGCAATCATTTGCCACAACTCACTTATCCATTCCCCAGCTGATGATCGTCTCCCTATTTCCAGTTCTTTGCTACCACGGAAACAACTGCTGTAAATTTTTTTGTATATTTAGGTCTTTTTTTCTTTTTCTTTGATCTCTTTGGGATGCTAGTAGTGGTAATTCTGGGTCAAAGGGTATGTATGTAGTTTTATAGCAATTTGGGCACAATTCCAAATTGTTCTCCAGAATGGTTGAACCAGTTCACTACTCCATCAGTAATTCATTATTGTACCTATTTTTCCCTTGTCTACTCCTGCATTTGTCATTTTTGTTAGGTACCTTAGAATTGTTTTAATTTCCTTTTCTCTAATCAGTATTGATTTGGAACATTTTTTTCATGTGACTATAGATAGCTTTGATTTCTTCTTCTGAAAACTGCCTGTTTATATCCTTTGAATATTTATCAATTGGAGAAAGGTTCTTATTTTTACAATTCTGGCTAGGTTCTATTTCAGTGTATATTTGAAAAATGAGGTCTTTATTAGAGAAACTTGCAGTAATTTTAAAAATATATTCTTTATAAATCAAAATTTAGTTTTCTTATTATCCTTTTTAAATTAGGTTTATTTTAACTTTTGCTTTGTCTGAAATCACGATTGCTTCCCCAGCCTTTTTTTTTTTTTTTTAGTTTATCTGAAGCATATTAGATTCTGCTCCAGTCCTTTATTTTAACTCTCTGTGTGTGTTTCTGTTTCAAGTGTGTGTCCCTTGTAAGTGACATATTGTTGGAGTCTGGTTTCTAATCCATTCTGCTGTCTGCTTCCATTTTATGGGTAAGCTCATCCCATTCACTTTTATAATAATTACTGTGTATTTTTTCTCTCCCATTTTCTCTCATTCTTCTCTCTTTTTATCCTCTCCCTACTCAGAAGTCTGCTTTGCTTCTAACCATTGCCTCCTTTAATCTGTCCTCCCTTTTAACATTTCTTTCTTCCTTTCTCTTAGCCAATTCTTCTCATATTTCCCTGTTGGGAAGTTAGCTTATATATATGTGTACACTCTCTCTCTCTCTCTCTCTCTCTCTCTCTCTCTCTCTCTCTTCCTCTTTAAGTCAATTCCAATTTCTGTTTTCCCCACCACTATAAAATTTCTTCCTTGTGTGCCTCTTTTATGTGAGATAATTTCTCCCATTCTGCTTCTCCCTTCCTCCTTTTCCACTGCACTCCTCTTTGTCCTTCATATATTTTTCTAGATCATCACAAAATAATCAAATCATACCTTTGCCCTCTTTCTAATGTAGACTGCTTCTGACTGCCCTAAAAATGATAAAAATTAGTAGGAATTACATGTATTATCTTGCCAGAAAGGAATATAATTACTTTAACTTTACTGAGTCTCTTAGATTTTTCTTTCATGTTTATCTTTTTATACTTTTCTCAAGCTGTGTGTTTGTGTGTCAGGTATTCTATTGAGCTTTGGATTTTCATCAGGAATACTTGAAAGTCCTCTGTTTCATCAATGTCCATTTTCCTCCCTAAATGATTATACTCAGTTTTGCTGGGTGATTCTTGATTGTAAACCTAGATCCTATATATTCCAAGTCCTCTACTCCTTTAATATGGAAATTACTAAATCTTGTGTGATCCTCACTATGGCTCTACAGTGTTTGAATTGTTTCTTTCTTTCTTTTTTTTTTTTTTTTTTGGCTGCTTGAAGTATATTCTTTTGACCCAGGAGCACTTTAATTGGCTGTAATATTTCTGGGAGTTTTCATTTTGGAATTATTTTCAAGTGAATGATCAGTAGATTCTTTTTTTTTTTTTTTTTACCCTCTATAGAGATCTATAATATCAGGGCTAGCTTCTTGAAATATAATATGTAGGCTCTTTATTTGATCATGACTTTCAGGTAGTCTAATAATTCTTAAATTACCTCTCCTTGATCTCTTTTTCTAGGTCAGTTATTTTTCTGATAAAATATTTCATGGTTTCTCCAATTTTTTCATTCTTTTGACTTTGTTTTATTGTTTCTTGCTGTCTCTTACCATCATTATTTTTTAGTTACTCAGTTCTAATTTTTAAGGAATTATTTTCTTCAGTGAGCTTTTGTGCCCATTTTCCATTAGGCCAATTCTGTTTTTTTAAGGTGTTATTTTCTTCAGTATCTTTTTATACCTCTTTTACTAAGCTATTAACTCTCTTCATAATTATCCTGCCTCATTCTAATTTCTTTCCTCAGTTTTTCCTCTACCACTCTTACCTCTTTAATTCTTTCAGGAATTCTTATTGTGCTTCTGTCCAATTTGCATTTTCTTAGAGGCTTTATAGCTGTTTTCATATTGATGTCTTCTTCAGAGTTTGTCTTCCTCTTTCCTGCCATTCTGATAGTTTTTCATGGTTAGATATTTTTATTATTGCCCATTTTTTTTCAGCCTATATTTTGACTTTGAACTTAATATTAATGTTGGACTTTGCTCACCAGAGGGCTGGGAAACACTGTCCCAGGCTTCAGATTTTTCTGTGCTGCTGTTTTCAGATTTAGTTTGTGGGATCTTAAGTTTTTGGTGCTTCCAAGGTGATGTGATCTGGGGAGAGATATGTGTTCTGTATTCTTGTCTTTACCAACTGATCTGCTGCAGCCACCAGCATTAATGCCCTTCTTGACCCTGGAACTATGACCAGTTCCCTGTTTTTAGCTCCTCTTTACTTCCTTGGCACTACAGCTAGGGCTTTACTCCCTTGTGCCAGACCCCCAGAGCTTCTTTCTACCCTGGAACTGTGACCCAAAGCTAGATTTGACCAGTAAAGTTGCCAATCAGTGCCACCTGCACCAAGTGCCACCAGAGGGTCTCCTTTAATCTTTGTCTGTCTTTCTTTCTTCCTTTCTTTCTTTCTTTCTTTCTTTCTTTCTTTCTTTCTTTCTTTCTTTCTTTCTTTCTTTCTTTCTCTCTTTCTCTCTCTTTTTTTCTTTCTTTCTTTCTTTCTTTCTTTCTTTCTTTCTTTCTTTCTTTCTTTCTTTCTCTCTCTCTCTCTCTCTCTCTCTCTCTTTCTTTCTTTCTCTCTCTCTCTCTCTCTCTCTTCCTCCTTCCTTCCTTCCTTCCTTCCTTCCTTCCTTCCTTCCTTCCTTCCTTCCCCTTTCTCTCTCCCTCTCGCCCTCCTTCCTTCCGTCCGTCCAGCAGTTGGGGTTAAGTAACTTGCTCAAGGTTACATGGCTAGTTACTTATGTGTGGGTGCTAAGTACTGAGGCCGGAACTGATCCCAGGTCATCCCAACTCCGGGCCAGCGCTCTTACTCACTGTGCCACCTAGCTGCACCTGCCTTTAATCTTTCTAACCAGTTGTCTAATTCCCTTATGGTCGTTAGGTTGAGAGCTCCTGAAATTGCAGGTAATGCTGCCTCTGTTAGAGCCGCCTCCAGACTAGCCTGCTGTTAGTCCTGTGGCACATGCATTCCAAGCTGCTATATACCTACCCTGGTGTCAGAGTTCTCCTGCTGACCTTTTAAGTTGTCTTAAGCTGGAAAAATATCTTACTTTTTTGCTGGCTGCCACTCTAAAATTCTGTTTGAGCTGTTATTTTAAAGTTGTTTCAGGGTGAGTTCTGCCATCTTGTCTCAGTCTGATTCCCTGCTTATTTTTATGGTTTAAAAGAACTAGTCTGCAAAATTATTTTAGGCTTAAAGGCACCATAACTGTCAACATAAAATCCATATTAATTATACGAGGACATTAGTATTGGGTTTCAATCTTTACTCAAAAATTAAATTGCTGTGTGACCACAAGTCACCAAGTGTTTCTGAAACTCAATTTCTTCATCTATAAATGGACACAATAATATCTGGAATAGTAATCATATAGCTTACAACAATACTATTTTAAAGTACTTAAGCAAAAAACTAACTGACTTAATGGGGAGTTTACTGTAAAATAGTATTTGTTTGGGAACCCCTTTATTTATTTTTAGTTTACAATATTCAGTTCCACATGCTTTTTGAGTTTTAAGTTTTCTCTCCCTCCTTCAGTTCCCTCATCCCCAAGATGTTGTACAATCTGATATAGGGTCTAAGTATACATTGATATTAAACATTTTTTCACATTAGTCATGTTGTAAAGAAAAATTAGAACTGGTGGAGTGAACCATGAGAAAGAAGAAACAAAACAAAACCAAAAAGAGAGAACAAACGGTATGCTTCAATCTGCATCCAGATTCCAAAGTTCTTTCTCTGGATTTGAATAGCATTTTTCACCATGAGCCATTTGGAGTTGTCTTAGAACTTTGCATTGCTAAGGAGGGCCAACTCTATCAAAGTTAGTCATCTGCAGTATGGCCGTAACTGTGTATATACTGTTCTCCTGGTTCTGCTCCTTTCATTAAGCATCAGTTCATGTAAATCTTTTCATGTTTTTTTGAAATATGCTTGCTCATCATTTCTTTTTTGGGGAGGGAAAGGCAGTTGGGGTTAAGTGACTTACCCAAGGTCACATGGCTAGTTGTTTGTGTGTGTGTGTGTGTGTGTGTGTGTGTGTGTGTGTGTGTGTGTTAAGTGTCTGATGCCATATTTGAAGTCAGGTCCTCCTGACTCCAGGGCTGGTGCTCTATTCACTGTGCCACCTAGCCACCCCCTCATCATTTCTTATAGTACAATAGTATTACTCCATTACATTCATATACTACAACTTGTTCAGCCATCCCCAGTTGATGGGCATCCCCTCAGTTTCCAGTTCTTTGCCACCACAAAAGAGCTGCTATGAATATTTTAGTACACTTGGGTCTATTTCCCATTTGTATGATCTCTTGGAGATACAGCACTAGAAGTGCTATTGCCAGATCAAAGGGTATGCACATTTTTATAGCCCTTTGAACATAATTCCAACTTGTTCTCCGAAATGATTGGATCAGTTCACAACTCCTCCAATAGTGCATTAGTAGGGAATCCCTCTTTTGACCTAGATAGACCTGAATAAGATAAAATGTTCAGTTGAGGAATGACCAGTCAGATTATGGCATGAATAAAATGAAATATTGTATCATAAGGGATAGCACATTTGAAGAATCAGGAAAATTTTGACTTCTTGTAAAAAGTAATGCAGTAGGAAGGAAGCAAAAGTTGGAGAACATATTATACAAAGCACTAACAATATTAAAGAAAATCATTGTAATTTCAGAACTCTGGTCAAATCTTAAAGGATATATAAGTTTTGAAAGTGTCAGCTGTTTCATTTTTGTCTTTGTATTCTTGATGTTCTAGCTTATAGACACTTGGTAATCTTTTTTATGATCAGAATTTTTTTTGATCAAACTTGACTGCAAGTCATTATGTCAAAGAGTGAAACATTTCAACCTCTTTTGTCAGAGAGGTCATCTGGTTATAGATTATGGATGGGGAATAAGCATAGGTTTGTTTTTGTTTTTGTTTTTGTTTTTGTTTTTGTTTTTTGCCTGAACAGTGTGCTATTTTGTTTGACGATATTTCCTAAAAAGCAGTGTTGTTTTGGGGTGGAAGGTATGTCAATGTGAAATGATAATAGTATAAAGAGGAAAAGATCATTGATGAAATGTTTTTTAAAAGTGAACAAATTAAAATATTTCCAATTTTTGTTTTCCCGATTTTTAATTTATTATTTGCATCAAAGTAAATTAATATTAGATATTATTTGTTCTTATAGGTGTGCACAAGCTGTGAAGATAATGCTAGTGCAGTTGGATTTTGTGTAGAATGTGGGGAGTGGCTTTGCAAGACTTGTATAGAAGCACATCAACGAGTAAAATTCACTAAGGATCATCTAATTAGGAAGAAGGAAGATGTCTCAGGTAATACAGGAGCTCTGATATCCATTGTTGCCCTTTCTCACCTTCACTACATATGTATGTTGTCTTGTCAACAATAAATTGAGCCACAAATGACTGCTTAACTCTAGCAGGTATGATTTGAGAGCAGGTAAGTTCCATGACTAATTCCCTTTGATGTCAGTTTGAGGGGTTAATTTTAAGACAAATGAAGACTTGGCATTTTAATGAGTATGTAATATAATTATTAAATTGACCTTGCCTGATGAGCTCTGAAAAGCAACATTATGGATAATCAAAAAGCCTTTTAAATGCTGTCTCAGATTTCGTCTTACAATATGAACATGGCTTATTTTGCTACAGAGGCTGTTGGAGCATCTGGTCAGCGCCCTGTTTTCTGTCCTGTCCACAAACAAGAACAATTGAAACTTTTCTGTGAAACGTGTGATAGACTGACTTGTAGAGACTGCCAACTATTGGAGCACAAGGAACATAGGTATCTGTGTTGAAATGCTTTACCTTATGTTTTACTTGCTTAGGTGAAGAAAATTTCAAGGAGCCCAACAATTTTAACCTCCATTTATTCTAAAATACACAAGTTATCTGAGGTTCAGTGGTATACTTAATGTGAAAATAAATTGTTAGTCAACAATTCTTTTTTTTTTAAGCAGTGGATAGATGAGTAATTTTTGGATAGTCATAAAGAAGTTAATTTACAATTTGAATCTGACAACGAGGGAGTTTGAGTACAGGCAAAGTCGAATAATAGCTGAAATTTTTCTGGTTAGTTGTGCCTACACCCTTTGTGAGTTGTATGTAGCTTTCTAAATAGAATAGGGCATTGTGCTCAGTAGTCGGTTTTATATCTGGTGGCAGTTACTTGCACTGGCCTTAACAGGGCCTTAGCACTGAAAAATTGGGGGCTTTAGTTAGATAGCATCATTATCACTACATTCCCAATGATCTCTGGAGGGAGATTCCTAACTTTCTCTTTTGTATTGGCATGAATAAAACAAAATAAATCCCTCATAGAGGGCCTGAAGAGAAACACATAATTTGGGTGTAACATAGTTTGATGCATCCACCTAGACTCTTAGTGCTGCTCTTTAAAAAAATTTTTCTTAATTAAAAATGTTTTTCTAATAACAAAGCTCATCTTTCTCTTCTCCCTCCTTTCTTTGAGGGAGGTGAGGGAGGTAGAGGGGAAATAAAATCCTTGTAACAACTATTTGTGATCAAATAAAACAAATTCCTTTTTTGACTAAAATCCCCAAAATACCTGTCTACTCCCTGAGTCTATCATATCTCTGTCAGGAGTTGGATGGCATGCTTCATCATGTTTCCTCTGGAGTTTGAGTGGGTCATTTCATTGTTGATAGTTCTTAAATGGTCCAGAGTTGCTTGTCTTTACAGTGTTTCTATATAAATTTTTCTCCTGGTCCTGCTCAGTTCACTCTGCATCTGTTCATACATGTTTTCCCAGGTTTCTCTGAAATAGTCCCATCACCATTTCTTAAAACATTTATAGACAATGATTTGTTCAGTCATTCCCCAATTGATGGTCACCCTCTTAGTTTCCAGTTCTTTACCCCCACAAGAAGAGCTGCTATAAATTTATTTGTAATTATGGGCCTTTTTCCTCTTTGGGAGGATGTGTGGGGTTACAATTTATTCTATTCTACATGTTGGAGTTGCTCACAGAATCTTAATATTTGAATTGTTGTGTCAAAGGTGGTTTTCCAGAATGTTTGAACCAGTATATTACTCCACCAGTGTGTTTATTTTGCCCCATCCTCCCCGGCATTTGTTATTTTTCTTTTTTGTCAATTATGATGGGTATAAGGTGGAGCCTCACAGTTGTTTTAATGTGCATTTCTCTAATTATTGATGATTTTGAATGTTCTTTTGACAAGGCTATAAATAGCTTGGGTTGCTTCCCTTGAACTGCTTATTCATAACCTTTGACCTTTTATCATGTTGTAAATGAGATAGTTAAAGAGGAGCCTGCTGCAAAGATTTTTTTCTTTAGTTATATTTTTCTTTTAAATTTAGTTGCATTGGTTTTCTTTGTATAAAAACTTTATATATGTAATCAAAATTGTTCATTTTATCTTCTTGTTATATTCTTTAAAAACCTTAAATTGGTCATGAACTCTTTCCTTACATAGATCTTAAAGGTAACTTTATCCTTGTTCTTCTGATTTGTTTGTTTGTTTTTTTTCTTCAAATGCTTTATTAACTTCTGGTTTACTTCATTCATTTCCATCAGATTTTGAGTTACAGTTTTTTCCCCATTTTCCCCCTACCCATGACCCCAGAATAGCAGTCCCACAGGATATCCCCTCATCCAACCTGCTCTCTCCCATGTCTTCTCCCATACCCCCTTCGACTTTTCCAGTAGGGCATGGTGAATCCCTGTGCCCCAATGCCTGTACATCTTATCTCCCAATTATATGTAAAATAGTTATAATAATAGTATTTACATTTTTTTTTTAAAGCAATTGGGGTTAAGTAACTTGCTCAAGGTTACACGGCTAGTCATTATTTATGCGTGGGTGCTCATTTTCTGAGGCCAGATCTGATCTCGGGTCATCCAAACTCCGAGGCTGGCGCTCTTACTCACTGCGCCACCTAGCTGCCCCTTTAGGGCAATTGGGGTTAAGTAACTTGCCCAAGGTTACACGGCTAGGTTTTTGTTTGTATGGATTAAGTGTCTGAAGCTGGCTCCGAACTCAGGTCCTTCTGATTCCAGGGCCGGCGCTCTATTCACTGTGCCACCTAGCCGCCCCGTATTTACATATTTTTAAAACATTTGATTTGAAGACTTTGAATTCCAGATTCATTCCCCCTCCTCCCTTGTCACCCACCCTTAACTGGGAAGATAAGCATTTCAGTATATGTTGTACATGTGTAGCTATGCAAAACATTACCATAGTAGATATATTATAACATACTGACTATATTTTCCCTCCCTCCTATCCCAACTCCCACCTGGTCCACTCCCTACTTTGATCCTGTCCCTTTTCAAAAGTGGGTACTTCCAATTTCCCTCCCCCCAGCCTGCCCTCCCTTCCATCATCTCCCCCCCCATTCCCCACCCTCCCACTGTCCTGTAGGGTGATATATCCCATTTAGTATGTATATCATTCTCTCCCTGAGCCAAATTCAATGAGAATAAGGTTTTGCCTTTTTGCCTTCCTGTTCTTCCCCTCCCCTGCAACCACTTTCCTTTGCCTCTTCTACATGATATAGTTTACCCATTCTGTCTCTCTCCATCTCCTCTCATTATGTTCCTCTCTCACCTCTCAGTTTCACCCCTTAAGTATCATCCGTTCCCATTAAATTCGACCTGTGCCCTCTATCTATGTATACCTGTAAAGATACATACACACATTCACATATGTATTCATATGCCCATATACCCTCCTTCAGCTATTTTCATACTGAGAAAGGTTTCATCAGTTACAGTTATCATTTTTCCATGTAGGAATGTACATAGTTCAACTTTGATAAGATCCTTATGATTTCTTTTCCCTGTTTACTTTCTCAAGCATCTCTTGCTTCTTGTATCTGAATGTCAGATCTTCTATTCAACTCTGGTTTTTTCCTCAAGTATGCTTGAAAGTCCTCTGTTCCACTGAGTGACCATATTTTCCCCTGAAACATGATACTCAGTTTTGCTGGGTAGGTGATTCTTGGTTTTAATCCCAGCTCCTTTGCCCTCCAGAATATCATATTGCATGCCCTTCTATCCCTCAGTGTAGAAGCTGCCAGATCCTGTGTTATTCTGATTGTGTTTCCACAATATTGAAATTGTTTCTTCCTGGCTCCTGGTAATATTCTCTCCTTGATCAGGGAATTCTGGAACCTGGCTTCAATTTTCCTAGGAGTTTTCTTTTTGGGATCGTTTTCAGGATTTGATTGGTGGATTCTTTCAGCTTCTATTTTGCCCTCTGGTTCTAAAACATCAGGGCAGTTTCCTTGAGAATTTCTTGAAGGATGATTTCTAGATTCTTTCTTTGATCATGGTTTTTAGGTAGTCCAATAATTTTTAGATGATCTCTCCTGGATCTGTTTTCCAGGTCACTGGTTTTTCCTGTGAGATATTTCACATTGCCTTCTATTTTTTCATTTGTTTGGATCCAGATTTCTCATAAAGTCACTAGCTTCCATTTGCTTGAGTCTAATTCTGAAGGAATGATTCTCCTCAGTGAGCTTTTGAGATTCTTTTTCCATCTGGCAAATTCGGCTTTTTAAGGCATTCTTCTCATTGCCTTTTTGAGCCTCTTTTGCCATTTGAGTTAGTCTATTTTTTTTGCCTTTTTTTTTTTTTTTTGAGGGCAATTGGGGTTAAGTAACTTGCCCAAGGTCACACCGGCTAGGTTTTTGTTTATGTGTCAAGTGTCTGAGGCCGGATCCAAACTCAGGTCTTTCTGACTCCAGGGCCGGCACTCTACTCACTGCGCCACCTAGCCGCCCGTGAGTTAGTCTATTTTTTAAGGTATTATTTTCATCAGTCAGGCTGTTGACCCTCATTTCATACTTTTCTTGCATCTTTCTCATTTCTCTTCCCAATTTTCCCCCCACTTCTCTTACCTGCTTCTTAAGGTCCCCTATGACCTGTAACCAACTCGTATTTTCATTTGGGGCTTTTGGTGCAGGAGTTCTGACCTCGCAGTCCTCCTCCTGTTCCATGCTTTGATCCTCTTTGCCCCCAAAATAGGAGTCTAATGTTGAATTTTTCTGTTTATTTTGTTTCCTTTGCCTAGGGACGTTGCCACTCAATTACTTGACTTTTGGGCTTGTTGCCACAGTAGGACTCTGCCACCAGCCAGGGGAGCTTCCATCCTAAACGCTGGAGTTTTCTCAGCTGCTCCAGGTATTAGTTGGGTGGCTTCTCTGAAGCCTCCACACACTCTGGCAAGCTGGTCACATACCCCAAGACCTCCACCCCAGACCACAGTCCAGATCCAAGCAGGGTAAAGCAAGAGTGATTACCCCCCAGACTGATCACCGGATCCCCGTACAGTTACCAGGCCAGGAGCTGAAGCTGGAATGTGGCAACTTGGTGCAAGCTGTGTCGGCTCCTCAGAGGCTTCTTCCCCCCCGGGGAAGAAGCTGAGGCACTCTCCCAGCGAGTCCCAAAGTTCATAGGGCACTGACCTCTCACTTTGTCCATGGCATTTATGTGTTGATAATTCTGGAAATGCCCCAGCTGCTGGTGTTCTGGGGTCCCCCCAGCCAGCTGCTGGTCTGGCCGCCCTGGGGCTAAAACCTCTGACTCAGGGGCTGGTCTGGGCTCGGCTCCCAGAGTGTTGTGCTGGCTGCTCCCTGCTGGGCTGCCAGGCTGTCCTCAGTGGGAGGTTAGCTTCTCTGTGTCATTTTGTGGGTTCTGGATCTCCAGAGGTCATTTAAAGTCCCTCTTTTACATAATTTTGAAGTGGTGTGGGCTGGAACTCTGCAGAAGTGCTGTTTCTACTCTGCCATCTTCTGTTTTGTTTTTGATATCACCTTTTATGTCTAAATCGTGTATTCATTTGGAGTTTATCTTACCTTGCTATGAAATATTGGTCTTTACCTAGTTTCTATCGGATTGCTTTTCAGTTGTCCTAGCAGTTTTGTTTGAAAAGTGAGTTATTAAAACAAAAGCAGAATCTTCTGAGTTTTTCAAATTCTAGGCTGTTGGTATTCGTTTTCCTCCATATTTTATATGCCTAGTTAGTTACAGTGGTTGACCTTGCTATTTCTTAACCTAGACCAAATTGTTTTGATGATTACACTACTCTTTTGGATGGATTGAGATCTGGGACTGCTAGGTCCCCTTCCTGTCCACTCCCTCCTTCCCCCATTATCTTCCTTTAAATTCTTGATCTTTTCTTCCTCCAGATTTCATAATTACTTCTTCTTGTGTCTAAAGCAATCTTTTGTTAATTTGATTGGTATGGATGGTAATAGATGAGTAAGTATATTTAACTAGTACTGTCATTATTATTCTGTTGGCTCAGTCTACCCATGAAGAGCCCTATTTTTGATAATAATATGTTATTTATCTAACACTTGGGGATGTAGAGTACATTCTTATCAACAACCATGTGAGATATAGTGTAAATATTATCTCCATCTTATATAGAAAAAAATTGAGACACAGAAAATGTTTAGTGGCTTTCCGAAGTCATAAGCAAGTAATGTAGCCAGGTCTCAAATTCCTGTTTCCTGACTTTGAGACCAGCATTCTTTCCAGTAAGTTCCATTATCTTTCCTTATGAATCATAGTTCATTATGCTCAAGTTCAGTATTAGAGGTGATCTTGCTCTCCTATTCACTTTCTATGATGAAAACCTATAGAGCAAGCACCACACACTTTATCCAGATGCTTCCCACTTATTTAGAGTAAAATCTAAATCCAGAAACTACTTCTGTCATAACTGATTTGGATTTACCTTTCTAATCAGATCATTTTCATCTTTTTCCTCATTGTATTTGCTTCTTGCCTGTTGATTATGAAATTAATATTTCTAAAATTCTCTTTTTCTTTCTAATGTGGGCTTAGAAAAACCATTTTAAATAATAAGGGCATCATATAGCAGATGAATGGTGGTCCTTCAGAAAGATCACATTTCCTGTAGGTAGTTGATGATGCTGATTCGTAGGACTTCTGGAAGGTCCACAGGCTCATTTTCATTTTTTGTCAGTCAATAAACATTTATTAAGCACTTTCTTTATGTCCCACACAGTACTATGCACTGAGGATACCATAAAGGACAAAGACCAATCTCTGCCTCCTAAGGAACTCACAAGCTAATATCTTTATGCCCTTAATGAGCTAGATAGGCTGTGTGGAACTTTAAGAACTGAGATAATTAAATCCACAAATATGAATATTGATGTATTAGCAAGGCATATGGTTGCATTAAAAATTGGATATGTACTCCTCGGTACATACAAGTCAATAATGAAAAACCATTCAACTTACACAAATTTGAGTAACATAGTAGTTCTCTCTGATTTATCAGAGTTTTAGAAATCTTGTGGTTATTTCAAGAATATCCTGGTACATTCTGTGGTTATTACAGAAACATATAAAATATACAGAACATCTTGTGCTCAATACCCACTAGTCCAGTTCCTAGAATTATATCACTATCCCAGGACCCTCAAATTATATGATTTACAGCAAAGCAAGGCCTAATTCACAGAATGGAGGAAAATCATAAAATGGAAAGAACCAAACAAAATGGAGTTAGTTTGATTCCTTCAGTTCACCCCTTTGATTCTTGGGGCATTTGTTCTCCATGAATCACTGATTGTGATTACAAGTGCATAAGGCTCATTGTGGAATTGATTTTTTGAGCTATCATTAGATTATTAGGAATCAGTTTTTAAAAAAGGTTTTAGTACAACAAATAATTGAATATCTAATATAAAGCCAAAAGACAGTTATGAGGCTAATGATAACAAGAGATCATTTGAATGTAGTAGTTGATATACTCCCTCCATGAGGATAACCAAGAAAACCAGAAAGAGGGGTCTTACTATGAGGTATCTTTATCATCCCTTTATGCAGGGAGGACTAGCTGCTCTGGAGTGAGGGCTTGCTGAGCTTTTTCCAGGGCTGCTCATCCATCTTTGGTGTCTACCTTCACCCATCTCTCACCTATGACTCCAAGAAGCTATAGCATGCACAGTGACCAAACCCCTGGTACAACCTTTCCAGCAGATAGGCTTGGTTGAATGTGTTGAATGTAACTGACAGCTCTCAAACTTGTTGTTGGTGAGTTAGTGAGTTAAGGAGATGTCTATCCCAAGCATGTGAATACTTCCTCTGGTGGAATGGGCAGATGAGAACAGTTTGTTCCAGTGGC
The DNA here is from genome assembly GCA_011680675.1 of Gymnobelideus leadbeateri. Classification (NCBI taxonomy): domain Eukaryota; kingdom Metazoa; phylum Chordata; class Mammalia; order Diprotodontia; family Petauridae; genus Gymnobelideus; species Gymnobelideus leadbeateri. The sequence continues at coordinate 68,855 of WOXC01009608.1, forward strand.
AATGAAGTTGACTGAAGTAGGTGCTATGAAGTACTTAGAACTTGGTCAGACATCAAAAATGACACTTCATCCCAGGCCATTGCCAGTCATCCTGACTTTTGTCTTGCCTTTGAACTTTGTTGATTCTGGAAGAGAAAGTAAGGCTGACAACTTTATGCAACTCTGCCTCACCTATTGGTCCTCTTTGAAATGGAGGACAAACATCTTCATTAAGCATTTGGGTTTCTGCTGTTGTCTCTTGGATTTTGTAGAGATTTATTGCAGTCTCAGCTGATCAATTAATATAGGAATAATAGGATTGTAGCACAGGTCTGTACTTGTGGAGCTGTAAGAAGGAAGATAATATGGCACTAGAAGGTACGACCTTTTGAACTAAAAAGTCTATCTCATTTGGAAGGGAGGTGATGGACTCACTTTGTGGATTGGTCCAACTTCTCTATCTCAAGGGAGGTATTTCTAAGTGTCTGCTCTGAGGCAGTGATCTCAGTATATGGATATGAGCCACCAGAAGGCTTTTATTCCTGACTTTTTTCCAGCACAGCGTTTACCAAGCAAAGTTAGTAAATAAAAATATCATGACCAAACCAAAACAATACAATAATGAGCGCTATTAAATAATATCAATTTTTCCCTGCAACCTGGCAATCCACTCATTTTTTTTTTTAAGCAATTGGGGTTAAGTAACTTGCTCAAGGTTACACGGCTAGTTATTTTAATGTGTGGGTGCTAATTTTCTGAGGCCGGAACCAATCCTGGGTCCTCCCGACTCTGGGGCTGGCGTTCTTACTCACTGCGCCACCTAGCCACCTCTGCAACCCACTCTTAATGTTTATCTAAGTGGCACATTTCATCTTATGTCCCAGATGTCCCATGAAGTCATCTGGTCCTTAGAAATACCTTTTTTGGACCTTCTGGAATAAGCTCCTTTATCAGGGTAGCTCTGAAGAGGTTCCTCCTAGAAGATCTGCTTCTCTCAATATCAAGTCACTTGTAAAGATTTCTAGGTTATTTTGCTTAAATCTGCCAATAACAAGACTCAATACAATTTAGTTCAATATCCTAAAATTTGTTTTCGAATAACTAATTTATGTGTTGGAAACTAGTTCAGACATTATGTTTCTAATTCAGTTAGTAACAGAGCTATGAGAAGTACATTATAATTATTAATGTAATTTTATATGTGAAATCCTTAACCTAATTTTAACTTGTTAATAAAACAAGGCCTGTATATCCTGTTAGAAACATTTGGAAGCCTAATTCTTAGAGACTGCAGTCTGATACTGTTCTCTCAGAATTGACTATTGCGTTTTAATTTTTAAAGTTTGGAAACCACCACAGCTGCCAGTGATTCAGTCCTCTGAGGTCTTACCCTAGCCAGTCTGTGCTGGTGCGGCCCACACAGGACTGTGCTCTGCTCCCAGCCCAGTGCAATAGACCCTTCCTTTTGGCTTGCCAGGCTGACTTAAGCTGGAGGTGTATTTCACTCTGTCATTTTGTGGGTTCTGTAGTTCTAAAATTTGTCTAGAGTAATTTTTACAGGTATTGGAGATGGTTGGTGCACAAGCTCAAGCAAGTTCCTGCTCTTACTCCTCCATCTTAATTGCACTCCACTCTGAGGTTTTTTTCTTTTTCTTTTTTTTTTTAACAAATGCTTTATTGACTTCTGGTTTACATCATTCATTTCCACCAGATTTTGAGTTACAATTTTTCCCCATTTTTCTCTACCCACCACCCCAGAATAGCAGTCCCACACGATATCCCCTCATCCAATCTGCTCTCTCCCATATCTTCTCCCATACCCCCTTCAGCTTTTCCATTAGGGCAAGGTGAATCTCTGTGCCCCAATGGCTGCACATTTTATCTCCCAATCACATGCAAAATATTTATATATATTTGAAACATTTAATTTTAAAACCTCGAATTTCAGATCCATTCCCTTCCTCCCTTGTTCTGAGGTTTTTTAAAGTTGTTTTCTTTCATGTTTCTGATATCATCACCTTGTAAATTGTTATCCTGGTCTTGCTCATTTCACTTCCTCTAAGTTTGTACCAGTGTTCCTGTGGTCTAAATTCCTACATATCTTTTTTGTATTTATGATAGGGGTATTTTCCAACTCGAATATTCTGCTTATGTCTGGTGTTTTTGTTTTTGCAACAATGCTACCAATATCTGTTGTTGGATACTCTTTTTTCATTAGTAATTAGACTGAAGTTTGCAAAATGTCATTTTAGATTTCAGCTTGATTTACTCTGCTTTATGGAATATACTGCTATCTGTGTTTTATAGTTATGAAATCATATTTAGTTAGTTGAATTTCTTGTCCATTATATTTGGCCTTTCTCTTGACCAGTTGCAGAATCTGTTTATATATCTTGGAGTTAGAAGGCCAGGAGTTTTTTGCATTCTTTTTTTTTTTTTAACTTTTCCATTATTTTTTTTCTTCTATTTAGTTAGTTTACATCTTTCATTTCCACAAGATTTTGAGTTACAAATTTTTTCCCAATTTTCCCTACTTATCACCCAAAAACAGTGATCCCACTGAATATCCCCTCTCCCAATCTGGTCTCTCCAGTATCTTCCACCATCCCCCCTCTGACTTTCCAGTAGGGCGTGGTGGATCTCTATGCCCCAGTGCCTATATAACACATTTCCCAGTTACATGTGAAATAATAGTAATAATTATATATATATATATATATATATATACACACTTTATTAAACATTTGATTTCAAAACTTTGAATTCCAGATTCTTTCCCTTCCTCTGTTGTCGCCCACCCTCACTAGGAAGATAAGCAATTCAGTATAGGTTGTACATGTGTAGCTATGCAAAACATTTCCATAGTGGATATATTATGAACAACTGGCTATATTTCCCTCCATCCTCTCATACCCCCAACTTGTTCTATTCTCTACTTTGATCCTATCCCCCCCCCCTTTTTTTAAAGCAATTGGGGTTAAGTAACTTGCTCAAGGTTACAGGGCTAGTCATAATTTATGTGTGTGTGCTCATTTTCTGTGGCCGGTTTCAGTCCCAGGTCATCCCAACTCCGAGGCCAGTGCTCTTACTCACTGTGCTACCTAGCCGCCCCAATCCTATCCCTTTTCAAAAGTGGGTGCTTCCAACTTCCCTCCTCCCCAGCCTGCCCTCCCTTCTATTATCCCCTCTCTCATCCCCTTCCCCTCTGCTTTCCTATATGGTGAGATACCCTATTTAGCATGTATGTCATTCCCCCCCAAGCCTAATTCAGTGAGAATACGGTTGACTCATTCATTCCCTTTTGCCGTCCTGTTCTTTCCCTCCATTGTAACAGTTTTCCCTTGTCTCTTGTATATGAGATTATTTACCCTATTCTGTCTCTCCCCATCTCCTCTCATTATATTCCTCTCTTACCTCTTAATTTTACCTTTTAAGTATCATCCCTTCCTTTTAAGTTGGTCCTGTGCCCTCTACTTATACCTGTATACATATATACACACAATCACATATGTATTCGTACGCCCATATACCTCCTATATAGACATATATATGTATGTGTCTGTGTATACACACACACATACACTTTTCTATTCCCTACAACTACTCTCATACTGAGAAAAGTTTCATAAGTTACAATTATCATTTTTCCATGGAGGAAAATAAGTAGTTCAACTTTCATAAGTTCCTTATGATTTCTTTTCCCTGTTTACCTTCTCATGGTTCTCTTGCTTCTTGTATCTGAATGTCAGATTTTCTGTTCAACTCCGGTTTTTTCATCAGGGGTGCTTGAAAGTCATCCTCTGTTCCACTGAATGACTATATTTTCCCCTGAAACATAATACTCAGTTTTTCTGGGTAGGTGATTCTTGGTTTTAATCCCAGTTTTTTTGACCTCCGGAATATCATATTCCAAGTCTTTTGATCCCTCAGTGCAGGAGCTGCCAGCTACTGTGTTATCCTGATTGTGTTTCCACAATATTGAAATTGTTTCTTCCTGGCTGCTTATAATATTTTCTCCTTGATCTGGGAGTTTCAGAACCTGGCTATAATATTCCTAGGAGTTTTCATTTGGGGATCATTTTTAGGAGGTGATTGCAGTGTCCTCTTACTTTGTCTTTGGCATCTATGGGTTGATAATTCTGGAAACTGCCACCGCTGCTGGTGATCTGAAGTCCCTCCAGCCAGTGGCTGGTCACACAGCCCTGAGGCTAAAACATTTGACTCAAGAGGGGCTGAGCTCAGCTCCCAGAGTGCTGTGCTGGCCCCTTCCTGCCAGCCTCCTGAGCTGTCTTCAGTGGGAGGTTAGCTTCTCTCTGTCATTTTGTGGGTTCTGTAGCTCCAGAGTTTGTCTAGAGTCATTTTTTACATGAATTGGAGGAGGTGGAAGTCAGAGCCATGTGGAAGTCCTGTTTCTACTCGGCCATCTTAACTCTGACCCCCTGGTTTCTTTACTGGGTTTGTTTTCTGAATTTAAAAGTTCTGAGCAGTTTTTTAATATGATTTCCTGAGTTATATTCTTGAGATTTTTTTTGAAGACCTGTGATCTTTAAGATATCTCTGAACATTCTGCCTTAAAAATGAATTGCCTTGACTTGAATAGAATTCGCACATTCTTTAAATGTTGTCTTTTGCTAAATTTTCTAGCACTTCAGTATTTTTATGTTCCAAATCTGTTCATCCCCTTTTAATTTCTTTTTTTGGAGGGGGGCAGTTGGAGTTAAGTGACTTGCCCAAGCTCACATGGCTAATAAGTGCCTGATGCTGGATTTGAACTCAGGTCCTCCTGACTCCAGGGCTGATGACCTGTTCACTGCGCCACCTAGTTGCCTCCCCACCCTTTAACTTCTTTAGGGAGGTTTTTCATTATGGATTAATTTTTTTCTTTCTTGCTTGCTTTTTTTTTTTTTTTTAGGGGGGGAAGGCAAGGCCATTGAGGTTAAATGACTTGCTCAAGGTCATACAGCTAGTTAAGTGTTAAGTGTCTAAGGCCCAATTTGAACTCAGGTCTTCCTGCCTCCAGGGCCAGTGCTCTATTATTCACTGCAACACCTAGCTGCTTCCATTTTTTCCCTAATACACAATTTGAACAGAAACTAAAATCACATTAGCACTAGGGTTAAAAAGGAATTGATAATATGCATAAAATAACCATTAGCAGTAAACTAGTTTCAGTATTTAATATATAGGCCAAATCCAATAGTATTTATATTAATAAAGGAAATTAAATTAATTACAAAAACATGCAGGCTGTAACAGTAGCGTAAGAGGCAGAGTAGCATAGTAGATGGAACAAGACCTAGGTTTGAGTCCTGCCTCTGAAACATACTGATATGATGACCCTGACCAAGTCACTGAACCTCTCAGTGTCTTACATTACATAGCTCCCTCTGACTACAAGCTGAAGAATCAGTGCCAACTTTCATTGGCAGAGAGAGTTTCCTCATCAAGGGGAGTTCCCTGTATCAGTAAAAATACAGGTCCTATCCCTACCCAAATAATAACACGCTTTGTATTCCTCTCTTAGATCTGGGCATGGCCTAATCAAATGATAAATAAAAGGTAAAATATGGAACTGAACAAGCTCTTGGAGAATTTAGGGTTTTATAACTCACAGCTTCTTTTATATTATTTTTTTTTAAGCAAATGCTTTATTAACTTCTGTTTTACATCATTCATTTCTGCCAGATTTTGAGTTACAATCATTTTCCCCCCATTATTCCCCTACCTAACCTCCCAGAATAGTAGTCCCACAAGATATCGCTTCCTCCAATCTGCTCTCTCCCATACCTTCTCCCATACCCCCATCGATTTTCCATTAGAGGAAGGTGAATCTTTGTGTCCCAATGCCTGCACATCTTATCTCCCTATTACAAGCAAAAGAGTATTAATAATAGTATTTTTATATATTTGAAACATTTAATGTTAATACCTCGAATTTCAGATGCATTTCCTTCCTCCCTTGTCACCCATTCCCTCTTGGGAGATAAGTAATTCAGTATATGTTGTACATGTCTAGCTATGCAAAACATTATCATAGTAGATATATTGTACAAGGCTGCTTATAATTCCCTCCCACTCATCCCACCCCCCACCTGGTCCATTCCCTGCATGATCCTGTCCCTCTTTTATAGTGGGTACTTCCAACCTCCCCTCACCCCAAGGATGCCCTCCCATCCATCATCCCTCCTCCCATCCCCCTTCCCCCTATCCTGCTGCAGGTTGAGATGTCCCATTTACTATGTATGTCATTTTCTCCCTGAACCAAATTCAGTTTGAATGTGGTTTTGCCTTTTTAGCCTTCCTTATTCTCCCCCTCTTTTGCAACCACTTCCCCTTGCTTCTTCTGCATGGGATAGTTTACACTACCCTGTCTCTCCCCATCCTCTCTTGCCACTTTCCTCTCTCACCTCATAATTTCATCCCTTGAGTATTCTCCCTTCCCAACAAATTCAATATGCCCTCTATCCATATATAACTGTAACCATATACACACACATTCACATATGTATTCATATGACCACACCCCCTTCTTCCATTATTTTCATAGTGAGAAAGATATCATCAGTCACAGTTATTGCTTTTCCATATAGGAATGTAAATAGTTCAACTTTGATAAGTTCCTTTTGATTTCTTTTCCCTGATTACCTTCTCAGGCATCTCTTCCTTCTTGTGTCTGGGTGTCAGATTTTCTATTCAATTCTGGTTTTTTCCTCAAGAATGCTTGAAAGTCCTCTATTCCACTGAATGACCATATTTTCCCCTGAAACAAAATACTCAGTTTTGCTGGGTAGGTGACCCTTGGGTTCATTCCCAGTTCTTTTGCCCTCTGGAATATCATATTCCATGCCCTTCGATCCCTCAGTGTAGAAGCTGCCAGGTCCTGGGCTATTCTGATTGTGTTTCCACAATATTGAAATTGTTTCTTCCTGGCTGCTTGTAGTATTTTCTCCTTGATCTGGGGATTCTGGAACCTGGCTATAATATTCCTGGGAGTTTTCTTTTTGGGATCTTTTTCAGGAGGTGATCGGTGGATTCTTTCAACCTCTATTTTGCCCTCTGGATCTAAAACATCAGGGCAATTTTCCTTGAGAATTTCTTGAAGGGTGATTTCTAGGTTCTTTCTTTGATCATGGCTTTCAGGTAGTCCAATAATTTTTAAATTGTCTCTCCTGGATCTATTTTCCAGGTCAGTGGTTTTTCCCATGAGATATTTCACATTGCCTTCTAATCTTTCATTTGTTTGGATCTGCTTAACAGCATCTTGATTTCTCATAAAGTCATTAGCTTCCATTTGCTCCAGTCTAACTCTGAAGGAATGAATCTCCTCAGTGAACTTTTGAGATTCTTTTTCCATCTGGCAAATTCGACTTTTTAAGGCATTCTTCTCCTCATTGCCCTTTTGGGCCTCCTTTGCCATTTGAGTTAGTCTATTTTTTAAGGTGTTGTTTTCCTCAGTCAGGCTGTTGACCCTCATTTCATACTTTTCCTGCATCCTTCTCATTTCTCTTTCCAATTTTTCCTCCACTTCTCTTATTTGATTTTTAAAGTCCTTCTTAAGGTCCTCTATGGCCTGCAACCCGCTCATGTTTTCCCCTGGGGCTTTTGGAGCAGGACTTCTGACCTCACAGTCCTTTTCCCGCTCTATGCCCCCAAAATAGGAGTCTAGGGTTGCATTTTTCTGTTTCCTTTGCCTTGGCATGTTGCCACTTAATTACTTGACTTTTGGGCTTGTTGCCACACTATGGCTTTAAGGCCAGATAGAGGAATTTTCGTCCCGAACGTGTGGGGGGCAACTTCCGTTTCTGGCAAGCTGTAAACCCACCCACAACTTCCACCCTAGATCACAATCCAGATCCAGGGAGGTTAAAGCAAGAGCGATTACCCCCCAAGACTGATCGCTGGATCTCCCTACAAATTTGCAGGCTGGGAGCGGGCGCTGCCTCTGAAAACTACAAAATGGCGTTTGTCCTCAGCGGCTTCTAGCCCCCAGGGGAGGGAGCCGACGCATTCCCTAATACCAGTCCCAAAGTCCATAGGACACTAACCTCTTACTTTGTCCCAGGCAAGTCTATGTTGATAATTCTGGAGTCAAAACAGCTCCTGGTGTTCTGGGGTTCCTCCAGCTGGCTGCTGGCCCTGCCGCCCTGGGGCTAAAACCTTGGCTCATACGGACCTGGGCTCGGCTCGGCTCGGCTCAGCTCGGCTCCTGCGCTTGCTGCACTCTGCCAGGTCCCAGACCGCTGCGCTGGTCCTTCCTGCAGGGCTGCTGGGCTGTCCTCAGCGGGAGTTTAGCTTCTCTGTGTCGTTCTGTGGGTGCTGGGGCTCCAGAAGTTGTTCAGAGTCCCCTTTTACATCGTTTGGGGGTAATGTGGGGGCAGAGTGGCTTGGAAGAGCTATTTCTACTCCGCCATCTTGGCTCCGCCCCCCAAACTCACAGCTTCTTAATGGAAACATTAAAGAACACATATTTAGCAGTATTGAAAGACAACTTTACAAAAATTGGCCATGTGCTAATGGAACATAGTAGGAGAAATTGTAAATAAATTCAAGGAAACAGAAGTTTTAAGCCCATTCTTTCAGACCATGATGCCATAAAAACAGTGTAGGTAACAGAAGGAAAATACATAGATCTGAATAGAATCTCATATTGAATGAATAGGTCAAAGAACATATCATAGACTACATACCAGTATTTTAGGGGTGCAGCTTAAGTAACCCTCAGGAAAAAATTATATCCCTGGCAACACATTTACCAAGTAGGAAAAAAAAATTGTGTTAGGTAATTAAATATTAGAAAACCACGGAAAAGAGAAAATTCGAAGAGAAAAAGATAAATTGAAAAACAAGAAGACCAAAACTGATAGTCACATGTAATTTTTAGATCCAGGGGGTATAGTTACATATTTATTTCTTTTTCTTGTCTGAGTAAAATTTATCTACTCACTAACCTTTTTGAAAGGATTGAAATTTTCTTTCATCGTATTCATCCTTTCCCCCTCACTAAAGCCTTGCACTTTTTTTATTTCTAATAACATGGATTATAAAAGTTATTTATCAGAGTCCTTTACTTCTTTTCTTAGGAGAGAGACCAGCATACACTTGGAATATAAATAAGAGTCACTGACTATGGCAAAACTGCAAATATTGCACACTTAATATAAGTCAGTGTAAAATTCTATTACTTACTATCTCCATAACCTTGTTCAAGTTAGTAACTTATCTGTACCTCACTTTCCTCATTTATAAAAATCAGGTTGTTGCTCTAGATGTTCCTAAGACTCAAAAATCTATATTCGTAAGTCATTAAGTATATGTGAATTTTTCATGTATTCATACAAAATAGCAGTATTCTTTTACATTCATATGCTACTGTTTATTTAACCATTTCTTTTCCTTTGTATAGGTATGTGACACACATATTTACATTCATGTATATGTTAAAACTACACTAAGACCTTTGGGATACTGTTTATGTGTATCTGTGTCTGTCTGTCTGTCCATTCCAGCCTTTCTATCTTTGACCTGCTTAAGGGTATTTGTCTAGCAGTGGGATCTCTGGGTCATTGAGTATATGAATATTTCAACCCCCTCTCCTCCTGTACCCTCTCCTTCTCTCCCTCATCTCTGTAGAATTATTAGATTAATCCAGTAGTGTATTACTATATTGTTTTTCCATAGCCCAACCTAGAGTGATTATTCCCATCTTTTGCCATCTTTGCCAATCTGCTGTGTGTAAAGGGAACTTCAATTTTAGTTTTTTGGAGCTCATAATAGTTCTTTATAGTTGGCAGTTTGCTCATAACCTTTGATACATTGATGAATCCGTCTTGGTCTTTTAGTTCCTTTAATATCTGACTTTTATACTGTTTTTGAGGAGAATGTTAACAGAGTAGATTCTCTGGTGAACACTTTTAGTCCTATTTTAAATTGTGGCTTTATGAATATATTTGATATTCCCTTTGATTAGTCAGTAATAAAAAGAAAATGAGAAGGAAGGCTTGAGATTATTCATAAAAATATTAATATTCTCTTGTTAATTTCCTGCATAAGTAACTTTTTGTGTATTCTACTCAAAGATTCTTCTGACATACATCTAGGTAGAAGAGACCAGGGCTTTTTCCAGGGTACTAAAATTTAGTTGGATGTATTTTTTTTTTTGCCAGCCCTACTCGGCTATCTACAGTATTCTCATTGTATCCTGGGATTGAGGAGGATGGCTGCTGCTATAGCAGCCTGCTCAGCATTGGCCTTCAGGTCTCTTCCCCAAGGTTCTTGATTACACCAAAGGTCAGAATTTCTTGGTATGACTCTGGCTACTAAGTTAACTGTAGAACATGGAACATGTCCTTTTAGTTTATTTTTTGATATTGATATGTTCGCAGTGACTTTAATTAATTACATTTTATCAGTCAGTCTTCTTGTGACAAATTTATTCTGCCTCTGATTACAGTATTTCAGTGAAAAAATTTGCCTTATATATGAAGATCTAGTACGAATGAGGATCAAGCCCATTTTAGCTATATATGTAGCTTGTTCTGGTATAGATATAATCAAGCTTTAGAAGTAGTATGCTAAAATTTCAGTCCCATTATATTGTGGTAATCCTTCATTTTGTGAGCCAAGCCTTGCTTTGCTGTATGTCAAATGATTATGTTTAATTATGGGGAAATACTTTCCTGAGACAATTCTGGGAAATGTTAAGCTGAAACAGTTCTGGGAAATAAGATGTAGTTCCCCATTTAGAGTTCCCTGTTCCTCTCAGAAGCTTATTGCTTAAGATTGTATAAACAGATCAGTTCCTTAATTTCTGAGTATCGGTTCCCTATTTTTTGACCAAAGCCAATAGAAATCAATAATGCCCATATTACTTAAGATTTTGTAGTTTTTGTTCCTCTTTTATGTCTATAATAATGCTGTGTGAATTCCCAAATGGTGTCCTTGTACCTATTCAGGAGATCTTGAACCCATTTGTCAGCAATTGCTAGCCTTGCTAATAAATTGACCTACTCGGAAACAACCTTCTCCCCTCAGATTTCTATTGTATTGTTCCTTCTGGTGTGTTGGGTATATGGAGAGGTAGCATATTGCATTGTCATTTCAGATTTGGATCTGCTTTGTGTTGTCTTAAGGAATATGAAACAGGAGAGAATTGGGACTAAACACTATAGTTTTCAAGGTAGAGGAAATGGTAATAGTCAACCAGTTAACAGGCATTTATGAAGCACTTACTATGTGCCAGGAACTGTGCTAAGTTCTGAGAATTAGAAAGGAAAGGCAGAAACTGTCCCTGCTCTCCAGGAGTTCTTGCAAATAGTAGGAAGAAGGAATATGACAGTAGCAGCAAACACACACATTTATCTTTCACACTGTGCCTGCCTGCCTATTATAGAGGTAACTGGCCCAAACTGTGCATATAGACTTGATGTAATTTTTAAGATGTGACTTCCTTTGTGATCCTTCTGCTGCCAATGTAATGACTGTGGGATGATGGAAATATATGGGTGTGAGTGTGTTTTATAATGTGTATACATACATATATATATATATATGTGGAATATGCTAAGGATCAAAGTGTTTATATTTATAGATGTAGAACAGAATAATACATAGAATGAGATATGATGATCTATACTTATAGAGGAGGGATTCACTTACAAGAATGAGATTACCCCTTTCCTTAAAGTTTAATATTCTTCTAAGAACAGGCATCTATCTTTTCAGTGTATATGTTCAACAAAATTGGCTGCTTTTCATACAAATTCATCCTGTTGAACCATTACGCAAATTCCCAGGTCCTTTTCTGTTGGGGGAAAAATGCCAGTAGGTTGAAGTGAAAATTTGTTGCACGGAGGGTTAACTCAGATATTTGCTAACCCGTAGCATACCTAACATTGAATTATAATACAGATTGTACTTCATTAGCATTGTAGTTCTCAACTATGATTGATTTTCTTTGTAGCATTTTCCTAACTCCTCTCAGCCACCAGTATTATACTCCTATTTCTCCTTGTATCATGTGTCTGTTCTACTATTTGCCAAACCAAATCAAAATGGAGGTTTCTGACATGCCTTGAATCTCTCATCCTTAGAACTCACTTTCCAAATTTTCTACTCTTGCTTTGGTTTCATGTATTTAAGATTATAGGTAAGGTGGGGGTGGCTAGGTGGCACAATGAATAGAGCACCAGCCCTGGAGTCAGGAGGACCTGAGTTCAAATCTGGCCTCAGACACTTAATACTTACTAACTGTGTGATCTTGGGCAAGTCACTTAACCACAATTGCCCTGCCTTCCCCCTCCAAAAAAAAAGATTATAGGTAAAGTGAAATGAATTATTTTTTCCATTTAAAAAATTCTGTGCATTCAAATATATCAGTCTAATAAGGACATAGAGATGTGCTATCCTACTTGGACATTCATTCAAGAAGAGACAGGGAAGTTTCTTGGCTTTTCAAAATATATAAATATGTCTCAATTTTGTTAATTCATGTTTATCCAAATGATACGACCGAAAGAATCTTTGAAGAGGGGGAGGAATAAGCATTTATTAAGTGCCTGTGCTAAGTATTTTACAAATATTTTTTGATTTGATCCTCATAACCCTGGAAGTTGGTAATATTATTATACCCATTTTATAGTTGAAGAAATTAAGGCATAGAGAGATTAAGTGGGTCACACAGCTAGTAAGTATCTGAGGTTGGATTTGAACAGAGATTTTCTTGACTCCAGGCTCAGCACTCTATGCACTATGCCATGCAGTTGCTAAGAAGTAATCTCTCTACCGACCAGTTATTACCTTTTTTCAAGTCCTCATCATCTCATACCTTGACTATTGTAATAGTCTCCTAATTTGATCTCCCTGCTTTCATTTTCCTCCCTTTCTAATCCACCTCCCATAGGGCTTCCAAAATATTCCTAAGTGATCTAAACAAAAAAAGATTCCTAAGGATCTAAACAAATTCTAGAGTGGCAGAACCACAAAAAGACAGAGTGAAACCAATTTCCAGCATAAGACAACTTGGAAAGTTGACAGGATGAGAGAGGAGCACAATCCAGTGCAGACCATACCAGTGAAGATTGACCCCAGCAAACCAGAAGCAGGCCTTGGGGCGACTGAATCAGTAACACCAGTGGTGATTTCCAGAACTCTCAGCCCACAGATGCCAAAGACAGCTTAGAAAGTCTGTCACATCTGGGTGAGAGTGGAGCACAGCCCTGGCCCCAGCAAAATAGGCGCAGACTTTGGGAGCCACTGAACCAGCAGTAGTGACTACTTCTGGAGCTCTCAGCCCAAAGATGGTAAGAGGGTTGAATAACTGGTCAGAAGGAAATTACAGCATTCTCTTTGCTAGTACTGAGGCAGGACTCTGTTGTTTTGCCCATGGATCCATGTCTCAGGACAAGGAGGAACACTAGCAGTCCAGAGCTTATGGCCATAGTGGAGTGGGGGGAACCCCTCCCCCCCCCCCAGTTCCAAGGCAGGAAAGAATGCTTGTGATCACTCATAAACCAGAACACAGGCTAGGAGAGTAGTAGACACATCTCTTAGATCATACCACCTTGGAAGAACTGAAAATATATAGGTCACTCGAAGTATCTCTGAAAACAGCTATATAAAACCTCTGAAACTTGGGACAGTGCACCCTCCACCCTCGAAGCAGAGCCCTACCTCAACAAAGAGTGAGCAAGCAACAGAATAAAAACTCTGGCTATAGAAAGTTACTATGGTGACAAGGAAGATAAGAACACACACTCAAAAGAAGGTAACAGTCAACGCCCCTACATCCAAAGCCTCTAAGAAAAATATGAATTTGTCTCAGGTCATGGAAGAGCTCAGAAAAGAATTTTGAAAATCAAGTAATTGAGATAGCAAAAAAATTGGGAAGAGAAATGATATTGATGCAAGAAAATCATGAAAAACGAGTCAATAGCTTGGTGGAGGAGACACTAAAAAATCTGAATAACACCTTAAAAAACAGAGTAGGCCAAATGTAGAAGAGATCTAAAAAACCAATGAGGAGAAGAATGCCTTAAAAGTATAATTGACCAAATGGAAACAGAGGTACAAAAATTCATTGAAGAAAACAATTCCTTAAAAAGTAGAATTGAGCAAATGGAAGCCAAAATATTTCTAGGACAAATGATTCTGCCCATGTCATTTACTCTTCACAGCAACTTAGAGTGACTCCTTATTTCCTCTAGGACAAAAGACAAACTCTCCTTAATAATCTGGTTCAGACCTACTTTTCCACCTATTATTTCATATTAATTCACCTCTGCCCAATCTACATTTCAAATAAACAGATGATGTATGAGCTGTTGCTCCAAATCATTTCTACATTTCCGATCTCCATATGTTGGCTCCAACTGTTCCTCAGTTCACTCTCTCTTCAGTTCTGTCTCCCAGAATTCTTATTGTCAAGGTTTATTTTCAGGTACTATCTGTGAAGCTTTCCCTGATGCTGTTTCTTGATGGAGCACCGCTCCCCCGCCATCCACGTTGCCTCTCTTTTCTTAAATTACATTTCTTTACTTTTCTGCTTGAAAGCTTTATCACTTGTCCATCCCTTACACAGAATGTAAATTCCTACAGTAAGGATTGTTAGATGTGGGGAGGGAGATGTGATAGGTGAGGAGGCAATCATCATATGCTCAGCAACTTAGAAACAGAAGGCATTTGGTAGTCAGCAGACAAAGCCATCCACTCCTCTTTTTGCTTACATAGCCCAATCTGTACAACCATCATGGACCAGTAATGTGACCCCACTCTTGTTTTGCTTTGGAGATATACGTTTTCTGTCCTTTTATCACTTTAGATTTAACAGCCTAAGTGACATCTAAAGCTTTTATTTTTTGTGTAAAAGCTGTTTCTCTCTATGTGCTAATCAAACTAAGCATGTTATTGTATTGGCAAAGTAAAGACACTGTGTTTGGTTATAGTTGCTGATGGGAATAGTCTGGCATTACTAAGGCCTGTCATCCTTGCATACTTGGTGATTCAGAGAAATCTTTTTTTAGTTGTTGAATTTAATTATAGTCCTTGTTATTTATTCAAATGTAATTTATGATAGTGATTGCTGGCTCTAAGGATGAGTTTACAAATGCATGATTAGAAGCTTCATTTTTATAGTCTAACCATATTACTTAATCCATTTGATATTTTCTTCCCTGAAGCCATTATAAAGAGCCATCAGTTAAGTTAATAATAATGATTAGTATGCATTTTTACTATATTAGGATATATTATAGAGTGCACTATTAGGGTTTACAAAGTGCTTTTCAGTGTCACCTCATTTTATTCTCACAGCAACTATGGGGGATAGGTGCTATTATGATCCTAATTTTATAGTTGAGGAAACTGAAGCAAAAAGTTAACAGACTTGTCCAAGGTCACATAGCTAGTAAGTGTGTGAGGCTGGATTTGAATGCAATTCTTTCTGACTCCAGGTCCAGTGCTCTACTCACCACTAATCCTCTATGCCACCAAACTGCCTATGTTAATTCAATTATCAATTGAATAAGCATCTGTTAGAAGCCAGATACTGCCAGACCACTGGTATTCAAAATGAGGACCGTGGTTTGACCTCAGTTGGTATATGCTCATCCAGCTGAAGGACAGGAAGATAGAATGCATCCCACCTTCCCCACAGTATGCATTTGTGGGACTTTTCTCCATGACTGCCACAGATATCCTTTACTCATGGCTCAGTACTCCACTTCTACAGTTTGGCATGTATCTGATCTCCCTGTCCTTCTCCAAATATTGGCTCCTGGGAGTATTTAATTCATTGTTTCTCTTGATGTTTTTGACCTTTTGTCATTCCACGTGAATTTTCTTTTTATTTTTTTCTAGCTGTATAAAATTATTCTTTGGTAGATGGACTGATATGGCACTGAACAAGTAAATTAGGTAGAATTGTCATTTTGATTATATTGCCTCAGCCTACACATGAGTAATATTTTTCTTACTGCTTATATTTCTTTATTTCTATGAAAAATGTTTTACATTTGTATTTGTATTGTCTTGGCAGGTAGGTTTCCAAGTATTTTATATTATCTGCTGTCATTTTTAATGGAATTTCTCTTTCAATTTCTTCCTGCTAGGCTTTATTGGTAGTATATAGAAATGCTGATGATTTATGCAGATTTATTTTATATTCTGTAACTTTGCTGAAGTTGCTAATTATTTCAACTAGTTTTTTAGTCGATTCTCTAGGGTTCTCTAAGTATCATATCACCTGCAAAGAGTGATAGTTTTGTTTTCTCATTACCTATTTTTTCCCTCTAATTTCTTTTTCTTTTCTTATTGTTATAGGTAACCTTTCTACTACAATGAATAATAGTATTGATAATGGGCGTCCTTACTTCACCCCTAATCTTATTGGGGAGGCTTTAAATTTATCTCCATTACAGATAATAGATACTCTTGATTTTAGTTAAATAATACTTATCATTGTAAGAAAGGCTCTATTGATTCCTATGCTAGAACACTAGAAAAACTAGTCTGAAACTGGTCTGGAAAAAATGCATTTAATATTTCTGCTTTTCTGCATTTATTGTGAGCTTTTTATGCTCTTAATTCATGGTCAGTTTTTGTGAAGGTGCCATGAGTAGTTGAGGAAAAAGGTATACTCTTTTTATTTCATTCATTTCCAGAGGTCTCTCTCTCCTCTCTCTCTCTCTCTCTCTTTCTCTCTCTCTCTCTCTCTCTCTCTCTCTCTCTCTTTTTGCTTTTTGGAGGGCAGTTGGGATTAAGTGACTTGCCCAAGATCACACAGCTAGTTTTTATGTTAAGTGTCTGAGGCCGAATTTGAACTCAGGTCTTCCTGACTCCGGGGCTGGTGCTCTATTCACTGCACCACCTAGCCTCCCCCATTTCTCATTTTTAAAAGATTTTCTGTATCTCTTTGTCTTATTTTCTTATTTATTTTATAGCTCTGATAGAGGAAGATTGAGGTACTTCACTAGTATAGTTTTACTGTCTTATTTTTTCCCATAATTCATTTAACTTTTCTTTTAAGAAGTTGGATGCTATGTCATTTGGTGCATGTATGTTTAGTTTTTACTTTATTGTCTATGGTTCCTTTTAACAAGATGTAGTTTACTTGTTTACCCTTTAATTAGGTCTGTTCTTACTTTTGATTACTTCTGGCTTTACTTACTTCAGCTGATGCATAACAAATTCTTTTCCAGAATCTTATTTTAACTTTATGCGTGTCTCTTTGTTTTGAGTGTGTTTCTTTTAGACCACATGTTGTTAGATTCTGTTTTCTAAAACATTCTACTATCTGCTTCCATTATATGTGTGAGTTCATTCACAATTATAATTACTGTGCATTTCCTGTGTATTTTCTTTTTGTCCTTCCCCCTCTCTCTTTTTATCCTGTCCCTCCTCTAAAGTATGTTTTGTATCTGACCACTGCCTTCTTTTATTTGCCCTTTTATCACTCCTCCTTTCTCTTATCCCCTTGCCCTCTTACTTCCCTGTTGTGTATTACCAGTTGAGTGTGTATATTGTTTTTCCCTCTTTATACCAATTTAGATATGAGTGAGGTTCAAGTATTTTTGCTTGCACCCCTCCCTCATATTTTCCCCTCCAGTGTAAAAAGCTTTTCCTTGCTTGTTTCTCTTTTATGTGAGATAATTTTCCACCTTCTCCAAGGACATTACTCTTTCTCACCTATCCATATTTTTTAATGTCATCCTGATATAATTGACGCATTCTTACTCCCTATTTCTGTGTATGATTGATTCACTCTTGTTCCTTGTTTCTTTGTAGGATCCTTTTAACTGCCTGTGTAAGAATGGAAACAGTTTAACCTTATTGAGTCCCTTCAGATTTCTCTTTCATGTTTATTTTTTTATGCTTCTTTTAAGTTTTGTGTTTGAATGTCAGATTTTTTTTATAGGATTCTAGTCTTTTTATCAGGAATGGTCCAAAGTCCTCTATTTCATTAAATTTCCATTTTCCTCCCTGAAAAATTATATTTAGTTTTACTGGGTAGCTTATCCTTGGTTGTAAACCTCGTTCTTTTGCCCTCCAGAACATCATATTCCATGCCCTCTACTTCTTTAATATGGTAGCTGCTAAATCTTGTGTGATCCTTACTGTGACTCCACATTATTTGAATGATTTCTTTCTGGTTGCTTAGAATCTTTTCACTTTTACCTGGGAATTCTTGAATTTGGCTATAATGTTCCTGGAATTTTTTGTTTTGGGATTTCTTTCAGGTGACCAGTGGATTCTTTCCGTTTCTGTTTTACTGTCTGGATCTCAGATATCAGGGCAGTAATGGTAATTTCTTGAATGTGATGTTTAGTCTTTTTTCTTTGATCGTAGCTTTCAGGTAATACAATAATCTTAAATTATCTGTCCTTAATCTATTTTCCAGGTCAGTTTTACTACTGAGATATTTCTCATTTTCTTCTATTTTTTCATTCTTTTGATTTTGTTTTATTGTTTCTTAACGTCCATGAAGTCATTATCTTCCACTTAGCCAATTTTAATTTTTAAGGAAGTGTTTTCTTCAGTAAGCTTTTGAAGCTCTTTTTCTATTAGGTCAATTCTGTTTTTAAAGTGTTATTTTATTCAGTATATTTTACACCTCTGTTGAGAACTGTTAATTTTATTTTCATATCTTTCTTCCTTTTTTTTAACCTAATTTCTTCTTTGTCATCCTTATTTGATTTTTAAAATAATATTTTTAGCTCTCCCAGGACTTCTTGTTAGGCTTGTGTCCAGTTCAAGTTTTTCCTTCGATACATTACTTAAGATTGTTTTGACATAATTTTCTTCTGAGTTTATGTCTGTATCTTCACGGTCAGCATAGTAGCTTTTTATGGTCAGGTTCTTTTTTTGTTGTTCATTTTAAAATTAACACCTCAAATGCAATTTGAGGGGCAGAGCCAACAAACAGAGTGAGCCATTCTTCCAGTCCAAGACATTATAGGTCAGAAAGAGAGATCTGTGACACAGGGGACAATGCCAAGCCAGAGCCCATGCGTGTAATCAGTGATGTGTCTAGGTGGTGGTGACAGAACCTACAGTAGCTTGTTGATGTTGGACTCTGTTCCTGGCATGTGAGTGGAAAGGTTGGGGGGAGTGGTTAACTGTCTCAAGCTTCAGGCTTTTTCCTCACTGCTATTTTCAGAAATAATTCTGGAGGTTTGGAAGGTTTTGGTGCATCCAAGTTGGTATGGTGATTGCTCTCCTGGTCTGCACTCCGGTTCTTTCTTAGGAAGGACCCCAAATCCCTTGGGGCTAGGGTTAGGCTATGTCTGCCCCTCACTCCCTCATGACCGAAAGTGCTCCTCTCTGCCTTTGAAACTATGACTCAGAAATGAGTGTAGGTAATGGGATTCCCAGATAGCATCTGGTCCCATGTCCAGTGCTAGCACAGATCCTGAAATCCCTTTCCACTTGCCAGGTTACCTTTAGCAATTCTGGCTTGAGAACTCAAAAGTTACTGCTGCTTCTGTCACCACCACCTAGACACAGCACTGATGTTTTATTCACATGGGCTCTGGCCCAGCCTTGTCCCCTGTGTCACAGATTTCTCTTTCTGACCTACTATAATGCCTTGGATTGGAAGAATGTTTCACTCTGTTTGCTGGTTCTGCCCCTCTAGAATTCCATTTGAGATGTTATTTTAAAGTTTTTTGGACAGTAATGTTGGGAGAACTTAGCTGAATACTTTCTTTACTCCACTAATCTGGTTTCACCTCCAAAAGTCTGTCTTTTGTTTAGTTGGTTAGTTTTAACAGAGTCTAGGCATTTTATTTTGTCAAAAATCATTTTCTGCTTCTGTTGCTATATTTTAATGTTTTTTGTTGTTTTTATAATTGTGCTCAATTATATTTATAGGTTGCCTAATATTAAATTGACCCCAAATTCTTCTTATATCTTAGTAGAAAATCTTAGTATTATATTGTTATAATTTTTTGGCCAATAATATTTTATTTTGTACATTAACATTCATTAGGAATGCTGGTCTGTAGTTTTTTTCCCCCTATTATTTTGACTCCCTGGTTTAGGTATTCAGACCATATTTGTATTATAAAATAAATTGGGTAGAATCCCTTTTGCCTGGTTTGTTTGTTTGGGTTTTTTTGGTATTGAAGTTTGTATAATTTTTGAATTAGTTGTTGTTTTAATGTATTGTGAAATTCACTTCTAAATGCATCTGTCCTCATTTTGAAGGTACCAGTTTTTGGAAGAAGCATTTCAAAACCAGAAGGGTGCAATTGAGAATTTATTAGCAAAACTTCTTGAAAAGAAAAATTATGTTCATTTTGCTGCAACTCAAGTACAGAATAGGTAAGTTTATCATATAGGGTCATATTTTACTCCTAATCAGATTATAAAATACTAATCTCTGGTTTTATTGTCTTGTAGCATGTTTATGAAAAAGCATATGTTTGAATTCATTTATTTGAATATATTAGAATTCATTGTATTCATATTTGAATTCATTGTATTTTGAGGTGAGATCTCTCATGAGAGTTTTAGGAGATTATGATTCTCAATAAAACATTTAATAATATAACAAAAATCTTTGTAATCCTTTAGTGAGTTTTATATTAGAAAACTACAAAGAAAAGCCTGAGTCTGAAATCCATATAAGAACTTCTTAAAATGCACTATTGTTGCTAGCCTCTGACCAGGGGAGAAAAGTGTTGATATTATAGTTAGCCCACATTTAAGACCATCTGAAAAGTCACTTCTTATTATTCTCCTAAAACATTAAGTACCATGGGGAAGAGTTAACATATAGGTAGATTAAAAGGATTAGGACTGTTCAGTCCGAGACAATGAAGGCCCAAAGTTAATTGACTCAAAACCTATAAATTATAAAGTATGCATAAGGTGACTATGGTATTAAGTTTGAAACTTTAGGTAAACTGAGAGACAAGGTTTCAAGCATGATCAATTTTATTAGGGTAGCAGTTGGATCAGTGGCCTAATTAAAAACCACAAGGTGGGGCTTACTAGTTTTCATAAGGTTTTGGGAAATAGGAGTGAACAAAGAACAGAGTTGGGTAGGTGGGGAAGACAGTGCTATTGGTTACAGAGTAGAGGACATCATGGGGGTGAGGACAACATGATTGATTACATTAAGGAAAGCAGGCTGACACCCAAGTGGGTCTAGAAACCACTCATCTCTGTCATTAAAGAATGCTTGATTATTTATAGGACTCATCTGCAACCTGATGATATTATTAGTGGAGCAGAGATAGCAGACTTCCTGGCTCCTAAGCAGGTTGTTAGGGAGATAAGACCCTCCCTAGTTGTACAAGGACAGGCAAGGATGGACAATATACCTTATGGAAATATCCCACATCAGCTTGTAGGCCTTTAAAGATAACAAACAGATGTCTTGGAATTTTCTCAGGAACTGAAGGCATTTTAGATAACAGTTTTAACCATTAATTATAACTTTACCTCAAAGGGGAACTTGAATTCTTGAGCTCAACTCAAGGATATAGAAAGGGGTCTTAAGCAGATACAGAATCAGTTACAATATGAAGTCATATAGTACAGAATTGGGTTCAAAGTAGAATTTTAATTTCTCAGTGGATTTTTCATCACATCCTGAAATTGTAGGAAAAGGATCAACCCTTGAAATTTATTATTTGTAAATTTAAGAAGAATGAGAGGAACTAATACTTTTCACAGTATTTAGTAAATAAATGGAACTGGTTGCCTACAAGTGATGATACAGGTTAAAATAATATAGACTTTTGCAGATTCTATCCATTTTGTTATTTATCTTTATCTTATTTTTAAATTAGAATTTAAACAAACCTTGTGACTAATAGTGGTCATCTAACCTTTGCTTAGGAAACCCACCAATTCCTTAGACAGGCCATTCCATTTTTGTATAGCTTTTGATTGTTAGGAAGTTCATCCTGATATTAAAGTAAATGATGCCTCCTTGTAATTTTCTCTCATTGGTCTAGTTCTGCATACCAGGTCAAGCAGAACAAATTTAAACCCTCTTCCATATGATAATCCTTCATGGATATTTGAAGGATTTGAAGACTATCATGTCTCCCCTTAGGTTTTTTGTTTTAAGCTAAACATTTCCAAAATTGTTTAATTAAACTTCTGATGGCATGATTTTGAGTCATTTAATGCTGCTTACTTGCCTGAACATAAATATTCTTTTTCAAATATTTTGCCTAGAATGGAATATACCTCCCTCACACTGAGTACTACTCCTTTAATGTGCCACTAAGTTCTTAATTCTTTTTTTTTCCCTCCACAGTATGCTGTTGCATCACTGAACTTGAATTGCTAAAATCCCAAAGTCTTTTTGTCAGATCATCTACTTGTTTTCTAGCTAGGTCAGTCATGTCCTGTGTTTGGGAGGTTTAATTTTAAAATCTAATACCAGGTTATTGTTTGTGTTAGTATTCATAGCTTACATTTATATGGTGCTTGTAGTTGTGCAGAATTCTTTATGTGTGTTTTCTCATTTAATACAGCAATTCTATGATGTATGCCCTGATATTAGCTGAGTTTACCCCCCACATACACCTTTACAGATGAGGAAACTCAATCAGAGAAGTTAAATGAAAAATAGTATTTGAAGAGGGATTTAAAACCTGTTTTCTTGACTCCAAATCCAAACCCAAATCTCTCTACTGTAAAACTATAGATAGTAGTATGAATCATAATGGCTTGAGCTGATTGCTGTCTAGGGAAAAGTGGCCATTTACACAAGTGGTTTTTAAAAAGTTTCACTGTTAGCTATACTTTTGATATGTAAATTCATGAAGTTGTTTCAGATGAGTATATAGTCAATTCATCTGCTTGTCTATACATACAGTTGGTATAAACCATTTAGAATGAATTGACTGGTCAATTGTGCTGAAACATTTGAGCTAGCTCCACGTAACACAGGACTTAATTAAGCACCTGACTGAGTAAATTTCTGGATCATTGACTGATTCAGGGATATAGGAGAAATTTATAACCTAATGATGTATTTCTCTTATTCAGGATAAAAGAAGTAAATGAAACTAACAAACGAGTAGAACAGGAAATTAAAGTGGCCATTTTCACTCTCATCAATGAAATAAATAAGAAGGGCAAGTCTCTCTTACAACAGCTAGAGGTATGGTTTAAAAGCTAAAAAAAGTTTCTCTTGCTCATTCTTCAGCTGTTTCAGATGTTCATTAAAATTTCTCATTAAATGTATTGGGAGTGTGAGGATAAAAGATGTAATTGTAATATGTAGAAAATAAATTCCTAGTACTTTAAATTTATTGACTTTAAAGCATAAAAGTATAGAGAGACATACATGCTTTGGGACTGAAAAAAAGTGCTTATTTGACTAGAGATTAGGTAAAATGTTAGACAAATTACTCTTCTGGAAAAAAAAAAGGCAAGTCTTTAATATTACTTGCTTCTGTGCCAGTAAGGGGCTTCAACTGATTCTCTTTCATATGGAAGTATATTGGGTTTCATAATTTTGCTTGAGTCATTTGTGGTATTTCTTTTGACATCTTTTACATTCTCGTAGTTCAATATAAAATGTAATTTTCCAAATTAATCTAAGTTTTTTGTTATGTTTGTGCCATTGGTGTCTTTAAGTACATATTTCCAAATAGTAATATCCCACCTCTCAAATGTTTTTCTGATTGTGCATGCATAATCATTGGTTACTATTATCCCAAGAGCAGATTAATATTCTGCATATTTCAAATATAACATGTACAGATTGAACTTGTTGCTCTAAATGCACAGATAATAGCATATTTTACCAAAATTGCCAGTACTTAGATTCAAATACTGACTCTCAAATTCCATTAATACGTACCCCAAAGTCCTCTATGACAGGGTTTTCCCCTCACCCTCATCTCTGTAGGGCAAAGTAACACAGTGAGATAAAATGGAAAGAATGGGGGAAAAATAGTTATTGTTGAAATTCCATGTTTAGCATAACGGACTATCATGATGTTAGTGTTTTTAGCTTCTGTAGGACTTAAAAATTTTTTCACTGAAATACAAACTTGAGGCTAGCCTCTATATTTTGGTACCTTTTTTCCCCCTACCATGTATACATAATGGTCAGTTGATGTTTGTAATGGATTTCAGGGTCAAAAAAGTAATCATGGCTTAACCTTTGGAAGAAACCTTAGGATTCATCTAGCTAATTAACTCCCTCATTTTTCTTGATAAGAAACTATAGGCTTAATGACTTTTAAGTAACTTGACTAACATCTCATAACTAACTAGTCAACTGCAAGACCAAGACTAGAACCTCACATACTCTTGAGTCCTATTGTTCTTTTTATTTATCTCTTTATTATTTGTATTAGGTAATAAATCTACCACATAGCCTTCTCTTGTGGCTGTTATAAGTTATGTGTATTTTATATATGTATTCCAACAAATTTGGGTGCAAAGTGTTCTGTTTTTCTTTTTAATGTCCACCAAATTAGACATTTATTACCCTAAGGGAAATTTCCCCAGCAAGCCAAGTTGAAACTTTTTGAAGAGAAGTTGTTTTTTTCCTTCTGAAATTTTACTTTAGACTCATGGCAGAACACAGAGAATTTTTAAAAAGAAACAAAAACATATCATAAACTTAAATATTAGAACTTAAATACAAAGTTAGAAAGAAATAAAAGCTTGTCGTGTGCATTGCAGAACATGAGAGGATTCAAAATATGTAATGAAAAATTTTCAAGAAAGACTATATGATAAATAATATGCATTGTGTTGAGAATTGTCCATCTTTTCTTTGCTTCCTTGTGAGTTTTCTTTTGTTCTCTGCTGTGCCCTTTTTTATTTTGTTCTTTTTTTTCACCCTTCCCCCCATGCCCCCAGAAGGCCACAATAAAGTTTAGATATGTTTCTTCATAGCTAGGGATATATACATATACATATATACACAGACACAGACACAGACACAGACATATACATATACATTCCCGAACCTATTCTACTCCTGATCTTTGTTTTTATGTATATGCATATCTCTTGTTTCCTATCCCTTCTGCCTCCTCTACTTTATTTTTACACACTATCTTGCCCTCCAATGACTTGCCTACCCCCCTCCAAGGATCCCTCCCCTATCCTCCCATTCCCATAAGTCTAAACAACCTTCTATACCCTACTGTTTACCTATTCTCTCAACCTCCCCTCTAAAGATCCCTCCCTTGTCCTCCCCCCTCCCTATGCCCCTACCATTTTATTTCTTCTGAATTTAGAAGACTTCTATAGTCTTCTAAATATATATGTATTGTTTCCTCTTACACCCATTCCCGATGAAAGTAGGTTACCAGAACTGCCAGCCCTCCTCCCCCATCTAATTCCTATGTATCAATTCTTCTTCTTGTACCTCATTTGTATAAAATATTTATTCACTTTAGCTGTTGCTAAATGGTTTTACTTTTTAAATTTATAGCATGCCCAGGTTCTCCCCAATCTTTCTTATGAACAACCCAATTGTTAATAAACAGTAAACAGTCTGTCCTTATGGGTCCCTTATAATCAATCTTTGTTATGTACCTTATATTTATATTGGCTCTTGTATGTCGAATTGTCTAATAATTTCAGATTTTTTTTTTAAACAAAGTCTTGAAAATCTGAAAGCTTATCAAATGTCCTTTTTTTTCCATTCAAGATGATAGTTAACTTTGCAAGGTATGATATTTTTGGCTGGAGCCCCAGTTCTTTTGCTCTTCAATATATTATATTCCCACCTGAGGTCCTTTACTGTTTCTGCTTCTAGGTCTTGTGTAATGCTAATTGTGGCACCATCATATTTAAATTATTTTGATCTTGATGCTTTTAATAATTTGCCTTGAACTGGGGATTTTGGAATTTGACTATGATACTCCTATGAGTTTTCCTCATAGGATTTCTTTTAAGGATCAATGGATTTTTTTTTTCTATTTCTACTTTCCTCCCTTGTTCTAATGCTTCAGGACAATTTTCTTTAATTATTTCTTGTATTATTGTATCAAGGTTTGTTTTTTTTATCATAACTTAGTCCAATTATTTTTATATTTTTTCTTGATCTATTCTTCAAATCTGTTGTTTTTCTTATAAGATTTTTCACTTTCTCTTCTATTTTTTCATTATTCATATTTTGTTTAATCGTTTCCTGATCTCTTCTAATTTCACTGGCTTCACTTTGCCTAATTCTAATTTTCAAGGTGTCATTTTCTACATTTGGATTCTGGATCTCCTTTTCTAATTGGTTAACTTTCCTTTTATACCCTTCCTGTTTTTCTTGGATTATTCTAATTTTCTTCTTTAGTTTTTGCTCCATCTCTGTCATTTAATTTTTAAAGTCTTTTTAAAGGTCTTCTATAAATTCTTTTTGGGTAGGTGACCATTTAACATTACTCTTTGGGGCTTTCTTTACTTCAGTTTCCTCCTCTGAAGATGAACGCTGGTCATCTCTATTCCTATAATAGGTTTCTATAGTGGGATTCTTTTTCCTTTGCCCATGGTGGGGGAGGGAGGGGGAGAGAGAGAGAGAGAGAGAGAGAGAGAGACAGAGACAGAGAGAGAGAGACAGAGAGAGAGAGAGAGAGAGAGAGAGAGAGAGAGAGAGAGAGAGAGAGAGAATGTGTGGATGTGGGTGTGGTGTTAGCATAGTTATTTGTAGTCACCTCTAACCCTGGGGTGTGGGGAATGGTGCCTCTTGCCCCAGATCTTCAGTTCTCTTTAGCCTGAAACCAAAGTCAAACCTCCAGCCTCCTGTAAGTACTCACAGCCAGGGGTTTTCTGCCCCACTGCTTCTTCACTCACTACACATGTGCCTGGTTCATTCTGGCCTCCACCACTCTTCACAGCACAGCTGGGTCTGGCGTTCCTTATCAGCAGAGGTTCCTTGGTCTTCCTGGGCTCAGACACCCAACTCCCCTCACTATCCAGGGATAAAAAGTAGGTGGCTGGGGCTGAGGTAGCCTCTCTAATCAACTAGCCCCAGGGCTTGCAGTTTTTAGCCACTTGCTGTTAAAATGGAACCTAGCCTGGAGGTGTTTACTCTTCACAGGGACCAAACCTTATGGTAGGATTTTTCTTTCTGGTGTTCTCAAATTGACCCTAGAGGACCTCAGTTATTCCCAGTTCTTGTTTGTCTCTACCCATACTTTGTTTTCCCTATGGTGCTATTAACTCTTTTGTGGGGGAAGATCTTGAGAGCTTGGAATTTTCTGACCTACTCTGCCATCTTCCCAAAATCCTCTCTGAGAAGTTTGTTAAAATTAAATTGTGACAAACAGCTAGATGATTTTTTTTCCTCTTGGGAAGGTGAATACAGAGAGCAAGAGTATATTTAGATGCTTCATAAATAATAATTAATCATAAACATGAACTAAATATAGTAGAACTGGTTCATCCCCTAATAGTAATTCTAACTCTGTTACTTATTACCTTTGTCACCCTAGGTAAATCACTTAAGCACACTAGGCTTTAGTTTCCATAACTGGGAAATGGTCAGAGTTCAGTAGGTGATCCAGGGATGTTCCTAGCTCTAAGTCCTATGAACCACTTTAGCTAGTTCTGCCAACTGAAGGCATTGTTTTCCAACACACAATTCACTTTTCCTTTGCATTATTTTTTCTACTCGTTGAGAATATCTCCCTAACCTGGAAATTTTCTAACTCTATACTTTTAACTTTTGAAACTTGCCCTTTTCCTAGATACATGTAAAACCCAGTATAGTAGAAATAATCATCCAAGTTCACTAATTGAAACTTCTGTAATAGTAGTTTTCAGCCTGAAAATTCTTTGAGATTCAAAGAATTATATGTTTAGGATTGAAAAGACCTGGGATTATATAACCTGCTGCTCAGGTAACACCTAAGGAAACTGAGGTCCAGAGCAGTTAAGAGACTTGTTCACAGTTACACAGGTATACATGGTACCTATGAGAATGTGGTGTGAACCTAGATGCAGTCCTCTTTTCACTGTACTATGATGACTTTCTAAAATGTGCCCATAGCTGAACACTGTGCTCCAGTTGTGAACAGGCCAGGAAATAGTATAGTGGACCTCTTTGTGCCCCTGATTCTGGACCCCTGGCAGTCAAAATAGCCTATGATACCATAAACTCTTTGTCCTGAAATGTTACCCACTATTGTCCTATTGAGCTTATAGTTTTCTAAAGCCTCCAAAGCTTTTCAAAAGCTATAGTGGCATCATCTTGTACATGTAAAGTTGCTTTTTGAAAGTGTAGGGCAGGGAACAGCTAGCTGAAGCAGTGAATAGAGCACTGGCCCTGGAGTCAGGAGGACCTGAGTTCAAATTCAGCCTCAGACACTTAATACTTATTATCTTTGTGAGACCTTGGGCAAGTCACTTAACTCCCGTTGCCCTGCCCTCCCCCATCCAAAAAAAAAAAAAAAGGAAAGCATAGGGTAGTTTTAGCTTATCAAGATCCTTTTGGACATGAAATCTATCATCTATTAATCTTTCCCTTCAAACATCTTGTCACTAACCATTTAGACAGCACATCATCTATACTTTCATTAAAGTAATTGTTCAAAATGATGAATCATATATAGCAAAGGACACATCCCTGGAAGCTCTCTGCTAGGTAAGTTGACACTAACCCATTAATGATGAATCTTAAATCCTACCTTGAGTAACTAATTCCAGAGCTACCTAAATGTTCTAGCACCTAATGTGTATTCTTCCAACTTATATGCTTTTTCACTGGTGTAGCTTGACAGATTTTTGTCATGTAATTTGCTGGAATCTTAAATGTATTACATCTGCAACATTACCCTGGTCTTCTAGTCTCAGTAGGAATCTGCCCTCCTTAATCAATTCTTCATGTTAAAATTTTAATAATAATAATAAAACACAAAGCATTATGCGTTAATGATTTTCAAAGGATTTCATATATATTCTTATTGATTCCTCACAGAATCTAGTGAGATAAGTGCCTCAGCTATTATTATAACTATTTTTCATTTGTGGAGAATGAGGTTCTGGAGAAATTATGACTTCTCCAGATTTACATATTTAGTAAAAGTCTAAGGTGGGATTTGAACCTGAGTCTTCAATTTTGAGTCCAGTGCTCTATCTACAAGGAAGGCAGGTAGAATGCTGGGAGGAGAGAACCCAACAAACTTTATCTTAATTATAGACTTTATAGTGGTTTGAATCTGTTCTACATGGAATAGTCTAGATTACCACCTTCTTTTTTAAATTTCAGCAATACATTTTACTGGTTATTGTCAGATTACTTAATCTTGAATGATGTTTTTCAGCTCATACCTAATATCATACCTATGCCAGTAAAGTATGTGGTATTATAAGTGGCTTCCGCGGCAGGGAGGATTTTCCAGAGAAAATTCTTTAGGTGAGCTCCTGTTCTGTTGCAGAATGTTACCAAGGAAAGGCAGATGAAATTGATACAGCAGCAGAATGACATCACAGGACTTTCACGGCAAGTGAAGCATGTCATGAACTTCACCAACTGGGCAATCGCAAGTGGCAGCAGCACAGCATTACTGTACAGCAAGCGACTGGTGAGGCTCTGGCGCTGCGGGCACTTCACTGCCAGATTCTAGGCCCTGGCAATTCAGCCTGTGTACTGTGCTAGCTGCCGGGAGGCGGCATTCATCCTGTGTCTGGGTTGTGTCTGGGTCTTTGTATCTGGGTCATGTCTGTGTCTGTGTCGTGTCTGTGTCATGTCTCAGGGTCCAGACTAATGACCCTGCCCTCTCTCCTCCAAGATTACTTTTCAGTTACGCCATATTTTGAAAGCGCGCTGTGATCCTGTTCCAGCTGCTAATGGAGCCATACGTTTCCATTGTGATCCTACCTTCTGGGCAAAGAATGTGGTCAATTTGGGTGAGGATTTTGTCAATTTGGGGTGTCTGCTGTTACTGTGAACACTGAACTAAACTCATAGTTTTAGAGTTCAGAGCAGTCTTGGAAGCCACTTGGTCCATCCTTCTTATTTTACAGATGAAAGGACAGAAATATAGAGAGATTATAACTTGGCCAGTGCCACACCTAAAAAAAGAAGTGTAGAACTGGAATCTCCTCAGCCTCTCTTACCTATAGGGAAAGCTTTTGTGGGAGTTAACAAAAGCATAATTCTAAAGGCTTCTTTGAACACATAAAATACTTTTAAAAGTTTCATTTTAAAAATTTCTGTCTCATTTATATCTGTATCCCCAACATGTTTAGCCCGGTACTTGTTACATAGCAAACCTGGAGCAGACTTTCATTTTAATTGCACTGCAGAGCCTCATTTTACCATTATCCTATTTTTCATGGAAATTAGCCCGTATGTACCATTTGCATAGCTATGAGTTTTATTATATTTTAATCTCTCCTCCCCACCCCATTCTAGCTATTTAGATTGACATTAGCTGTTTTATATAGGAGCCTTTTATTTTATTTTTGCTTTTTGGAGGGGGGAAGGCAGGGCAGTTGGGGTTAAGTGACTTGCCCAAGGGACACACAGCTAGTAAGTATTAAGTGTCTGAGGCCGGATTTGAACTCAGGTCCTCCTGACTCCAGGGCCAGTGTTCTATTCGCTGCGCCACCTAGCCGCCCTATAGGAGCCGATTATACAGTTTTACAAATATCTTTTAATTCTCATTCTGACAGAGCTCTTAAATATTTAGCTAGATATATGCCCACCCTATTTCCAGAGGAAAGTGGTTAAGTTGTACAGGCATATGAGGAATAACGTTTTATGTTTTATTAATTAATTAATTCCATTTATCTATGTGCAGGGAACATGTCACTAAAACACTCTTGAATCTCTCCTCATCTGTAAAATAAAAATATTAGTACCTGCCTCATAGTGGTTTTTTGGGAGATCAAATGCAGTAATGAATGCAAACTATAAACCTTGATATTGTAGTAGTAGCAATTGTTGTAGCAGCAGCAGCAGTAGTACTAGTTATAAACATAAGTCCACAATGATTTATTAAGTGCCTACTATGTACCAGGCATTGTGCTCAGGGATGAGGATACAAAGAAAGGCAAAAAAACAGTCCCTGCTATCTAGATCTAGAGTAAGTTAAGAGAAGAAACAGACTTTGATCTCATGTAAGGAAGATCTTTCTATCAATTAAGAATGCTCTGACAGTGGATTGGGTTAAATGACAAAATAGAAGACTCCTTATTGAAGTGTCAGTTAGGTTCCCATAGTACTAGCTCCTACACAAGGCAGGGGGCCCTCAGAAACCACCTGACCCTTGTGAAGCCTCGCCCAGCGGTTGCTGATGCAAACATCCTTGTAACCAAGACAAGATCTGCCCCATTAGCTTACACACCAGGCCCTCCCTCACTCCCCCTTAGTTTACATCTCTATGTAGCAACTGTAGCCTTGCTAATCATTTGTTTTATCAATTGTAACTTAGAATCATTAGGCAGAAATTGGATGACTTTCTGTTAAGGTTGTTGTAAAGAAGATTCCTGAGTTGTTTGGAAGATTAGACAAGTTAACTCCTATGGTTATTTCCAATTCTAAGATTCTTAGTAACTGAATAAAACAGCCATCAACTATGAAAAAATTAAAATGAAAGAAACAAAAACCATCTTTGGCACTTGGCTATAACATATCTTTCTTTGTATCCCCAGAAAAAAAGGTCTTTTGATCTCATAAAGGACACATTTCCTCATTTTCCATCTCTTAGAGCTAGCCTTGATTTCCCTTCTTGGTTTTACTCTCCCCACCTGCTCCTTCTACTGTTAATAGCTCAGGACTGGGATGGGTAATGGAACAGAAGGGAGTGGAGATAATTTATTTGACTATATATTAATTTTTTTTAATTCATAGGTAATCTGGTTATTGAAAGTAAACCAACCCCTGGTTACACACCTAATGTTGTAGTTGGACAAGTTCCTCCAGGCACAAACCACATAAGTAAAACACCTGGACAGATTAATCTAGCTCAACTCCGCCTACAGCATATGCAGCAGCAAGTATATGCCCAGAAACACCAGCAGTTACAACAGATGAGGATGCAGCAACCACCAGCAGGAGCAGCAACTACAACAACACCACCACAACAACATCCCAGACAAGCAGCTCCTCAAATGTTGCAGCAACAGGCAAGTATTAGAAATGTTCTTCACTCTGTGAAATTGATAAAGTAGATTCCAAACTCTTTAGATTTAAAAGTGTACGTGTATGTATATTTTTGTGTTTCCTTTTTGAAAATTGGATCTCTCCCTATTTCTCTCAGGCTAGAAATGCAGTGGCCACTCATGAACCTAATCCTTACAAGTTGTTCATCACAGAATTTCTGCTTCAGTAACCTGGATGACTTTACTACTTGTTAAATTCCATGATACCTCTCCTCTCCCCTTTCAGCTCCTTCCTCTCAGGAGCTCACTGTCTTGTTGGTGTTAGGCTTAGTGGTGTTACTTAATGGTTTTAGACAACTGCAACTCAAAACTTCGAAGTTCAAGTAATCTACCATCTTCAGCCTCCTCAGGAATAGGGATTATAAGTGTGTGCCCAGATGTCCAGTTCATAGTATATTTAAGATGGAAGAATTTGTCATGTAGAAAATATTGGAGTAAGTCTTAGATCAAAAAAGAAAATTTGTTTCTCTTTCTAGAGGGAGGGAGAGAGGGAATTTTGAAAAAGAATTTCTGAAAAACAAAAATTTGCCTTTTTCTCTGGGCCTCCCTCTTGAGAATGAAAGAAAGATTGGTCAATTAAGAATTCTCTGACATTGTAATGGGTGATATGACAAAGTACACACACATATAAATCTACATTGGTCGTAAAAAAAATTATTTTTCTCATTTTGTATTATTAGTCTTTTACTTTTCCATCAGGAGGTAGGTATCATGTTTCATCATTAGTCCTCTGGAATCATGGGTGGTCATTATGCTAATCAGCATTCCTGAGTCTTTTAGAATTATTTGATTTTGCTATATAAAATTGTTATAAATTGTGTAAATAGGGGGGCAGAGCCAAGATGGCAGAGTAGAAACAGCACTTCCAAGGTGCTCTCCCCCACACCACTTCCAAACAATGTAAAAGGTGGATTCTGAACAACTTCTGGAGCTCCAGCACCCAGAGAACAACACAGAAAAGCTAACCTCCTGCTGAGGACAGCCCGACAGCCCGGCTGGGGCAGGGAATGGCCAGCGCAGCGCTCTGGAAGCAGCCAGTGCAAGGCTCTGGGCCAAGCCCACGCCCTAGCGAGCCAGCCCCAGGGCGGCCAAGCCAGCACACGGCTGGAGGGACCCCAGACCACCAGCAGCTGTTGCGATTCCAGAATTATCAACACAGATATGCCTAGGACAAAGTGAGAGGTTAGTGCCCTATGGACTTTGGGACCAGTATTTGGGGAACAAATTCTTGCCTGGGGGCAAGAAGCAGCTGAGGAGCCACTGCACAGACGCCATTTTGCAGCTTCAGTTGCAGCTTCAGCTCCTGGTCTGCGGACTGTAGGGAGATCCAGCAATCAGTCTGGGAGTTAATTGCTCTTGCTTTAACCTCCTTGAATCTGGATTGCAGTCTGGGGTAGGTATCCAGCTTGCCAGAGCATGTGGAGGTTTTACAGAGGCCACCCAACTAATACCTTCAGAAGTTGTGAAGACCCCAACGTTTGGGACAGAAGCTCTCCTGTCTGGTGGCAGAGTCCTACTGTGGCAACAAGCCCAAAAATCAAGTAATTAAGTGGCAGCATGCCTAGGCAAAGGAAACAAAATAAACAGAAAAATGCAATATTAGACACCTATTTTGGTGGCAAAGAGGATTGAAGCATGGAACAGGAGGAGGTCTGTGAGGTCAGAACTCCTGCACCAAAAGCCCCAAATGAAAATACGAGTGGGTTACAGGCCATAGAGGACCTTAAGAAGGATTTTAAAAACCAAATAAGAGAAGTGGAGGAAAAATTGGGAAGAGAAATGAGAAGGATGCAGGAAAAGTATTAAATGAGAGTCAACAGCCTGACTGAGGAAAATAACACCTTAAAAAATAGACTAACTCAAATGGCAAAGGAGGCCCAAAAGGGCAATGAGGAGAAGAATGCCTTAAAAAGCCAAATTTGCCAGATGGAAAAATAATCTCAAAAGCTCACTGAGGAGATTCATTCCTTCAGAGTTAGACTGGAGCAAATGGAAGCTAGTGACTTTATGAGAAATCAAGATGCTATTAAACAGATCCAAACAAATGAAAGAATAGAAGGCAATGTGAAATATCTCATGGGAAAAACCACTGACCTGGAAAATAGATCCAGGAGAGATAATTTAAAAATTATTGGACTACCTGAAAGCCATGACCAAAGAAAGAACCTAGAAATCATCCTTCAAAAAATTCTCAAGGAAAATTGCCCTGGTATTTTAGACCTAGAGGGGAAAACAGAGGTTGAAAGAATCTACCAATCGCCTCCTGAAAAAGATCCCAAAAAGAAAACTCCTAGGAATATTATAGCCAGCTTCCAGAATTCCTGGATCAAGGAGAAAATACTACAAGCAGCCAAGAAGAAACAATTTCAATGTTGTGGAAACACAATCAGAATAGCACAGGACCTGGCAGCTTCTACACTGAGTGATAGAAGGGCATGGAATATGATATTCCAGAGGGCAAAAGAGCTGGGATTGAAGCCAAGGGTCACCTACCCAGAAAAACTTGAGTATCTTGTTTCAGGGGAAAATATGGTCATTTAGTGGAATAGAGGACTTTTCAAGCATTCTTGAGAAAAAACCAGAGTTGAATAGAAAATTTGACATTTAGACACAAGAAGCAAGAGATGCTTGAGAAGGTAATCAGGGAAAAGTAATCAAAAGGAACTTATCAAAGTTGAACTATTTATATTCCTACATGGAAAAATAGTAACTGTGACTGATGAAACCTTCCTCATTATGAAAATAATTGAAGAAGGGTATATGGGCATATGAATACATATGTGAATGTGTGTATATATGTTTACAGGTATACATAGATAGAGGGCACAGGTTGAATTTGGTGGGAAGGGATGATACTTCAGGGGTGAAGCTAAAAGGTGAGAGGGGAAAGTGGCAAGAGGAGATGGGGAGAGACAGGGTAGGGTAAACTATCTCATGTAGAAGAGGCAAGGAGAAGTGGTTGCAGGGGAGGGGAGGAACAGGAAGGCAAAAAAGCAAAGCCATATTCTCATTGAATTTGGTTCAGGGAGAGAATCACATACATACTAAATGGGATATCTCACCCTGCAGGAGGGTAGGGGAAAGGGGAATGGAAGGGGGGGGTGATGGAGGGGAGGGCATTCTAGGGGGAGGGGCAGTTGGAAGTACCCACTTTCGAAGAGGGACAGGATCAAAGTAGGGAATGGACCAGGTGGGGGGTGGGATGGGGGGGAGGGAAATATAAGCAGTCTTTTGCACTATATCTACTTTGGTAATGTTTTGCATAGCTATACATGTACAACACATACTGAATTGCTTATCTTCCCAGAGGGAGTGGGGTACAAGGGAGGAAGGGAATCGATCTAAAATTCGAAGTTTTAAAATTAAATGTTTCAAATATATATATACATATATACGTGTATATATATATACACGTATATATGTATATATATATATATAAATACTATTATTAATACTATTTTGCATGTAATTGGGAATAAGATGTGCAGGCATTGGGGCACAGAGATTCACTTTGCCCTAATGGCAAAGTCGAAGGGGGTATGGGAGAAGATAGGGAGAGAGCAGATTGGATGAGGGGATATCTTGTGGGAGTGCTATTCTGGGGTGGTGGGTAGGGGGAAAATGGGGGAAATT
This sequence comes from Gymnobelideus leadbeateri, assembly GCA_011680675.1. NCBI lineage: Eukaryota > Metazoa > Chordata > Mammalia > Diprotodontia > Petauridae > Gymnobelideus > Gymnobelideus leadbeateri. The sequence goes on from WOXC01009608.1 coordinate 104,555, forward strand.
TGTAACTCAAAATCTGACGGAAATGAATGATATAAATCAGAAGTTAATAAAGCATTTGTTAGAAAAAAAATTGTGTAAATAAAATTGTATAAATTTTTATCTTAGTTTTGCATACTTCATTTTGCATCAGTTTGTTCAGGTCTTTCTAGGTTTCTTTGAAACCTTTCTTCATCTCTTTCAGCATAATTGTATTATGTCAAAATTAATATACTATAATTTGTTCAGCCATTCACCAGGACATGGGTGCCCCCTGTTTCCTGTTTTTGCCACTGCAGAATGTGCTAATAAAATATTTTATATTTGTTTTGCTTAGGAATAATTCCTCCCTTACTTTACCCTCTAATTACCCCTTCTTCCTTCTCCCCTTTCCTTCTTATTTCTTTCTTGAGTGACATATTTTTCTACCTAACTGTGTTTTATGTGTGTATTCTTTCCTCCTTTGACCAGTTCAGATAAGTAAGATTCAGATGTTACCTACTCTCTTCCCCCACCCTTTCTCCCTTGTTGGTATAGACTTCTGCTTTTACTCTCCAGTTATATTAGATAATTTTCTGTTTTTCTTTTAAGAGTAATCAAGACATAACAGAATCATCCTCAGACCTTCTGTTAATTAGACTTCCCATAAGACCACTAATAAAAACAATTCAGTGTGAACATATGTCATTACCCAATATTAGAATTTAAATAGTTTATACTTGTTTAGTCCTTTACAATTGTTTTATATTTTTATGTTTCTCTTGACTCTTTGTACTTCAAAATGTCTACATAACTCTAGTTTGGGATTGGTTTTTTTTTTTAAATCAGGAATGTTTGAAAATCCTTAGTTTCATTATAGATCTCTTTTCTTCCCTTCCATAGGATTATACTCGCTTTTGCCAGGTAAACTATTCTTGATTGAAAGCCTATATATCCTTTCCCTTTTGGATTATTGTGTTCTAAGCTTTCTGCTGCTTTTGAATGGTGGCTTCTAAATCCTGTGTGATTCTGACTATGGTTCCTTGATACTTGAGTTGTTTCTGGTTGCTTTCAGTATTTTTTTTTCCTTAACTAGAGTCTCTGGATTTTAGCTATCATCTTCCTGGAAATTTTCATTTTGGGATTTCTTATAGGTAACTGATGGATTCTTTTATTTCTACTGAGGTTTTAAGAGATCTGGGTAGTCTTCTCTTAAAATTTCTTGAAATATGTCTAGGCTTTTCCTTTTTTGGTTATGACTTTCATATAGATAACATCCTTTAGTTATCTCAGTTATCTTTCCAGGTCACTTTTTTTACACTTTGAAATACTTTATATTTTCTTCTATTTTAGTCTTTTAACTTTGTTTTAATATCTCATATTGTCCAATGGAGTCATTAAGGAAATCCTTCTTAATTTTCAAGGAGTTTGTTGCTTGGGCAAGATTTTGTGCCACTTGTACCAAGCTATTAATTCTTACTATTTCTCCCATATCTCTTATTTCTTTTCTAATTTTTTCTTGTGGCACTCTCATTTATAAAATCACTTGTAGGTTTTTTTTTTTTTCATCTCATCCAGGAATTCTATTCAAATACTTGTGCCCAAGCTGTGTTTTTCTTTCTGGCTTTGCTTTCAAATGCTTTGGAATCATTTTTTTCTTCTGGGTTTGTTTCTTGAGTATCTCTTTCATCTTTTTATGGTGAAATTAAAAGAAAATTTTTTTACTTATCCTTCCTGCCTAATTCCTAACTTTGGACTTTAGGGCCAGGCTTTGCATATTTCTGGAGGGAATATTTGGGTTGATCTTGTGTTCTTTAGATTCCTGTTCCTCCTTCCCTAGGGATTTTGAGTGTTGTTATTCCAAGATCTCCCGATCTCTCTGTCAGGGGCCCTGAAAGCTTGCAGTACTCCCAAAGTTGTCTAATCCAGGGCAAAGTCTAATCACACTGCTCTCCTAGTATAAACTCTGTAAGTTCTTGACCTGAATTTAGGGCTAAGCAACACATCTGTGGGCTTGCTGTGATTAGAGTTTCAGTAGATTGCTGCTGGACTGAACCATTATTAAATATTTGGTAAAGCTTTCCTGATTCAGAGTGAAAGAATTGTAGGCTTTGTTTTGGTCAGGGATTCCTATTCTGGTTATTCGTCTTCAAGTTTTACTTAGGGCTAGAAGCTGGAACTGAGATCATACTCTGCTCCTGGAGTCAAAGCCACACAACTCCTGGAGTTTGTTTGTAACACGTTTCTTGCTCTGTAAACAGCTTTGGGTCCTTGATAACTCTTCACCCTAAAATACTACTTTTAGGTTCAAGTCAGTCTACCATGATTGTGACCAGGAACTGGGCAGTAAGTGACAAAACTGCCAATTGGCACCTTTCAGCATCCTTCATGAAATTGAGGTGCCTAGAAATATGTGAGAGACCTATACTTGCTCAGATGCACAGCTTTGGCTCTTCTTCAGGGCCCACTGGGCCTGAAGCTCAGTGCAAGAGCTCCAGCCCAGTCCTCTCTGTCTCCCTGTTTCTTCTGGGGGGTATGGAGGTGGGTGTTAAGGGCAGCTGACTATAATCCTTCCTACTAATCTGCTGCCTTTGAGATGTTGGCTTTTTAAAGTGCAATAAGATATCAATATGCTTTAGAAGCTAAATTAATTCACTAAAATCCTCACTGCCTAAAAGTTCAGAAGCCTCTCAAGATTCAGTTCGAGTATACCATACTCTACTCAGAGGTTCCCAAACTTATTTGGCTTACTACCCCCTTTTCGAAAATAAATAAATAAATTACTCAGCACCCTCTTGGTGTTAGATTAGGTTAACCCTTATTTTTATTCAGCGACCACCAGTTAATTGCACCTGAGGCTACTACACTTCCGCATGTATTGCCCACTTTGGTAACCTATGCTGTATATCAGGCCTGTAAAATTTGTGACCTCACTTAGGCCCTCGGATCATTTGGTGCATGCCAAAGGACTTTAGGTGGCCTGCAAAAAATTTAGAGGAACACATCTTTGTATGTAAAGGAAATCCTTTGGCTGCTGCAAGTGACAGCCATAAGTTGTTCAGTCTAGCTTTACATGAAACATTTCTCGCTTACACTAGTTCAACACTCCTCCCCGACATCCCATTACCTTATATCTCATTTGTATGTATTAATTTGTATATCTACCCAGTAGAATTTAAGCTTCTTTAGGGAAAATATTTTTACTTTGTATGTGTATTTCCAGTATTTGAGAACTTAGACGTTAATAAATGTTTATTTATTGGATGATTGATAAAACACATACACTTATTACAAAATGAATTATGTCAGTGTTTTAAAAGGACTACAAAACTAGGGTGTGATTTCTACCCTCAGTCTACGCCAGGATATTCTTTCTGAATATATAAAAAACCCATTCTCTCCCCCCCGCCCCGCAAATCAGAAGTATATGTTAAAATACAGTGACTTATAGACACTTTCTTTCTCTGACAGCCACCACGATTAATCAGTGTGCAGACAATGCAGAGAGGAAACATGAACTGTGGGGCTTTCCAGGCTCATCAGATGAGGATGGCTCAGAATGCTGCTCGAATACCAGGGATACCCCGGCATAGTGGACCTCAGTATTCTATGATGCAGCCTCACCTCCAAAGACAAGTATGTCTAGTATTATCGTTACGACTTTGGCCTTGGTGCTAAAAGCTTTTATTTTTATAGAAAGTCACTTTTTAATCTAGTAAATTAACTTTGCAGTTAATCTGTGTTTTAAATAACTTTTCTCCCTTTCTTTAGGAACATAATAACAACCCAATTCTTAGAGTAAATGTTTTTATTTGAAAATGAATTTGTTTCTTATGTAGGCACTATATGCATTAGGTTTAATTCTATAGTAATGAGATTAAGTTGCATGGCATATAGAATTAATCTCTTTTTTATCTGTGACTTTACATTTCCTTCCCTGAGCTGCATTCTTAGAATAACTACACCTAAATTTTAGAACTTCCATCTAGGGCCACCTTCTAAAACTTTAAGTTACAGATGAGTCACTGATCTGCAATAGTGGAAGAAAATGTCCTACTTGAGAGTTTCCTAAACTGATAAAATTATAAGTCCAGACCACCCTTCCCCTAAAAAAGAGAAAAAAAAAGTCTGATTGCCCAGTCACTTCTAAATGTTAGAATTTTTGGGCCCATGACTTGAATTAAAATGTTCAGTTCAATATTAATGGTAGTGTCTTTCTTCCAACAGCATTCTAACCCAGGACATGCCGGGCCTTTTCCTGTTGTATCTGTACATAATACCACGATCAACCCCACCAGTCCTACTACAGCCACCATGGCAAATGCTAATCGTGGTCCTACCAGCCCTTCTGTTACAGCAATAGAGCTTATTCCCTCTGTAACCAATCCAGAGAATTTACCATCCCTTCCAGACATCCCACCAATACAGGTTGGTACTAAAATTAATGAAGTTTTGGTAGTTGGATGAATCGTTTAATATCAATAGAGTTCAGATCTTTAGATTTCCCTTATGCCAGTTAAGTGATATTCCTGTGTCTATGTATGAATATATAAATCAGAAATATTACCAATGCCACCTCATTGTTCCCTCCGATCATTTTTTTAAACTCACAAGCATATGCCCCTGGTACAAATTATACTTTTGCAAAAATTAATTAGTAACTTGAAAGATAAACTATAAAGACAGTCCAGCTCTTACAATCTACTCGAGACCTCAAGAGACCCACCTTAGTGGAAGAGCAGCACAGCACACCCAGAGTGGAGCCAAAATTGATATCTTTAGCTACAGAAATTTATTAAATACCTATTTTGTTCAAAGCACAGCCTACTTTCCACAAGAAAAAAGAAATAAGACAAGGACTAGGCTTGGATTGGAAATGAGAGGACTCTAAAACTGGGAATCAGTAATACAAAATCTAAAGCCCACTGAGGGAGGACAGTAAGTAGGGTGGGAAATCACTCACATATTTATTATATGGATTCAGTTCACTAAGTATATATTAATTGCCATGTGAGTGCAAGGCATTATACTTATACTGGGGGAGCTGAAAAGATTCAGCTAAGACATTCTACCCACATGGAATTAGTTAATCTCAAGGAGACAAAACATGTGCACAGATAACTGTAGTTTGCACTAAAAGAGTTTTAAAGCTGTGCATAGCCTCTTGAAGAGAGCAGAAGAACTTTATACCAACTTTGGTAGAGAGATTAAGAAATACTTCATAGAGAAAGATCTTTTGTGAACTTGTAAGGATTCGTGGGAATTCAGTAGTCAAAGAGGGTATAAAGGAAAACCTTGGTTTCATAGGCAACTGCATGAGCAAATACATGAAAACTGAAGAGCAAATGGTACATTTAAAGAACAGAAGATAGTCTAGTCTGACTGAAGTGAACAGAGGTAACATGAGGGAGACTAGAAAGGTGAGGCAGTCCCCAAGGACCTTGAACCTCCAGTAAAGTACTTTGGGCTTTCATTTGGCCAGTCCAGAGTCATTGATGATTTTAACAAGGGGAGCAACATCACCACATCGATGCCTGGGAAAGACTACCTGCAGTAGAGTTGTGATATTTATATGAGATAATTGTGTAAAGCATTCTGCAGATGTGCTTCTATTCTGTTTTATAAATATGCTTATTCTGGCACTGGTATGAAGCATTACTGGAAGGAACAGAGAATAGGGGCCATGGCAGCATCTATTGGCTTGGTGACACACTCTTGGACTCAGCTCTTGGGGAGACTAAGGCTTATGGGTTTTTGACTTTGGGAGTTCTGAATCATTGTAGAGCTAAAGCCGACTACGTTAGTCCCAATTAAATTCCATTTCAGTAAATTAAGTGTCTGCTATATTCCAGGCACTGTGCTAAGTGCACCAGTATGGAGTTGGGGATGGATGGGGGTGCCCAGGGGAATGTCACCAGGAAGCCTTAAAAGACAGCAAATTGGCCCAGGTTGGAAACAGCCAGGTAGAAGCTTATAAAATGGAATTAATAGAACTTGATTAATGATTGAATGTGTTTTGTGGGGAAAGAGGCAGTGATAACAACAGCAACAGTGATAATAATAGTTGTAGTTTATGTAGTTATTTAAGATCTGCAAAGTGCTTTACATACATCATCTCATTTAATCCCCATCAGAACTCAAGGGGAGACATTAAGGCAGGATTATCCCTAATCGCACATGTAGAATCTGTGGAAAGTGACTTTCCAAAGGTCTTCTTGTAACAGATAAGTGCCTGAGTTAGTTTTCAAACTTAGGCATCTTCTGACTCCCAGGTCAAGTTTTTCCCCCCAGTTATGCCTCAGGCATAGATAACAACAGAATCACAAACATAGGAGATGGTATAAATAAACTGTAATCAGTAGCAGCAGCCAGGTTTAGGAGGAAAGGTGATAGTGCTGAGTTTTAGGGGGTGGAGAAGGCCTGAAAGACAGAAAGATAGGCCTGTAGTTCCTGAACCGTCATCTCACTAAAGGTAAAACTCTTTGTAAAAAAGTTAGTAATTGAAGTCATGGGAGTAAATGAGATTGTCAGGAGAGGTAGTGTAGAAAAAGAGAAGACCCATTAAAGTATCACGCAAAGAATGCTAAGCCTTCAAGGAAACAGAAAAGACACATAAATGGGAAAAGAAATAGGTAGATCTAGAGCCCCTCCAGCCAAGACAAGAAAAAAAAAGTCGAGAGGAATAGTCACTTTCATCAAGTTACTGAGGGTTTAAAGGAAAAAAAAAACATTTGATTTGTTAATTATGTGTTTGGTGACTTTGGATGACACAGTTTTGGTAGTTGAGGGAAGTAGAAAGCCAAAGAGTAGGTATTGAGGAAATTGAGGCAACAAATCCCCACCATTTTAAGAAATATATAAGTAGTCAGGTGGAAGAAAGAGGTGGAATTATGGCAGAATGGGATAGCAGAGCCTAATTAGGTAAGGCTTTTTTTTTTTTAAGTAAATTTTTAGCACTGTCACCTTCATTTTCCAAATGTATTCTTTCTCTACCTTCCTTAATAGCTAAATATAAAAAGAGAGAGAGAAAAAGTTTAGCAAAACTTTCCAGCATATCAGAAAAGAATTTATTTTAGTTTTATAGTTTTCCAGACCCCTAGTCCCCCGCTCCTAAACAGAAGCCAGGGGAAGTGCTGGTAAAGCTTTTTTAGACTTGAGTAATCCAGAGTATTTCTAGACAGCAGTGAGGGATCTATCAGGGCTGATCCTAGAAGAGGCAGGAGCTAAGGCGATCAAGGGGCATAGAATGTAGTTAATGTCTCAATGTTAATGTCTCTTTCTTCACAAGAAATGTTTGGGGAGAACTGAGGGAGCTCATGTTGTGACCTTGGTCTGTAAGCAGAAAGAATAAAATAGTTGGAACAGTTATGGGGAGTGAGAGAGTTTATAAGAGCACCAATAATCCCAGCTGAGGTTTATTTATGTAGATAAAAAATATGACTTGGTTGTTGGGGAAATCAGTTCAGCAGTTTGAACTATTTTTTAAAGAGCTTAGTATATGTGTGTTTGGTATTATTGAGTGCATAAAAAAGCCATACAGAAAAATAAAACATCTATGTGTGAATTATCTGCTTCCCCTTCATTCCTTCAAATAGTTGGTTTCCTCAAATAGAAAAGACATAGAATTTAGCTCTATGTCTAAATAGACTGGAGTCTTTACTAGACTCTTGGATATAACAACTTAAGACTTAAAAACTATCAGTACTCACTTTACTGATAACATCACAAATCCTAAATGAAAAATGCATAAATGGAGAGGTACTTAGTGTAACGAATGTAAGGTCTACCTTGGAGTCAAGAAGACCTGGTTCAAGTTCTCCCTCTCGCCCTGCTGTTTCTGTGGCCCATGGGCCAACCATTTCATCTCTTAGTGATGGAGGGTAGACTGTAAGTTATAGATAAGTTCCCTATCCCTATAGAGATATACAATTTCTTCTAAACTAAAAAAGTATATACTTAAGTACATGAAACAGAGAAAATAGATTCAAAACTCCTTTGTCTAGTCAGGGAGTGTTTTGAAAGATTTTTACTCTGAATTATTACTTGAAACCGAAAGGAATTACTTTTGCCATCAAAATATTTTTATTTGCTATTAAATGTTTAATAAACAAAAAACAAACTTAACCAATTAATTTTTAGAACGCTCCAAAAATTAACAAAGAAATGCTTTTGTTCTTAGTTGTCCCCTTGCCACCTGCCTGAAACACCTATAGCCCCCTTTTCTGTCTTCCTGCTTTCTTTACTTTTTAAATAGTTATTGGCATTGTATACATAGTTATAATTTTACTTTCATTCTTCATTACCTTATATAGGTCTTCATATATTTCCTTGTAAATTTCATATTCATAATTTTTTCTGACACCATTTTATTCCGTCAATAGGCTATAATTTATTAAGCCACTCTCCAACTGTTTTTATATATATATATTCCAGTTTGTTTTTCCTGTTGCATATAGCCTAATTATGAATATTCTTGCTCAGATAGATTCCAACTTTTACTTTTTTATTTTTTTTAAATAACCGTTTCCATTTTTTAACCATTCTCTCATATGGGAGAGAGTGGAGATAAAGAGTCTGTGGAATTAAAGAGAAAAGGAAGGAATGATCAGGTTGGCTCCATATCATTCCCACAGTGAGTTGGAGTTATTAAAATATAAATAGCCTTCTAAAAATAATTTAGTTAAATCACAAGTAACAGAACCATGAGTTACTATGAGGAGCTAAAGTGGTTTGGGACATGCATGTGTCCCTAACTTTTTTTTCTTTTTCCAATTGAATTTTATTTTATTTTCAGGTCTGAATTATCTCCCTCTCACCTCCCTCTTTTCCCCAACCCCTATTGAGAAAGCAAGAAAAACAAAACCCGTTACAAACATGTATAACCAAGCAAAACAAATTCCCGCATTGGCCATGTCAAAAACAAAACAAAACATAAGCCTCAGTCTGCACTCTGAGTCCATCACCTCTCTAACTAGAGGTGGGTAGCATGTTTCATCATGAGTCCTCTGGAATTATAGTTGGTCATTGTGTTCATTAGAGTACCTAAGTCTTTCAGAGTTGTTGTCTTTACAATATTGTTGTTATTGTATAAATTGTTCTCCTGGTTCTGCTCACTTCACTTTGCATCAGTTCATGTAAGTCTTCCCAATTTTCTCTGAAACCATCCCTTCTTAATTTCTTATAGCACAAGAGTATTCCATAGCACTCATATACCACAACGTATTCAGCCATTCTTCAGTTGATAGGTACTTCCTTGCTTTTCAGCTTTTTGCCACCCCAAAAAGAACTACTATAAATATTTTTTGTATATATGGGTCCTTTTACTCTTTTTAAAAATCTCTTTGGAGAATAGACCTCATAGCAGAATCTCTGGGTCAAAAGGGTATGCACAGTTCCATGTTTTTGAGACATAATTCCAAATTGTTCTCAAAAATGACCAGACTAGTTCTTAGCTCCACTGACAGTTCAGTAATGTACCTGTTTTTCCACACCCTGCAGAAGGGAATATAACAAATGGAAATAAGGAAGCCATTTCAGGCGTAAAAAGGAGTGAGTTAGCTTGAGAGAAGGCAAAATAGTGATTTAAAAATGAGCATGCAATAAGTTAAATGAGAAATCATTATTATCCTGCAGTTTTTAAACATGGTAAAGTCTACTCTTACTAATGGGGTAAATAAAAAAGTAATGGAGTAAACTAAATGGAGTGTGTTTTAATGTTTAACTTTTGTCTGTGGAAGAATTTAATGTATTTAGTTTTAATTGTAGCTGTTAAGTGAATAATGGAGAGTGTCTTTTTAAATTTGTTTAGCGTTGCCTCACTAATGAAAATAGTGTGTTATTAGTTACATTGGGGCTTTCAAATGATATATATTTTTTGTTTTTGCTTTTTTTTTTTTAATGATTTTTTTTTCTTGTGGACTTATGATGTCATCTTTGTAGGGAACTCCAGGTGAGGAACTTTCTTTGGGGATATGGATCAGCACCTTCTCTGGGAGGTTAAGGGCCTTAGACCTAGGTCTAGCTCATGACCCTGAGACTAATTCTGGTGAGCTACAGACAATTGAGGAAGTGGACAGAGGCAAAACTTGAGTATATAAAGTATTACTTCATCCAGAGCAATGCCTAATTATGTTTGGGGGACAAAAGTAGTTCCTAAGCTTCCCAGAGTAGAACATTTGGTTCTCTGACCATTTACTGAAACATGGAGTGATTTTTTTTTAATGATTAATTTTTAAATTTTTATTTGTTTCAGCATCTGATACATGCATATCAATCAGTAGTAAAAAAAAATTCACAAAACAGGAGAAAAAGTGATGAACATATAACTTTTAAATTAGGTCTAATTCCTGTCACCTTGCTTGTCCTTCAGTTTTTTTGTAGAGTAAAATATTCTAATTATAAACTGTTAAACTGTTGAATTTAGGAATTTCTTCTCCATCTAGATAAAATTTTGTCCTTTTTTCCCACTTTAGTTGGAAGATGCTGGTTCAAGTAGTTTAGATAATCTCCTAAGTAGATATATCTCAGGCAGTCACCTACCCCCGCAGCCTACAAGTACCATGAATCCCTCTCCAGGACCCTCTGCCCTCTCACCAGGATCATCAGGTAAAGTGAAGAGGAATTGCTGTAATATTTAACTTTGATCTTGAAACAAGCAAATATCTTTAAGAAGTATACATTATTTTTGTGTCCCTTCCTTCCTTCCTCCCTCCCTCCCTCCCTCCTTCCTTTCCTTCCTTCCTCCCTCCTTCCCTTCCTTCCTTCCTTCTTGTCTAGTGATAACACTTTTCATACATTTAGTAACAATATTAACACTTCTTTATACTAAGGATTGTACTGGTTGATGTTCAGAATTTAAGAAGTGCTGTTATTTTCTCTGGGTCTCATTGTCTTCAGTTGCAGTTAAAGTTTATGTTCGACTTTTATTTTTATAACATGGAGTGGAAATGAGAAGAATAAATTTTCAAGACAGTTTCATATTATTTCTGAAAAAGTGTGGTCATAAATAGCAGTTAAAAGGAAGAATAAAAATTAAGAAATTAATTTTTAAAATAGATGTTTTTAAAAAAGACCTTTTTGCAGAAGATTGTATCTGAATATTTTATCTAGTGTAGCAATATTAGGTGCTTCACTTGAACTTGTACTATATTTGACAACAGTTTCTTTGACATTTAATTCAAGCTGCTATTATTATATAGTTTGACTTAAAGAAAAAATGGGCAGAAGATAGAAGCAAGACCAAGTGACAGAAGATTAATTTAAGAATGTGGCACAGTCCTATAAAAGTGTCAGGAATGCTTAGCTCCAAGTGAGCTGAGACTGGTGAGGGAAATGGAAGACAGTTATCAAGGGCATTTAAAAAGCACATTCAGAGAAAAGGGAGAATTGAAAAAGGATAGGACCTTTATTTGGGGTGGGTAGAAACCCAAGTGCAACAGAGAGACGGCAGAATTGCTCTAATTATTTTGTTTCTGTCTTTTCTGCAAAGGAGAGTGATGACCAAAATGACTGAGAATAAAAATGACTAACAGGGAGTTGATAGCAGGATCAGTAAGGAGATAGGAAGAGAACCTCTAGCTACCCAAATGAACCATCCTGAGGTCCTGCAAGTCCTCCCCAAGGTCATACAGACCCACTCTCAATGCTGTTGGAAAGACCATGGAAGACATGAAAGGCAAAAGAGGATTAGATAAGGGCATATATCCTGATTTTCAGAAACTGGGTGACAGGGATAAGTCTACACACTATATAGGCCAGTGAACTTGATTTAAGTTTCTGGGGAAATTCTAGGAGGGATCTTTAATGAGGTAGGTGAATATCTGGAAAGGAAAAGGATGATTATATTGAACCAGGATGGTTTCATTAGAAAGAAGTCTTGCCAGATTAATCTCCTTTCCTTTTTTGATAAGCTTACTTAACTAGTAGATGAGGAGAATGCTGTGAATATAGTATTACTGTATTTTAGCAAGTCTGTTCTTGTGGAGAGGGGAAGTTAGGGGTGCAGTGGAGAGAATGCCAGTATTAAGAGTCAGGAAGACTTATTTTCCTGAATTCAAATCTGACCTCAGATACTAACTGTGTGGCCCTGGGCAAGTCACTTAATTTTGCCTCAGTTTCCTCATCTGTAAAATGGGCTAGAGAAGAAAATAACTACTTGCCAAGAAAACCTCAACTCGGGTCACAGAGAGTCAAATATAACTGAACAACAACTACATTTTTATGGAGAAGATGGAGATACAGATTAGATAGTATAGTCAGAGCAGGTCAGAACAGGTCAGATGGGAATTATTAATGTATTTCATGTTGGCATGATAGGAGGTCTCTGGTGGAGCACCTCAGGAATTTCCTTGGCCCCATCTGTGACTTGGGTAAAGGCATGGCTGATATGCTCATCAAATTTGCAGATAAAACAAAGCTATGGGGAATAGGTAATCCAGTGAATGGCAGGTTGGGGCTCTAAAAGAATCTTGATAGTTATGGAGTTGTCTCTAACAAGATGAATTTTAGTAGGAATGAATATAAAGTCTTGTACTTGTTTCACCCCAGCCCCTCCTCCCCCTGCCAAAATCTGAAGCATAAAATGGGAGAAGGAAATGGATTAACAGCAGTTGTTTTGAAAAGATTTGGGGGGGGGGGGTCTTAGTGGATTGCAAACTCAGTGTGAGTAAACAATATGATATAGCTGTGAAATATGCTAATGAGATTTGGGGCATCATTAAGAGGTCGAGAGTTTCCAGGAATAGGATGGTGATACACTCATTGTATTCTACCCTTGAGAGTATGTTGTTCAGTTCTAGGCACTGCAGTTTAAGGAGGACATTGATAACCTGTCAAGTGTCCAGAGGAGGGTAGCCTGGATGCTATAGCAAACTGTACTTACATTTCACCAAGGCATTTGAGAAAGTCTCTCCTGCCATTTCTGCTAGACAAAATTTAGAGATATGGGCTTAGATAGTATAGAGTTTGGTGGCTTTGGAACTGTTGAAATGATCTCCACCCCCAATGAATGAGTGGGTTGATGCCAAATTGGAGAAATGTGTCTAAAGGAGTGTCATGTCATTGGCCTTATCCTTTTAATAAGCATTTTTATCAGTGACTTGAATGAAATCATGGAAAGCACACTGATAAATGGCAGGTGACATGAAATTGAGAGATGGCTAACAGTGTTAGAATCCAAAATGGGCACAGAATCTCATTGATTATCTGGGCTAACCTGTGTGAACAATGGACAGAAGTTGCAAAGAGTCATTTTAAGCTTGTAATGAGAAAAAAGCTTCTGAGCAGTTAAGAGTAGTCCAAAAAAATAGACTAGGCTGCCTGTGGTTCCCCCCTTACAAGAAAGTTTTTAAGTAGACTTATTGAAGATGTTATAGAGGGATACCAGGTATTAGTTGGACTTGATGACCTTCCAAATCTTATATTCTGTGAGTTCTTAAGAGCTCTGCCAATTAGTATTTTTGTCAGAAGAATGTTATAAGAGTGCATCTATTAGAATTTGTGTGGATTTGGAGTCAGTGATAGAAAAGGAACATATACTTTCTACAGCCATATTAATTAGGCTTGAAAGACTATTTCCTAGGCATTCAGACAGTTTATAAGTGGACTCCTTTATGTTTCTCTAGGTCAGGGCTTCTTAAACTTTTTCTACTCTGGACCCCTTTTGGAGTTGCATGGCCTGAAGGTATATGCAGTGCAAAGTGAGCATGTTTTGTGTCCAGAATCCAGATTGTTGTGAAGTTGGGCGATGCAGCACAGACAAGCACTTCCAGAAACATATTGGATTCATTATACATTTGATTTTTAATTAATTTTTGGTTGTTGCATATTCAAAAATCTTTCATTGTTGTCAGGTTTTTGTGTAGAGATCCACAGTTTAAGAAGTGCTACTCTAGGTGACCTGAAAATTAGGGCTCACATTCTAGAATTGTTGATTTGGGTTAATTTAATAAACATAACTTGAGTACTTTCAATTAGAAATGTCTTTGTATTTGCTTTTGACATACCTTTTGCCCTGGTGTTTTTTAGGCTTATCCAATTCCCACACACCTGTGAGGCCACCAAGTACCTCCAGCACAGGCAGTCGAGGCAGGTAAGTATTACCACCACTTGGAAGTATCAGGGGTAGGAGAGTGTTAATAACTTGCTTTACCCAATTCACTACCCTATTTTTATATGTTATTTTTTCACATGTGCATGATTTTCAGCTGTGGGTCATCAGGCAGAACTACAGAGAAGGCGAGTCTTAGCTTCAAATCTGATCAAGTAAAGGTCAAACAAGAGCCTGGGACAGAGGAAGAAATATGCAGCTATTCAGGAACTGTTAAACAAGAGAAAACGGAGGATGGCAGGAGGAGTGCATGCATGGTAAGGTTCTCCTGGGATCCCAAAGGAAGGATTTGGGGGAGGGAGGGGTCATAAACATGTCTGTACCTGGTGTTTCTTCTCTTTTTTTTTAGTCCATTTGGTTGAGGGTGTTTGTGATTCTAGGAATCATTTATTCTTGGATTTTCATGCCTGGAACCAGTCAGATTGCTCTTTTAATTTGTCAGTCAGCAGTCATTTATTAAAGGCTTACTTTGTAAGCACTGTAAGTAGAAGGCAGACTCAGAGGGAAAGTATTAGAATGGGAAGAGATGGGATATTCATGAAAGGCTCTTATACCAGGTGAGATCTAAGCTGATTCTTGAAGAGCCTGGGAGACCATGAAGTAGAGACAGGAAGAGAACATTCTAATCAAGAGGGGAAAAGAGCCAGTGAAAAGAAGGTCAGTGTTGCTATACTGTAGGGTACATGGAGAGGAATAAAACATTAGAAGAGTAGGATGGGGGAAGGTTGTAAAGGACGTTTAAAGCCAAACTGAGGATTTTATATTTGACCCTAGAAATAATAGGGAGCCCCTGGGGTTGATCAGGTAGGGAAGTTGGGGGTAACATGGTCACATACATTCTGGGAAGTCCCTTGGATATTTGAGTGGAAGATGGAGTAGAGTAGAAAGAGACTTGAGTTAGGGGGTGCAACCAGAAGGCTCCTTTCAGTAATCTATGTATTAATAGTGGCTATGTGAGTTCTAAAGAGAGGGATATAGATGTGGTGAAGGTAGAATCAACAGGACTTGCAGATCTTAGGAAGATGGAAGAATTTATGACCAAGCAAAAGATAGAGAACATTATGAAATGCAAAATGGATGATTTTGATTACATTAATTTGAAAAGGTTTTGCACAAAGCCAATGTACCCAAGATTAGAAGGGAAGCAGAAAATTGGAAAACAGTTTTTAAAGCCAGTGTCTCTGATAAAGGCCTCATTTCTCAAATATATAGAGAACTGAGTCAAATTTCTAAGAATACACTTCATTCCCCAGTTGATAAATGATCAAAGGATATGAACAGGCAGTTTTCAGATGAAGAAATTAAAGCT
Organism: Gymnobelideus leadbeateri; assembly: GCA_011680675.1. NCBI lineage: Eukaryota > Metazoa > Chordata > Mammalia > Diprotodontia > Petauridae > Gymnobelideus > Gymnobelideus leadbeateri. The sequence goes on from WOXC01009608.1 coordinate 119,926, forward strand.
ATCTATAGTCATTAAAAAATGCTGTTGATAGGTGAAGTGCAAATTGATGTTGATAGGTGAAGGTGATAAATGACTGTTGATAGGTGAAGTGCAAATTGAAACAAGTCTGAGGTGCCACCTCACACCTATCAGTTTGGCTGATATAACAAAACAGGAAAATGACAAATGTTTGAGAAGATGTGGGAAGATTGCAGTACTGATACATTGTTGGTGGAGTTGGGAATTGATCCAGCCATTCTGAAGAGTGATTTAGAGCTATGCGCCAAGGGCCATAAAACTGCATAACCTTTGATATAGTAATACCATTACTAGGTCTGCATCCCAAAGAGATCATAAAAAAATGAGAAGGATCCACATGTACAAAAATATTTATAGCAGCTCTTTTTTGATGGCCAGGAATTGGAAATTGAGGGGATGCCCATCAATTGGGAATGGCTGAGTAAGTTGTGGTAAATGTATGTAATGGAATATTATCGTGCTATAAGAAATGATGAGCAGGCAGATTTCAGAAAATCTGGACTTACATGAACTGATGCTGAGTGAAGTGAGCAGGACCAGAACAGTGTATACAGTAATAGCAACATTGTGAGATGGACAGCTTTGATAGACTTTGGTCTTCTCAGCAATGCAAGGATCTAAGACGGTTTCAAAAGACTCATGATAGAAAATGCTATCCACATCCAGAGAAAGAACTATGAAGTATGAATGCAGATTGAAGCATACTATTTTCTCTCTCTCTCTCTCTTTTTCTTTCTCATGGTTTTTTTCTTTTTGTTCTGATTCCTCTTTCACAACATGACTAATGTGGAAATATGTTTAACATGATTGTACATGTATAACCTATATCAGATTACTTGCCATCTTGAGGAGGGAAGGGGGGGGGTTTAGAACTCAAAATCTTATAAAAACGAATGTTGAAATGAAAATAAATTAATTTAAAAAAAGAATTGACAGGACTTGCCAACAGATTGGCTATGTGGGATGAGTTCTGGTGAGAATTTGAAGAAGAAAACAAAGTTGTGGATCTGGTGACAAGACAAATGGTGGTAGTACCTTTGGCAATAATGGGGAAGTTTGGAAGAGGGGATAGTTTGTGAGGAAAGAGAAGGAGTTCAGTTTTGGACTTACTGAGTTTAAGATGTCTCAGGATATCCAGGATGGAGATGCAAGACTGGAGGGCAGGAGAGAGGTTAGGTCTAGTTAGATAGATCTGAGAATCATTTACATAGAGATGATCATTGAAATCCATGGGAGCAATGAGATCCATCAAGTCAAATAATAGAGGGAAGGAGCTATAGGACAGAGTGTTGGGAACCACCCACAGGTTAGAGACTGTGACCTAGATCAAGATCCAGCAAAAGGAACAGTCAGACAAGTAGGAGAAAAGTGTCAGGAAAACCTAAAAAGGATAGAGTGTTCAGAGGTTGATTAATGGTCCAGAGACATCAAGAAGGATCTGGGTTGAGAAAAGATCTTCTGGCCTTGGGCGATTTGTCAATTAAGAGATCATTACTAACTTTGGAAGGAGCAGTTTCAGTTGAATTGTAGGTCTATGAGAAGAAAAGTGAGGCACTAATTTTTTACTTAAAGAAGTCATGATGAAAGAAATAGGACAGCAGCTAGTGGGGAAGGGTGGATCAAATGAAGGCTTTTTGAGGATAGGGGAGACATGGATGGTTTGTATGTAGGTAGTGGGGAAGGAGCTAGTGGATAGGGAGAGATTAAAGATCCATCTCAGATTTTCTTTGAAAATAATTTTGTAGTCTGGAATTCATAGAAAGTGGGAATCGGGTGTCAATATTTTCTGCTTTACAAGCTGCCAGGTTTTGTATTTATGTGAGTTAAAGTTCACATTAATGTTATAAATTCAAAGGCTCCTCCAAGGAGGATCCTAGTTTGTTCTGCATTGTTCTGCACCCATTTTTCTATCCTAATGACTAGGAAGATGTGAACTATGAAAGGGGCACAGGATAGTAATGTCATTGGAATAACTGTTACTTGACTTCTGTTTTGTTTTTTGTTTTTTTACAAAATAGTAATTCTTACTATTAAGTAAAGAAAGCTCCAAACTCCTGTTGTCATAGCCAATTTTTATTGTTCTTCATTCTTTCCTGATTCCCAGTTCCCAAATTCTATGACTTCCTTTCTAGTTGGCATCTAGCAAGGGTAACTTAGTCACAAGGTTGAATAAGTCCACAATTGACTTTCAATTTGGTTCTACAGATTGTATAAATATAGATTTTGCTAGAGAGTTGGGGAAATGGGAATTGTGTTATCACCTTTTAAATTCAGGTGTTATTCATAGATGATTACTGTTGCCATAAGTCTCTGTGCATTTGAGTGATAGAATGTTCTAATCTAGTATAAAGGTCTTACTGGATCTAGAGGTTTGGGGGTTTGGGTTTTGTTTTTTTTCCATTCTTTTTTTCTGGCAGGCAAAAGGGATTTTTATTTAACTAAGTTGAGTGTAAGTATAAAACATTGTAAACATGTAGCACACTCTCTCATACCATAATAAATCTTATTTTTATATATCTGCCTTAGAGTAATACTACAGAAGGTTGATGATTTCCAGAATAGTTTATGATTAGACTTGGCTAATTTTCCTTTTCCATTTCATAAAGTGTCCACAACTTCAGAAAGCTATATGGCCAGGGCATTTTTTCAAGAAACTTCCTAAGTACATGTCAATAAGTAGAAAATAGTGACCCCTAGACAACTGTAGCTTTTAGAAATAATTTTCTTTTGTTCTTCAACTGATATACTTACAAAAAATCATAATTAAGGTAAATACTACTCCTGGGATTTCATATTCCAGTATGTCTAAATGACTTTAGGATAGATGATCCATGGCTTTCTCTTATTCTATTTGCATAAATAATGAAGAGTTAGTTGTCTCCAAGTGATATTTTATGTTTATTCTAGGAGCCTCAAGAGTATCAGAAAAGTTTTAAAAGTATATTTGTGGTTCCAATACACTCTTCTGATAAAGAAAAATAGACTTATTTAGAGACATTTTTGTAAACTCTGGATAACACAATGTGAGTTTTTTTCTCTGTAAGGAAAACAAGATGGTTCTGATGCTATTGTTTTATTTTAGTTGAGCAGTCCTGAGAGCAGCTTGACACCACCTCTCTCAACCAATTTGCATCTGGAAAGTGAGTTGGATGCATTAGGAAGCTTGGAAAATCATGTCAAAACAGAACCTATGGATATTGGTGAAAGCTGTAAACAGCCTGGGCTCAGCAGTCTTGTCAATGGAAAATCTCCAATGCGAAACCTAATGCATCGTTCAGCCAGGACTGGAGAAGGCAACAATAAAGAGGATGACCCAAATGAAGATTGGTGTGCTGTGTGCCAAAATGGAGGGGATCTTTTATGCTGTGAAAAGTGTCCAAAGGTCTTTCACCTCACCTGTCACGTTCCAACACTTCTCAGCTTTCCAAGGTACAAGAAGACAAATTTATTATTTCTGAAATTAATTCTTAGGAATTTTAAAATAGTTCTCCTTTTGGGGAATCTGGTCCCCAAAAAAGCTAGAGCCACCTTATTTCTGCCAAGAGACCTGCCATGTCAACCATGACAGCTTAAATGATTTCCCCTTTTTTCATATAGAAAAGCTGAATCATACCATGCCCCAGCATTATAAGTTATTAGATCAGAAACATACCATTTTATATATGGTGAGTGTCTTGACCTCTCTGGTACTTATGTTCTTCCTTAAAGTTGTTTATTTTAAATAAAATATCACCATTTAATTTTGTATTCATGTGTATTTTTGTATGTAATAGAGGGAGAAAAAAGTATCTTTGATGGAGATGGGGCAGGGTGGGGAAGGGGATTTGCTACATAGTAATTAAAATGAAGATTGATGAAAAAAGCTAAAAATGTAGTCTGGAGGAGAAATGATTTGTAAGTGTATGGTGATCGTTGACTTCAAATATTTGAAGAGATATCTGGTGAAAGAGGAAATAAATTTATGTTCTCCAGGGCATGTCTAGAACCAATAAATAAATCAAGCTGTAGGGAGATAGATTTGCGCTGTTTAATTTTGGAATGGATTGCTTTGGAAGGTAGTGAGTTCTTTGATGAGAACTTCTTCAAACCTATATTTTGGGCCACTTGGGGTTATTGTAGAAAGGGACTCCTGCTTCATGTGGGGGCCCTTCTCAGCTCTATCTCCTGGCGTCCTTCAGGTCTCAGCTAGAGACTCACTTTCTGCAAGAAGGCTTTCCTAGGCCTCCTTCATTTGAGTGCTTTGCCCCAGAGGTGAGCTCTAGTTTGCCCTGTCTGGCTTATTTGTACATAGTTGTTTATCTATGACTTCCTTTACAGCTAGGACAATTTTTGGCCTTTCTTTTTATCTTCAGTGCTTAGCTCAGTGCCTAGCACATAGATGTTTCATAAAGGCTTGTTGACTACCTAACTGATTGAAACCACCACCCCCCATGTTTAGTATATCATGCCTCTGTGCCAAGCTTGTGAACCAAATTCCTCATCAGTTTCCTTCCTCTGTCCACACAGGGTCATTAGCATATCCTAGACTGACTGACTAAATATAATCTAAAATTTTTCCAGGAATCTGAATTAGGGTCACTGGTCTTAGAGTAGTTTGCAGATTACATTCTCTTCCCTTTTTTTTGTAAATCAAGGCAACAATGGTAATTCCCATATCTTTTGGGACCTCTTCTCCATCCTCCTAGAGCTGTCACTGACAATGGGTAGGTGTTCGGCACTCAGTGCTATAGTTCTTGTAGCTCAGGTACCTTGAATTCTTCAAGGGTATCTGAGGTTGCTTACTATTTACTACTTCACTTTTCTGAACTATCAATTCCATATTTGCTATTTATTTTCTTTTCCAGTCCAGAAGTCAGTGGATCACAGCGCCATAATTAGAAGGGACTCAGAGTCCATCCAATTGAAACCCTTTATTTTTCAGATGAGGATATCTAGGCTCAGGAACGTTAAACTACTCATACACTGTAACACGAGCAAAATGCATCAAGAGAGGGAATGTGAACCCAGATCCTCTTGCCTCTGACACTTGCCCTTGCACCATGTTATCATCCAAGCAGAAGCAAGTGGAATAATTCTGCTTTCTGTATTCAGTACAGTGCTTCCATCTTTGATCCTCCTTTTCCCACAGTGCTTTAGAACATACCCTAAACTGTTTTATTGTTCTGAGATTATGGTGTATAAATGAGATTGTGTTGTAAGAAATGGTTAAGGCAGTGTCAGAAACATCTGGAAAAAGGTGTCTGAACTGATGCAGATCCAAGTAAGCAGATGCAGAACAACAATTTATACAAAGACAATGATATTGTAAAGTTAAATGATTTTGAAGTACTTAAGAACTCTGATCAGCAAAATGATTGACCACAATTCCAGAGGATTCGTGATAAAACTTCACTGGGGCGGGGAGGAGTGAGCAGAAGAGGGTATGACCAATGTAGAATTTTTTTCTTCTCCTACAGAAAACCTTTCATTCTTTTAAACATCTGTTTCTGATGATGACAGTCATTTTTTTTTTTTAATTACCCAGATTGGAATCCTTAGAGGTTAATTATTTTTCTTTTCCTCTCATTCCTTGCCCATCTAATCAGTTTCAAAATCCCCTTGGGTCTACTCTGCATTGTTCCTCATATATGTCTCCTTTTCCTCTACTTCTACTCATACAATAGAGATAGTACTAGAATCTCAGGATCTGGGTTCAGATCTCTCCCTGTGATACTTAGTCCCTTTGTTGAGTCATTTTACCTTTGGTCTCCTCCTCTGTAAAGTGAGCAAGCTGTATTAAATGATGTCTAAGCAGCTCTGGAGTAGTGGTCCTGGTTCAGGTATTTATGATCTTTTCTGAGCTGTGCTGAGACCTCTTTACTATCATCCCTTCCTCAAGTCCAGAACATTGAGACATTACTTGCGGTGTCTGTTTAAAATATTTCAATGTCCTCTAATTTCTTACTGAATAAAACACATTTGCTTAGCCTTGCATTCAAGGCCTTCCGTAATCTCTCTAATTGTAATCTTACAGTTTTCATCCTAATTGTATTACTCACCAAGCACCAAACACTCTGCTTTTCTCTGCCATTTGTTGCTGTCTCATGCCTGAAGAGATTCTTCCTTTTTTACCTCCACCTTTTGAAATCTTTCTTTTCATTCAGGGCCTCAGGTCAACACCTCTTCTATTCCCCTGTCAAAAGTGATACCTTCATCCCTAAATCTCTTAGGTCATAGGAATATAGTGATTCCTATATACATCTCCCATTCTCTTATTTTGTCATGTTATTTGGGCACATCTCATTCTCCCTGCTATATATATATATTTTTTTAATTTAATTTTTTTTTTTGCTTTTTGGAGGGCAATTTGGGATTAAGTAACTTACCCAAAGTCACACGACTAGGTTTTTGTTTGTGTATGTTAAGTGGTTGAGGCCAGATCTGAACTCAGGTCCTTCTGACTCCAGGGCTGGTGCTCTACTCACTGCGCCACCTAGCCGCCCCCTCCCTGCTATATTAAGGGCTGTAGTTTTTTTTCCTTTCATTTTTGTGTACACCTAGCCCAGTGCCCAACACAGATACATTTTTTTTTTTTTAAAGCAATTGGGGTTAAGTAACTTGCTCACAAGGTTACACGGCTAGTCATTATTTATGCATGGGTGCTCATTTTCTGAGGCCGGATCTGATCTCGGGTCATCCCAACTCCGGGGCCGGTGCTCTTACTCACTTCGCCACCTAGCCGCCCCTTTAGGGCAATTGGGGTTAAGTAACTTGCCCAGGGTTACACAGCTAGGTTTTTGTTTGTGTGGATTAAGTGTCTGAGGCCGGCTCTGAACTCAGGTCCTTCTGACTCCAGGGCCGGCGCTCTATTCACTGCGCCACCTAGCCGCCCCTCACAGATACATTTTTATAAGTAAAATTGATTTGAATTGACATTTATATCCATTTATTTCTAAATACGAATACAAATATATGAACAGAGATCTGTAAAACCAAATTGAGTCAAGCTGTAAAAGCAGCTTGCCACTTTAATCCTAATTGATTAAAGCAAAGATCTGATTGACTAATTCTCTTCTTTGAAAATATTTGATCCTTAATTCATAGGTTCCCGAAGTGGGTGATACCTCCCCCAGGGGGGTGCTGGAATGATGGAGGTGGGTGGTGGGAGTAGCATTGGATGCAGTTGGGGTGCATTGAATAAAAATAAGTATTAATCTGTAACTTAACGCTAGGGAGGCGCTGAGTATTTTTTTTTTGAAGGGGGCAATAAGTTTGGGAACCTCTGCTTTGTATGGTTAAACTATGCCAGAATTGTGTTAAGAGCTTTCACCTAGGTGTTGGGAATATCTTCACTTTATAAGCCTTCTCTTCCTTTGTAAAAGAGTGAAACTTTAGTTCCTTGCTTTTAAATACAAGGATCATCCCATGTTCTTTTATGTCCTAAAAATATCCCATAATGCTGGAATTCTAGGATTGAGTTCATCCTTTTTCTCCCTCCCCAAGACTGCAAGCAGTCTGACAGAGGTTTATTATACATGTACAGCCATGTTAAACCTATCTCCACATTAGGCAGGAACATTCTATTTAAAGGAACCTTCATTGAACCATTTTGAAAAGCAGTTGGTTATTTTATGGTGTCATTAATTACTCCCACTTATGTCTATTTTACTAGGGCATATTCACATAAACCTATGGGAAAAGAGCTAATAAAGTCATTTTGAGAACTTGGACTGATTATGTGTCTCTCTCTATAGTGGAGAATGGATTTGCACATTTTGCAGAGATCTTGGGAAACCTGAAGTTGAATATGATTGTGACAATTTGCAACACAGCAAGAAGGGAAAAACTGCACAGGGCTTAAGCCCCATGGACCAAAGGGTAAGTGCTAAATAGTTGGTTTGTCGTGGTTTTAGCAAGATCTGCCTACTTGGCACTTCTTTGTAATAAACATTCAGTTCACACAGTTTTCACCAAAGGGCTAGTCCTGAATTTGGAAAATAGAGGTGTTGGTTAGAATGATTTCATTTACATAAAGTCTCTTTTGTCAGTGTTTCTAATAAGAAGCTAGTACTTGAAGATAGGAGATAGTATTTAATTTATATGTTAATCAATTTTTTGGAGAAATATTTGATCACTTAGCCATAGTAAAGTGGATTTCATTTGAGGACGGTAGTGATTTTAAATAGTAGATTATGGGGATAATTCCCAAAGAATTTACCTTTCAGCTAGTTATTAAGAAAAAAGTTTCTGAAGCCTCTCAAGCCAGTAAAAAATCCACATGCAAGATTTTTATATTAATTCTCATGTGACCGTATGACTATCATAATATCTCAGTAACCTATGTATAGATAGTTTATAGAAATTTTTTTTATCCCAAATTGATGATTTTTGTCACTGGGCATGCTGCCTTCTGCTAATGGTTGCTATGTCTTCATTTCAATATTTGCTTGTAGCTTATCATAGAAGGTAAACGAATTGCTTGCCTCCTCCCCCAAATAAAGCTTTCTGCAAAGTCCATAATTGAGCAATTAATGACTCCCTTCCATTTGTTTATTAGTTAACCAAAAGTTGACTTAGAAATATGGCCTAAGATGCCTATAGGCATATCATTTTAGCAACAGCTTTTAAGAGAGTTAGTTTCACCTCATTATTTTCTGTCAGGTCTGTCTTTTGAAGAAGACATTTGTGGTGTGGCAGAAAGAATGCTGGATTTGGAGTCAGAGAATATAGGTTCAAATTTAAGCTCTTTTTAGTATCTGTGTGAGTAGACAAATCACTTCATCGTTTCCTCATGTATAAAATGATGGGGTTGAACTAAATGATCTCTTAAGTCTGTCCAAATCTAGGTTCTCAGTTTATGTCAGATGACCTAGAGATGAAAGACTATCATTTAGATCCTTAGTCGTATGAATTCTGATGGGAAATAAGTCAGGTTTCCTTGAATGCTCAGGCTATTCTTAAAAAGTTTATAAATAATGGATTAAGATTGTTCAAATTCTAAAGAATATCTTATTAGAGGAAAAAGATAATTCACAAGTTTTCTTTCTTGTACCTTTTTTATGGGGGAACCAGAAATGTGAACGTCTACTGCTTTACCTCTATTGCCATGAACTGAGTATTGAATTCCAGGAACCAGTCCCTGTTTCGGTGAGTTGTCTATCTTTAATGCTCAGCTTTGATGAGCTGTCCTTAAAAGGACAAAGACTTTATTTAGAATTTAGAATTTTTGGCAGAATGACAATGATATTCAATTATTAAAACTTCATGTGTGTCATTCAGATTCCTATTTATAAATAGTGATTTTTTTCATTGAATTCAAAATTTAAAAGTTATGAAAATTCTAGTAAGACTGGTTCATAGGGAAGATCACAGGGTTGAAAGTCATGTATCTTGGGTCCTGGCCATAGCTTTGCCTTTAACAGCAAAACACATAATTTTTCTGTGCCTCAGTATAAATAAGAGAGTTAGATTAGTGATCCTGTGAGCTCCTTTTTCAGGTCTCACATTCTGTTTCTAGATGTTGAACTTGTAAAGAAACTAGGCTATAGGCATGTAAGAATTCTAAAAAAAAAAATAAAATTGAATTACCAATACTGCTTCTGCTGATTATTTAGATTGCTCCCAGAAATACCATAATGAGGATATTAATCATGAAAAAAATTAATATGGGAGATTTTGAAGGTTCATTTTTGTTTTGTCTTAAAAAAATAATTTTTCTTATGAGATAAAAATGTTCTGTAATTCTATTACTAGATTGAGGACAAGGGTTTTCCTTGTAGTACAACTAGGGTTATATTGCTTTGAGCTCTTGCATTTTTAAAAAGCCCGTTATCCATCAGTTAATGAGCGGAATTATAGAATTGCAAAAAGAAATAGGGTTTGGGTGCCCCAAGTTCCAATCCATAACTAACAGTGGGATATTGGACAGGTCACTTAATTACATTAAGATTCAATTTCCTTATCTGTAAAATTCAGATTGAAATACCTTAAAGGTCTTTTCAAATTCTAAAATTCTATGTTGGCTATATGTTTTGTGTTGGTTATTCTACATTATATGATGCTATAGTTTTTCTTAAATTCTTAAATTTAATATGTGAGGGGGAAAAAAGTAAAATCATAAAAATTAAGCCTAGAAGAAGTCACACGGAGAAGGTTTTGTTTCTTGTAAACAGCAATATTCCCTTGACTTCAGATGATATGAAAGTGTTCTTGTGCAATGTATGGATGCTGTAGAAGATAGTAATTTTGTTTCTTTTTTGATGACCGTTCTCTTTAAATAGTTTGCTTCTTTTAAAGACCAGAACTTAAAAGTATTATAGACAAAGAACCATAGAAAATTAACAATTTAGCAAATAAAGATTTCTGTGAAAATATTTTCCCCTTTTGCTCATTGGAGCACCTTCATATGACCATGTTGCTGTCTCTGTGGTTTGCAGTGGCAATTTCTTCCTTTGTATTTCCTGAAACTTTATCTCTTGTTTTCATGAGCGATTTTTGATTCTTAAACAACAGGTTGTCTACCGTTTATATATACATACATACACATATATACACATATATGTATATATGTATGTGTGTGTATATATATATATATATATATATATATATATATACAAAAAGAGAGAGAGATCAAGTATATAATATCTAGATGCTTAGTGACTTTTAAACCACAAAGAGCCCATTGGATCAAGGATTTGCCATATACTCATTAAGAGAATGTATTTATTGATTGGATTAAAGTGAAAGAGTTTTAAAACATTTATTTGTTCTACAAACTCATTAGCCATTTGTCTTCATGACTGAAATATTTCTAAACAAATCCTTAAATTTCCTAACTGAATAACACATCTATTCAGTCTTTGAATAGCATAATATAACTAGAGAATTATTTAATTCTATCTCTTTTTTTTTTTTTAGATACCAAACTACTATAAAATTATAAAGAAACCAATGGATTTATCCACAGTGAAAAAGAAGCTTCAAAAGAAACATTCCCAACACTACCAAATCCCAGATGACTTTGTGGCAGACGTCCGGTTGATCTTCAAGAACTGTGAAAGGTTTAATGAAGTATGTTAGCTTCCAAGATGTAGAGCCTTAGGTTTTTCAAAAAGTTCTTTCAAACTCAGAAAAAGGATGAAGTTTTAAAGTTTACCTCATTAGAACTAATAAGTGGGTGTTTCACCATTTGTGATAAAGAAATTGCATCATCCTTGGGGGAGGCAATGTGAGACCTGACAAAAGAAAAATATCTTTGAAAAAGATTTCCTGATTAGTTAAAAGTTCTTTTTTTTGTTACCAGAGTCCAAAGGTAGTCAGTGTGTTCTGAGGTTCTGATGAGATTTTTTCAAATCCATGGAAGACATTGAGAAAGTAAGCCTTATAAGTAGCCTCCTTTAAGTAGAAGTTGAGAAAGATCCTTGATGTAGCTAGAATTATCTATGTATATGCATTTAGGTTTTAGTCACTTTCAGACATGCTCACTGAGAGCCATCAGTCTACCCATCAGCACTCTGCCTTCTCTGGCTGTAGACTAAGAGTAGAATATTGATGCTGAATTTCTGGGCCAGCATTGCAGCTCCGCTGAGAGCTCATCTTATTAGATTTTTTACGAAAGAACAAAGGTTAATCTTCCTAGTCCTGGAGAAAAAATAGGGTGGAGACTTCTGTCACAGAAACTGATTTTGTGTTGACTGTGGGAAGAAATCAAGACTTATTCTCTTCAAGAAGGGCTTTATCAGGATGGGGGCAGGGTGGGAAGTTGGGGTAGGAAGGTGGTGACAGATGGAGAGAGAGGCTCTACTTTGGAAGTTTTTTGTCCTCCAATTTCCAAACTTCTACCATCAGTGGTGGTTCTTGGTTCTCTGATTCCATATGAGTCACATTTAATGTCCATGAAGATATGTACTTCTGCCTGTGGATTTTTATTTATTTATTTTGCCTAGCATCCCTACAACCTTAAACAAAAGTGAAGAAATGTGAGAAGTAGGTCTCTTTCATAAAAATAGATTACAGAAAGTTTCTGTGTTCTCTTTGGGTTTGTGTTTGGTTTTTTTGTTTGTTTGTTTGTTTGTTTTTTATGTGATAGTGTGACTGGGATCAATGTGAAGGATAGTACTAAGATAGCTGCAGTAAAATCTCACTCATTTGGAATAGAACTGGTAAAAAGTAGGATTTAAAGTTTTTTTTGTTTTTAAGAGTGAACTCCTATTACTTCTCATATGCATAGTAACATGGACTAATGGCTGACAAAATGATGCCCAAAAGGTCCTGCTATACTTACTAAATAAAATAGTCCCTCATTAGCATGTTCTGTATGCAAATTAATATTGCTAAAGTGATTTTTTTTTTTTAAGTTTTCTTAAGCAGGTTAACCATTTCTTCTGTAACTTTAGTTATATCCTTTGCTTTTTGGTCCCTTTTTTCCTAGATAGTACACAAATACTTCAACTCAGCCCCTGCCCTAATTATTACAAATTCTGAATTAGTGGGATTTAAATTAATAAGGTTTTGCTGTGGATTTAAGAAACAGAACCTTATAACGAAAGTACGTTCTGTTGAATTTTTTAAAGCAATTGATCCATCACAGCAGTCTGTCCTCCCTTTATGGCTGACTTTAGTCACCAACCCTATGCAGTCTCATAACTTTAGAAAGGATTATAATTTCCCTTTTTTTGACTCTGGTATCCTTTTTAGATGATGAAAGTTGTTCAAGTTTATGCAGAAACACAAGAGATTAATTTGAAGGTAAGCTTTTCAGACCACGAACACTTGGTGAAGGGACGTGCATTACCAATAGGTAAATGTTCCTATCTTTTGTTTGCAGGCTGATTCAGAAGTAGCACAGGCAGGGAAATCAGTTGCTTTGTACTTTGAAGATAAACTCACAGAGATCTACTCAGACAGGACCTTCCCGCCTTTGCCCGAATTTGAGCAAGAGGAGGATGATGGTGAGATAACTGAGGACTCTGATGAAGACTTTATCCAGCCACGCCGAAAACGCCTAAAATCAGATGAGAGACCCGTACATATAAAGTAGAACGACACCATGGACCTAAATAACATTGTAAAAACTTATTTAAGTGTTGCTGGAACATCCCGCCTACGGTGGCCACCTCCTTGAAGAAGCTGGTAGCTTGCTTTTAGACAGTATTAGATTGAAAAATGTTTGGACGGAAAACACATTCTTGTCAAAAAGAGGGGACAGCTTTATTGCAGACATAAAAGAAAAACAGTTGATTTGAAGTTCCCTGTTCTTCCTGAAGAGGACGGGTCTCCGTGTTCTCACACTTAGAGATGGGTGACTATTGGTGATCATGTGTGTTTTAGATTGGTGTAGGATACTGGCTGTACAGGTAAATAATTTGAGTCATGTTGCTTGATAATTTTTCTCTTAGGACTGGACCAGCACAGTTACTAAATCAAATTATTCCCAATACTGGGTTCTTGTTTAGTTAAAATGAAAGTAGCATTGCTCAAATTTTCCTCTAATGTGGACTCAACATTGAATCATGACTTTCAATCAATTTGTTTTTCTCATTTGAATATTTTTGGGCCTAGCTTTCTATGTTAATTCAGAAAACTAACTGGTTCTCATAGCTAGATGCAGGAAATTCAACCTTCATTCACTTGTTGGTCAGCCTTCCCAGTCTGCTGAACTAGTGGGTAGCAGTAAGGACTGGGGCCAGTAGGGTGAGCCTAAAAAAAAAGATGGCAGTTCTTCAGTAATGCATCATGTATATTTATAATAGAGTCCTATCCAGAAACACACTCCCACACAATTGCACTTCCCAGGGTAACTCATTTGATTGTATTGTTGCCCCCATGAAACAGGCAGAATGTTCGTTCCAAAATTAACTTAGTCTCGTGTGCATTTAAATTTGAGTCTGAGAAGGTAACTACTGGCAGTCATCCAGTCTTCCTTCATATCAGTTTTCTGATAGACCACTATTGGCAAACAATAATCTGTCAACTACCAAATGTGTAAAATTTCCTGTATTTCACTTTGTCTTATTTGTAAATAGTGAACTGAAACTTCTGGCAGATCAGCAACATTTGCTGAGCCTGTTTTTTAAGCTAATGTGTATTCTTACTAATGTTCCTATCAAGAATGGATTTGTAATATATACTGTCTATTTCTAACATCACATTCATATTTTGAGGTTCTATCTTATTTTAATAGAGAACAGACTTCTCAAAGCTTTCTTCAGAAACAGCTTGTGAATGAAATGTCTAAAAGATTATAACAAACCCGGTGGGATTAGATTACTCATCCGTCCACCAAGTGGGACATTTGGACTAGGGACTTAAAGACCTTGAAGAGGGTTAGGAGTCAGAGCCTGAAAATCAGCCAGTCCCCACTTGAATGGTCCTTGGAGTATACCCACCTCTGCTGCCCTGATCATAGCATTACTAGGCAGATAAATCAACTTTACTCTGGAATGGTTCATTTTTCGTCTCTCCATTAGTAATGCTTAGATCCAAGATATGTGTAATTTAGCCCTTGTACAGGCTTCTCTTTTGTTAGGAAGAAAATTTTAAAGTCCTACTTTTGTTTGGACAAATTAGACCGTAATACGGTGGCCAAAATAAAAGAATGTGCTATTAGATATTTTCTCAGACACAGCAGATTTGTGGCAAACCTTTTGCCTTTTTTTTTTTTAATATATATTCAGCATGAGTAGTTCATACAGTATAGGCCATTCATAAAATGAAATTATTTGACTTAACTGTACTGTAGAGATAAATATTTTTAGCTCATTTTGAACCAACAAAAACACTCTAAAGAAATGCTTGTATAAAATTCCTTTGGGTTGTTTCTTTTATTTACCAAGGGAAGAAAAACAAATAACCTTGAGGCCTTTCTAAAATATTAAAGAAAACAGAGTGGAGTCCATAAGTGCTGGTTTGACTCACATCTCTGTATGATCTTAAATTCCGGACCTTCCTGTAAATTGAATTTAAAAAAGAGGCATTAAAATATTTTAGAATTTCACTCAAGTTTGCAGAGAACAGTTTTCTTCCAAAAGTAGTTACCTTTTTTACTTGAACTTTTCTCTTCCTCTGAGTCCTCCATCCCACCTTTCCATTCCCCCTTCTCCCTTCTTTATCACTTTGGAATGAGTGGAAGAACACACTTGTTGGAAGGCCTTTTGGGTCAGGAGGGTGACCTTTAGGGAGGGCAGGGGTGGTTTGAGTCCTGACATGGGTTGTCTCTTTGCTTTCCCTTTCATGATTCTTCATTATTGTCCCATCAGCACAATCTGTCGTTTTAGAAAAGAAGGAATTATCCATTTTACTTTCTGTTTGTTTTCTAGTATTTGTATCCTTGGGGAGGGGGATAGAGATAAAGCAAGTTTGGTTCTTAAAGACCATGTTAGAAAGAAATTCTTCAAATCATTTGGAATATGATGTGCAGAAAACCATATTGCTTCTCCAGTAGCCATATACCATTGAGCAAATAAACTGAAAGTCAAAAGTATTCACTTTGGACTTAGTTGAATTTTTTCCTTAGATACTATCCAGAATATAAACTCTGTCTGATAAGGTTACTTCATTGGAGTATCCCATATGTTATACTGTGACAGTAGCATTGGACCTTGCTAATATAAATTCTCTTGGTAGCCAGAAATTTTGCATGTTTTCCAATTAAGTTGCAAACTGAAGACCAACTTTGAACATAGAATAACAATCACAGGGATTGGGGGTTATTTTGGTTTATTTTGGAAGCCTTATGTCCTTGTCTTTCTCAAGAGTTTCAGTATTTTAATATGGCATATTTCTTTGTAGTAGCAAGCCCTGAACAAGTCTCATCTGTACGATATTAAGTTTCTTTCCCATGATGCCTACCCCCAAGCCCCTCCCAAAACAAAACCAAGGACATTAAAGTAAAAAGCCCTTTCTTGATCTATGATCATTTAAATGTTTGTAGTTCACAGCACCTGGCCCAGTGTATTCATAGCTATGAAAGGATGGTGTTACATGGTGAGTACATGTAGAGGGAGTTTCTGAACTAATTTTAGGCTTTAGAACATGCTATGCTGGGAATAAACCATTAAGCTATCATCACAGAGTGTGAAGGGCCTGATGCTGAGATGGTTTCTGTGGGTATTCTGCTTTATTATGTGAAATGTCTGGATAGCCAAATAATGTAAGACATCTAATTCTTATACTTGGTTGAAGAAATACTTTTTTTAAACAAAATCACATCTTGCTTTTGGTTGTAACTGGCCCTAAGATTTTTTTTTAAGTTAATCCAAAGAAGTAAAGGCAGTTTGTTCTGAAACAGATGTGGAAAGTGTATAGTGTGCTAATTGTGGACTGATCAATTACCTCAGCAGGTATCCTGCCTTGTAATTACTAGTGATTAGTGTTAACCAGCTAAACAGATTCAGGTCTCCTGACTGTGCCCTGGGACTGTGGCCTACCACATACTCTGAAGGCTGTGTTCCTATCCAAAAAAGGGGTGCATGACCACCTGCCTCATTCCTTTTTTTCTCTGGCCCCCAGTCCCTCTTTTTTTTTTTTTATCCCGCATCCCAAATAAACTTTTAACAAGCAGACATACTCTGTAAGTGTAGATAGCTTATTTCTTGTCAAAGCTGGCATTCAGCACCACTTGCTGTCAACATCATTAACATTGGATCAATGAAATAATTTTATAAAATTTTTATCCCCTTATAATTAGAAATCCACATCTGTGCTTGTCATAGAACATTCTTTATTATCTAATCTACTGAAGTTTAGGTAACAGCAGCAACATTTCCAAATTGCAGTACATTATAACAACATTCTGGACACAGACTCCTCCATTTATTTCCCTCCCAATTGTCTCTTCCTTGAAAAGCAATAAAACTGCTTTAAGTCTGTTGCCTATAGCAGGACATGAATCCTTTCCTTTGGACAGTGATTTTATAGGAAAGTTTATATGCATATCTCCAAGATTAGCTTTTAAAAAATAAAAATATAAATGTGCAGGAGTTACTGACAATATATTGTGGCATTTTATTTTAAAAATTGGGGAAAGTTACATATTTTTTTAAAAGTAGGTGTTTGAGTAAATAATGGAGGTACTTTTTTTAAGAAATAAATTTATATGCCACAATTTACATAGACATATTTCAGACTTCACATATACACTTGGATATGGCAGTTTCTTTTACTCTGTTAAAAATGCATGTACAGAAATTCTTCCATCTTAGTTCCTTGTGGTTGCTGACTTATTCCTTTATAATAATGCTTTTTATTGTATCTGAGAATCACTAGTTTTCCAAAAGTACAGTTAATTTGGATATCTTTAACATAAATGTTGAACTACAAAATGTTCACAAATTCAGTCTTACCTTTTTTCTAGCAAGCGATCTTTACAATTGAAGACTGTTCTTTTGAATTAGCTGAATTTCTACACAGTGAGGCACGAAAAGCATTTTGTAAGTGCCGTTGCAGCATTCCCTTTTGAGTGTGACCTAAATTTCAAACATAAAAAGAAATGCATGTCTGCTACTGGTCTGAAAAATGTAGGCATTTATTATGTTGAAAACACAATGAAACATGTATATAAGCCTATAAAAAGATTTGTGCAATTGAAAGCCTGTTAATTTTTTTTTAGGTAGATGAAATAACTACACATGAAAGGGTTAAATTCACAGCATTCTTAATGATGGTTTTTGCTCCCAGTATTTACTGGTACTTTTTTTTGCACATAGTTAACTTGACTCATCCTTCAATATGATTCTTCAAAAAAAAGTACTGTTTCTGTGGTATTGTATTCTCTAAATAATCATATTTAATTTTTTAATGAGGTTACAGTTCCTAATTGTTCCGTTCCTGTGTTTTTTGCTGGTGTGTAATAAAGGCAAGTTTTTTCTTTTCATGGTTATTTAATACATTAGCAGCCTGTAAATATTTCTTGTTTAAAATGCTCTGGAATGTGTTGTAGAAGTTGTATTAGATCAGTTAAAAGCATTGTTTAAGAACCACTTTGTTTTGGTTATTTCTATTAAATTAGAAAAATGAAAAAGTTTTCAAATCGAGTCCCTTTTTCTTTTTTTAGTCCTCTATGAATTAGATATATGATTCTTTCTTTCCTGATCTTCTATCATGATTATTTGAATTCTGAGATTTTGTATGTTTGAATTTTCACAAACACTTTAGCTCTAGGAGCAATAATACCTGGAATCCAAATAGGACTTTAACATTAATTAATAATATGTCTAAATGTGAACCCTGTGAGAAAGAAGATTTAGTTGATTTGCTAAAGTGGCAGTCAGGAGGATGCAACAGCTCTCTTAAATCCTTTAACTTCATAAGAGATTAGGCCTGTCCTGTATTAATTCTCTGGCTCTTAGAGTAGCAAAATAAGCACCTATTTTAAATTGTAGCAGTTTTCAAGGACAAATGACCATATAATGTATTTTGAGGAAAGAATACAAAAAATCATTTTGACACGATTTCCTTTTTTTTCCATTTATTTTGCTATCCATGAGGTTATCACCATGCTTCATTTTCAGAAGGCTTGCTGATTGTTTTTTTTTTGGCTGCACCCACATATGGCCATAATTGCAACTGTCTTTTGTAACAGCTATTAGGTAAACTTTAGTTGCCAACAGCTTCTTCGGTTCCTGCTTGGTTGAGACTCAAGCCTTTGTCCCAAAAGCCACCCTCTTAAGACTACTTGGGAAGCGAATCTGTTTTTCTTGTATATCTGCTGTGCTTTGTCAGCAATCCAGAGCTGTATCATGTTTTTAAGTAATTCGTGATACTAACTTTATTGTTATGTAAAAGCTCCCAATTACTCTTCTCTTGTGTGGAGGAAATATAATAAATAAACCTAATTAATGATAGCTTGTGCTATATAGTGCTTTTATCTCCTTTGATCTATTGTCTTTGATCCTCACAACAGCCCTGTGAATAAATAGTACAATTATTATTACCCCATTATACATATAAGAACATTCTCAGAGTCATGATTTGTAAATTTCTTAATATACCAGATTTCTTTAATATATACAAATTTCTTAATATCCCCAAATGAAACCCTGGAAATTAATTCAGTTTTGAACTAACCCAAATATTATAAGAAAGAGCTGTTATATTTTGATTAGAGAGTTTCAGGTACCTAGTTTATATTTGTAGGATTTAGAACTTGAAAGATACTTTTCAGAGTCATTAGCCCCAACTAACTTATTTTTACACGTGAGGAAATTTAGGCCCAGAGAAGGTAAAATGAATTTCTCAAGATCCCACATAGTAAATTATAGAGCCTAGATTCAAACCCCAAGCTGATTTGAATTTAAACCAAGAGTTTTTGTGTTTTAGCCATAGCAAGGAATTTAATTTTTCCACTGTTTAAAAATGGTAACTTGAGTGGATGGCCCAAGTTACCTACTTACTCTCCCCACTTTGTTATAGAAATGACATTGTTTCTAGATTCTAAGGATATGGCAAGGGGGCGGCTAGGTGGCACAGTGAGTAGAGCGTCGGCCCTGGAGTCAGAAGGACCTGAGTTCGGATCCGGACTCAGACACTTAACACACACAAACAGAAGCCTAGCCGTGTGACCTTGGGCAAGTTACTTAACCCCAATTGCCCTCCAAAAAGCAAAAAAAAAAAAAAAAAGAAAGAAAGGATATGGCAGGCTTCCTGCTCTTTTAACCCACGAGTATTTGTTCATAGGGAGAAATGAGGGATTAGGAGTTCTCCCTTACAATTCAACATTTGAGTGTCTACTCTGTTTAGAAGTTACCATTTTGTGGGGAAGAAATACAGATATTTGCAAGATAGAATCCCTGTTCTCAAGAAAGCTCTAAGTCAATAGAGAATAAGGCATGCCAATCACTGCAGTACAAGGTGCTAGATAGTAAGTGCCCTATTAGGGAAGAGTTATAGTGGATAAAGAACTATTCTCCTGAGTTAGGAAGGCCTGGGCTCAAATTTCATTTTTAGCACCTCCTATACACATAACCCTAGGCAATTCATTCAACTTCTTAAGGCCTCCAAGTGACTCTTAAGACTATAAATTGCAGAGAAGGCACCAGTCTACAGTGAGAGAGGGAGGTTTGCACTGGATCTTCACATACCAGTGAAATCATATTAGGTAAAAAATGGGGAAGGGGAAGTGGGTGAGGGAAAAGAGATGTGATTAGAGATGGAAAAATTGATTTAGGTGAAGCTAATTTAGGTGCACTTAAAAAGCAATTTTAATATCTGGTATGGGACTAAAGAAGGAAAATATGGAAAGTGAAGAGATTAGGTTTCCTAAAAATAAATCTGCTACATCAGGTTGGCTGAAATATCTTCTGGCAACAAAATTAAAAATGTGATTTATCCTACTTGTGAGAGATAATGCCCAAGATGAGCCCTTAGCAAGTGAAACCACTGTACAGGTAGATAAAAGGTAGGTCTGAAGTTTGAGATTTCAGATATCAGATCCTTGGAATATTTTTGGATTTAAAATCCCATGACCAATCAAGTCTTTTTTTACATTTTAAAAAAGTCACCCTTTGAAAATATCTTCTAACTCTAGTAAACTCTAAAGTAATTCCAAGTCTCTAAAAATATCCTTGGATTTTTACTCTCAGCATGTGCTTATTTTAAGTCACGTCTACTCAAAGGAATTGTGATGCTAATTTTGAAATTGTATAGGTTGCATTATTTATGTACTTATCGATTATCTCCAATGTATCAGGAGAAAACACTGCTCCCTTCCCCCCATCTCCCACAAAACAATACCTAGTTTCTATTATGGAACTTCAAACTTGGATCGGATTGTCCCTGAAAGGCCTAATTTAAAAAGTACCAAAAAATCTGGCCTCTGAGAAAAATAATTCCCTGCATCCTACAGTAACAATAACTACGATCACCATTTATATAGCCCTTTAAGGTAGACAAATACTCAAAGCTCTGATTTTATTGACATGGTTACCAAGGATACTGACCCTAACCTGATGATGACTTTGCACCCGTTCATATCTATATTCTCCCATAGTTTGGACTCAAATTAATAAGTAAACCTCCTCTGCTAGGGTCCTTCCTCACTTTCTGCTGACATCAAGAGGATCTGAGATATGATCAACCCCTTTTTTGACTAGGGTCTCTTCGATAATATCCTTTCTTCTGATTCTCCTTTGTAATCCCTTGTTTGTAACAGGTGTTTACTCACACCAACTACCAGCCTCTTCTTTGCCTTCCAGGTGTTGGTTGACCAGTACAGAATGCTGGTATTTAAAAGATGAGCCTTTGTTTCAGGGAGAAATTTGAGAATCAAAAGACTCTTCTACCTTATAGTTTTGGGCCCAGCTCATCCATTTAGAACTTCTGTCCAGGGTATGCACATGTACCAATGGATAAACTCTACAGATTATCCATTTAACAGTATGCATGACACTTTACAAATAAATCATGTCACAATAGTCCAGTAAGGAGAAAATGTCATAGAGTATAAAGAGCTCTCATTGCTCCTGTAGTTAGAGGATCCGGATTCACCCATTTCTCTTGGCAAAGTGACAACTTAGTTCCTTACCTGTAAAAGGAGGAGGTTGGATTAGATGGGGTCTCTGAGATTTCTTCCACTTTTTTTTTTTTTTATAGATGAGGAAGCAGCTTTAGAGAGGCCATATACCTTGATTTAGAACCTAGGTTTCCCAAAGTCTCACAATTTCGACCCTACACCATAAAGTCTTCCATGCTTCCAGAAATGAGCATTTATAACACACAGTCACATCCTTTTTCAATTTAAATGGGATGCAGCATAGCAACACTTCCACTTTGGGTCTCATAGACTAAGAACTAGGAGGGACCATCTGGTTCAACTCCCTTATTTTATGGTTGAGGAAACAGGCCCAGGACATTTTGGGAGCTCACCTAAGGTCACCCAGCTATTAAATCAAAGAAGTAGGACTTCTAGTTCTAACTGAATTAAGTGCTCTTTCCAGACTGATCTGAGATCATTCTGACTGACTTTAGGTGAATACGATCACAAGGAACCACTTTATCTGACCCCAGTCCCTGAAACTCCTAAAAACATGATGATGTCTAAGGAAAGAGAAGGAGGATGTGTTCTTCAGGTCCATTGAGGTCCTCAGGACCAAAGTTACTTAATTCCTTGTCCTTCCTGATTCACCAGATTGTATGACCTCACTTTTAAACACTGGACTGATTTTCTCAACCCTGGTCCTTCTGTTCCCATCTCAGTGCTGTTGCTTTCATCAATATTGGCCTCTCATGATATCTCACTTCCAACCTTCATTCTGCTCAAGTCTTTTGCAGTTTCCCAACCTGATCCTTACTCCCTACTTCCCTTCCCCCACCAGAAGCTGGGGCCAGTACTTCATTCTCACTCCTATTCCCTCTTTTCCATTGTGGCCCAATCACTTCTGCAGGATCCTCCAGAACCACTTCCCTGAAATCCAGTCTGTCTTCTTTATTGGCTCTGTTGCACCATTGTCCAGCACCTGGTCTTTAAAACTAGAAGGGAACTTAGAATAATTCTTATGACCACATGTAGTTTCCAATTCTAATTCACTTCACTTCAAGTACTCAGGGTAAGGGAGGGGTCATATATTGTATTTCCTGACTGCTAGGATGATGTGCCCATCCAAAAGATGGGAAGACTGGCTTAGCCACCCCTTATTGGAGACTTCTGAATGGCTGTCCCATTGCCAGGATCACTGGAGCTGTGAACCAAGAAGAGGAAGTTGAGGCCACTTGGGCTCAGATGAAATTAATGTTGAATAGGATTGTCAGAAGAAACTCGTTCAACACATTTAAATAGTTTTGTTTTTTATATCACTATCATCTCCAAGTTTTATATCACTATCATCTCCAAGGGTAATGTCTCACGTCTCCCACCCAGTAAACCATCCCTTTTAATAGAATGAAAAAGAAAAGAGGGAAAACAGGTCAGCAAAACTGTTGACAATAATATCGTATCACACTTCAAAGAATGCAAAGTACTTTGCATATTATCTCTTCTGATCTCCACAACAACCCTAGGTACTTATATTATCCCCAGTTTGCAGATGAGGCTGAGAAAGTTTGAGTGTCTTTGACTTTGGTCACATAACTAGAGTCCAAAACAGGATATGGAATCAGTTCTTCCTAACTCTAAACACAGCACAAAATGATTGTCTCAAGCCTTTTGTTTTGTGTAGGAGGGACAAACAGAACTTGCTATACTTGACTTCCTTATGCCATGAAATTTCCCTAGGACTTTTCATTCATGCTCATGCAAATGAGTATGTAATAGTCACTTGTGAAAGTCATAAAGAGCAAGGATTTATAGATCAACTTTGGTTTCACTTTGCATTGTGAACCTTTGATTTACAGGCTGGTAAGGTCACTTTCTTTCCAAAGATGGAGCCTAACAGGACTCATTGAAAATCAACTGTCCTGCAAATTTACAAGACTAAGGCTATTAATTCCGTAGGATACTTTTTTTTTTTTTTACTATTTTATTGACTTTATTTTTTTCCTCCTTCAAGGGTGAACTTACTCCACCCACTCACCCACTCCCTCCCGTTTACATTCTTTCAATACATTGAAATAAAATGTCACTTTTATAAGGAGCTATGATAGGAGTAATATCTATCCTAGGGCTTCTACTCCACACAGGTTAGGCTAATTTTTCTTTAAAAGTATTAGAACCCACCTGGAGATTGAATTGGCTCAGAGTACTGAAGATCCGAGCTGTTGAAGTAATTTTCTGGCATCTTAAGTACTAAAGGTAGTCTAGTCAGGCTTCTCCTGGCCAGCCAACCAGGTTGGTCAACTCCAGGGAAGCTACACTTAGGTGAATTCTTGCTGAACAGACTTTCCCAGCTTTGAATATTCTTTCTTTCCCTGCCATGGTTAAATCCTAGGATCATAGATTTAGATTCATGAGGGACCTTATAGGTCAACAAGCCCAACTCTCCTATTTTACAGACAAGGGGTTTGTTCTCATCTTGAAACTGAATTACCAGACTGACCACAGTCAGGCCCGGCTTTTAATAGGACATGGATTTCTTCTTGCTATTATCTCATAGTTTGTAGTAAACCAAATTCAATGGAACCTGGGAAATAATTCACATTACTCAAACCATAAATGCAAATACACATAAAAAAGATTTTAAAACATTTAGACTTCCATTGGTTCCTCATTGAGAAAAAATTTTCATATCAACGATTTTATCCTGATCTATAAATATACAGAAAACAATATAATTCTTTCAAAATTTCACTATGCTGAAGTTTTGCCTCTCAGTGAAATTGTTTCCCACCTCCCTCAACACACACACACACACACACACACACACACACACACACACACACGTTGATAAATTGTCTTCTAATTATCTTATACTTTTTATTTTGTTGACAAAGGAAGAGGCAGTACACCTCATTCCCAACTAGCACTAACAAATATTAGTGCTAAAGGCAAAAATTTCCCACACATTATCACATATGTATACTTAGAGATTTAATCCTAAAAAAACTATTACAAGACTTAATGTTTTTTGTTTCTACATCATCTACATTTTCTATTATGTCTCACTCTCTCTTTCTCCTTCTGGAGATCGATCCATTAGAAAAGAAGGTCTTGACCTGAAATATACAAGTCTATGGATAGATTGCGTGGAGTTCATGAACTTGATTAGAAGAAGAAAATTAGGTCTTTATTTCTATTAACCTCTAAGTGAAATTTAGTAATTACTTCAATTATGAATGTAGGAAAGATACATTCTAAGAAGGGGTTCCTCAGCTTTGCCAAAGGGTTGTGTGTCACCTCCCCCCCAAAAAGGGGAATTCCTCTCTGCTTTAATTCAGTAAAACTAACCAACACATCAACCAGTTCCGATGTTATATTCAGTGTTTCCCATTCATGGTTCCCCTTATTCAAATAAGGAAGGGAGACACATTCTCATATTTCTCTTTGAGCTCAAATTTGGCCATTATAATTTCACAGCATTCAATTTTTATTATTTTTCTATTTTTCTATACTTGTACATCTTGTCATTATGTCTGTTGTCTTCCTGGTTATGCTTATTTTGTTTTGTATTCATTTATGTGCCTTCCCTTATTTCTCTGCATTCCTCACATATATTATTTCCTCGGGAATACAGTACCACAATTTGTTTAGCCATTCCATAGTCAATAGGTATGTACCTTTTTTTCCCAGTTCTTTGCTTCTACATCTATAAATATTTTGGTGTGTATAGGACCGGTCTGTCTTTGATCTTCTTGGGTTTTATGCCTACCTGTGAAATCTCTGGATCAAAAGATATGGATTTCCAAGTCACTTTTTTATCTTAGAAAAGAAATTCCTCTGCAGGCAAGTTGAACAGTGATGAGAGCTTTCTAGCCACTCAATGGAAACTATTCACTCCTCTCTTCTGATTATATGCCTCATCTGCAAATTTGATATGCATGTAAAGGGGCATGTATCTAAGGCATTAATATTGATAAATACATTAAACAGCATGGGACCAAACAGAAATTCCAACTACATACCACAAGAGTACTCCTTCAACATAGACATTGAACCATCAATTATGTTTCTGATCTGGACATTCAATCAGCACCAAATTCATCTATTTGTAATGTCTCATGTAGTTCACATCTCTCAATCTTCTATCAACCACATAAATTATGTGTGACATGACACAGGGGAAAAGAATACTGATTCTGAAGTCAGAGGCTCAAATCATTCCAAAGATACTTCCTGTGTGATCTTGGTTAAGTTACTTAATCTCTGGGGCTCAGTTTCCTCATCTGTAAAACGAGAGGGTTGAATCTCTGATGTTTTCTGAGGTTCCTTCCTATGTTGGGTGACAGAATCAGGATCCAAAAATGCTTGAAAAGTTGGAATGATGCTGAGAAGACATTTGCTCCAAAACCTCTGAAATGATTTAATTGGTTTGAGAGTTCTCTTCCCACAGTTCAGATTACAGTTCATTCATGCTTGCCCACCCTGAGCAGCTCTCAAAGTGTCCTCCCAATTCATCTCAGGGAGGGTCCTTTTTTTCTTTTTTTTTTCTTTTTTTCCTTTTGGAGGGCAATTAGGGTTAAGTAACTTGCCCAAGGTTACACAGCTAGGTTTTTGTTTGTGTGTGTTAAGTGTCTGAGGCCGGATCCAAACTCAGGTCCTTCTGACTCCAGGGCCAGCGCTCTACTCACTGCACCACCTAGCCACCCCTGGGGGTCCTTATTTTCTCCTGACATCCCCAGAGGACCGATGGAGGACTCTTCCTGTCCATCTGTCATACCAGCCCATCCCACAGTTCTTTGATGGAGTCCTTTCATTCTAGTCTCCAGAATTCCTCATTGGCTACATTTTATAGCCTGCTCTCACCCTCCATGTGCCTCTCGCTTGTCATTTGAGTGATTCCTATCTTTAGTTCTTCAAAGACACTTGGTGCTCCACACCCTGCTGTCACAGCAGTAAAACATTAATATTGGAAAAGTGGGCCAGCAGTTCATCTGGCAAAGTGGGGATGGAAGGGGTGGGTGGTGAAGTAGTCGATGCTCTGTACTATTCCCTGCCCTTGTTAACTCACACCTGGAATGTTGTGCTCAATAGCAAATTTTAGAAAGGACATTGATGAGCTGGAAAACATGCAAAGAAGGGTTACCAGGATAGATAAGGAACTCAGGATCGTGTCATATAAGATGAGTTGTGAGGGCACCAGAATGTGTGTTGTTGTTGAGTTGTTTAAGTTGTGTCTGACTCTTCATGACCCCATTTGGGGTTTTTTTTGACAAAGATACTGGAGTGACTTGCCATTTCCTTTACTGGCTCTTTTTACAGATGAGGAACCTGAGGCAAAAAGGGTTAATTGGCTTGCCCAGGTCACACAGTTAGTAAGGATCCAAGGCTGGATTTGAACTCAGGTTCTCCTAACTCCAGGACAAGTGCTCTATCCACTGCACCACCCAGCTGCCCCATAGGAGGACTATGATAGTCATCTTTACATATTTGAGGGATTACATTTTTTTTTCTTGGACCCACAGAATACAGATAGGATTAATGGGTCAAGCTGCAGAGTGACACATCAAAGTTTAATATAAGGAAAAGCTCCCTAACAATTCGAACTGTCCCATAGTGGCATAAATGGCCTTGGGAGAAGATGAGGATATTCTCCTTGAAGGTCTTCAGGAAAGGCTGAGTGACCACTTTCTAGGTGTATTGTTGAGGGAGATTCTTGTAGCAAATGGCCTCAGAAGCCTTTCTAAAGTATGGGTTAACATATGTGCATACAGCTTTGTTAATATAAGTATATATTTGGGAATGGAGGTGAGGTTAAAGGGGAGAGGTAAGAGAAGGGAAGGAATGCCCAGGACAAAATGTTCCTGCCAGCTCCTTTGGTTGATGGAAGGAAACTGCCCTGCCCAGTTTGGCTAGAGTAGCTAGCTAAGTAGATGGGTGGGGCAACCATAGCCAAGAATCCATGTTTCTAGAGGAGACTGCAATTCACCCAGTCCAGGGGGGCAGATTAGCTTCAGCCCCCTTGTGCTGTCTCCTGTCCCTATGAATGAATGAATGAATGAATGAATGAATGAATGAATGAATGAATGGATGGATGGATGGATGAATGGATGGATGGATGGATGGATGGATGGATGGATGGATGGATGGATGAAGCATTCAAGTACCTAAAAAGCTCTGTGCTATTTAAAGATTCAAATAAAAGAGCAAGACAGCCCCTACTCTCAGAGAGTTCTCAATCTAGGGAGGAGACAACGCACATGGAAGGTTTCAGCTTCAAGTCAGACAGAAAGGTCCCATGGTCAATAGGGAGCAGCAGTAAAGCCAAAGATTAAGCCACCTATTTAATGGCACTATTCCCATGGCTCTTGGATTCAGGGTCCAGCCTGTACCCATCCTAAAAGGAGATGATGGTCCAGGTGGAAATGGCAGTTTAACTTGCCTGGCCCATGTTGCCACGTATGTCTCTCTCTAAGTGTGGCCTGATACTTTAGCTATGTGTATGGCAGTTAGATAGCTGGCCCTTTCTCCTTAGGAGTTGAAGGGATTTAAACAGGATAGAGACAAGGACAATATACATCTGTTAAGCTAGCTAAATCTAGGAAAAATTCCCATGGAATCCTCCTATCACAGAAAAGAACTCTCTATTGTCTGTAGTCTCTCAGGGAAGGGGGGACCCAGAGGCCCCTGAATTCTACTTAGACCTTTGGGGGAAATGGAGTAGGGATGGGGGAAGGATGGACAGTGGAGGTTTAATTAAGGCTACAGAAGGGAAGCAAACTGTCTCAATGCTATTAATCAGTTGGGGCCTGAAGAATATAGTCCCAACTACACCACCAAGAATACTTAGCTGTATTCATAGAGGATTACAGGTTTAAAGTTTAGGAAACCCATATGCTCTAAGAGGATTATCTCATTTGATCCATAGCCATGATGTGGGTAGGACAAGTATTATCAAATATAGGCCAATCCTTAAACTGAGATCTCATTGTTAAAAGAAAAATGCATAGGTATATAGAGAGAATATGACATATTAAAATTATAGGCCGTATAGTTGTCTTGAAGCCTAATTTCAGGGAAAAGTACAAAGTATATTTGGACTATTATCCCCATTTTATAGACAAGAAAGCTGAAGATCAGAGAGATTATATATGTCCAAGGTCACATTGCTATTAAGTGTCCAATTAAAGTGAAGTCAGGAAAATCCCAGTTCATATCTTGCCTCAGATGTTTATTAGCTTTGTGACCCAGGGCAAGTTACTTAAGGGAAGGAAGAAGGGAGCAAACATTTGTTAAGTGCTCACTATATACCAGACATCCAGACACCATACTAAGTGCCTTATAGATATCATCTTATCTGATCATCACAACAACCCTGAGAGATGGGTTTTACAGTTGAGAAAACTGAGTGGTTAGGTGACTTGCACATTGTCACACAGAAAATAAATATTTAAAGCTAGATTTGAACTCAAGTCTTCTTGACTTTGGTCCCAGCAGTCAATCTCAGTTTCCTCATTTGTAAAATGTGCATTAATAATATTACCTACCTCATAGGGTTGATGTGGGGATTGAGTGAGATAATTACATACATACATAATTACATATATATTAAAACTGCTTTGCAAACCTTAAAAGCACTATATGAATGCTAGCTATTATTATTATTAGTGCAAGTATTGTTGTCCCATTTTCCAATTCATTTCAACGAAGATTTATTAAGCATCCATTATATACAAAAGCACTGTGCTGGGAACTAAGAATACAAAGACAAATATAAAAAAAATTGTTCCTTCAAGAATCTTATATTCCACTGGAGGAATGTAACATTTGCAGAAATAATTAAATATAATGTCATATGAAAAAGTAATTTTGAGAATTAGAGAATGATCATTACTAGGGAATCAGGACAGACTTTATATAGAAGGTGGGATCTGAGCTATGTTTTAAAGAAAGTCAAAAATTCTGTGAGGCATGAGGGAAATTGACCTATACAAACACAGAGAGTTGGAAGATGCAACGTTATGCATAGGGACCAACTAGGAATCTAGTTAAACTAGAATGGAAAATTAAAGAAGGGGAGTAATAGAAAGTAAGACTGCAAAGGTACCAGGTTGTATACAGCTTTAAATGCCAGACTGAGGATTTTGCATTTCATCCTAAACGCAGTAGGGAGCTACTAAGGTTTTATTTAAGTACAGAGGTGACAGAGTTAGACGTTTTAGGAATATTGATTTGGTAGCTATGTGGAGTATGGAAAGAAGGATTAGATTGGAATCAGAGGCCAATTAGGAGGCTGTCACAATAGACCAGGAGAGAGATAAGAGCATAAACCAAGGTGAAAGATTAGTGATTAGAGAGAATTGGACTGACGTGAGAGATATGGTAGAGGCAGAATGGATAAGCAGTAGACATGAATTAAATATATGGATCAAGGGAGAGAAAAGTCAAGGATGTCTCTAAAGTTTCAGACCTGTGTAACTGGAAGTCTCAAAATGTTTATATTACAGTGCCTTGTGGTACTCTCAACAGAAACGGAGAAGTGTGTGGGAGGGTACTTACATGCAGTAAGTAGCAGAGCCAGGATTCTGCCTCCATATCCTAGCCAGGTTTCAGTTCACTATAAGAAAGGGGGGAAAAACTAGGGATGAGAGTATGGGAAGTTTGGGTGGCACTTAGGAAGTGCTGATGGGGATGGGGGACTCACAAAGGGAATCTGAATAAAGGACTTAGAGTCTGGGACCAAGAGACAGGAGAGAGGGAGAGAGGGAAGGGAAGAGAGAGGGGGTGATGGGGGGAGGGGGAGGGAGAGAGAGGGAGACTGTGCTAAACACTGGGGATACAAATACAAGCAAATAAGACAGTCCTTGCCCTCAAGATCACATTCTAATGGAGAAAAACAGCATGTGTAGGGGAGTTGGAAAGGAACAGAAGGAGGAAGGGTTGATTCACAGGGCAATGTGACCTGCAAAGAGAAGGAGAAGGAGTTGAGAGAGAGCATCCAGGCATGAGTGATGTGAAAGTTGGCTAGAGGCAAATGAGGGTCCAGTAGAGGGAGTCCATCAGAAGATGTTCAGAAGTACATGTCTTAAAAATATAAGCTGGTTAATGAGTTCATTGTGTATCTAAACAGATCTCTTTTTTCAAAATATTATTTATTTTTAGTTTTCTACATTCATTTCCACAAGATTTTGATTTAGAAATTTTCTCCCCATCTTTCCCCTACCCCCACCCCAATATAGAGAGCCTACCAAATACCACATCTGACAATCTGTTCTCTCTTATATCCTCCCCCATACCCTCCCAACTTTCTAGTAGAGCAAGATGGATTTCTATACCCTAGTGCCTGTATATCTTATTTCCCAGTTGCATGTAAAAAAAATTTTTTTTTTGCTTTTTGGAGGGCAGTGGGGGTTAAGTAAAAACAATTTTTTTTAACATTTGTTTTTAAAAATTTGATTTCCAGATTATTTCCCTTCTTCCCTCCTCACCCACCTCCCTGGGAAGACAAGCAGTTCAATATAGGTTGTACATGTGTAGTTACACAAAACATTTCAATAGTAGTTATATTGTGAAAGACTAACTGTATTTCCCTCCATCCTATCCCATCCTCCACTTATTCTATTTTCTCCTTTGACCCTGTCCCTTTTCAAAAGTGTTTGCTTCTAACTACCCTCTCCCCCAATCTATCCTTCCTTCTATCATCCCCCCTCTTAACCCCTTCCCCCCCACTTTCCTGTAGGGTAAGATGCCCAATTAAGTGTGTATGTTATTCCCTCCTTAAGCCAAATTCAATGAGAGTAAGGTTGACCCATTCCCTTTCACCTTCCTGCCCTTCCCCTCTATTGTAACAGTTTTCTCTTGCCTCTTTTATATTAGATAATTTACCATATTCTCTCCTTCTCCCATTATATTCCTTTCTCACCTCTTAATTTTTTTTAGATATCATCCCTTCATATTCAACCCATCCTTTGCCCTCTGTCTATGTATACATGTATACACATATACACACATTCACATATATATTTATATACACATACACCCTCTTATACATACATATGTTTGTATATGTGTGTGTATACATATATATGTATACACACACACACACACACACACATATATATATATATATATATATATATATATATATATATATATATATATATATACCCTTCAATTATCCTCATACTGAAAAAAAGAGTCATGAGTTATAATCATCATTTTTCCATGTAGGAATATAAATAGTTCAACTTTAATAAGTTTCTTATGATTTCTTTTTCTAGTTTACCTTCTCATGCTTCTTTTGCTTCTTTTATTTGAAAGTCAAATTTTCTGTTCAGCTCTAGTTTTTTCATCAAGAATACTTGAAAGTCGGGGCGGCTAGGTGGCGCAGTGAATAGAGCGCCGGCCCTGGAATCAGAAGGACCTGAGTTCGGAGCCAGCCTCCAACACTTAATCCGCACAAACAAAAACCTAGCCGTGTAACCTTGGGCAAGTTACTTAACCCCAATTGCCCTAAAGGAGCGGCTAGGTGGCGCAGTGAGTAAGAGCGCCAGCCTCGGAGTTTGGATGACCCGAGATCAGATCCGACCTCAGAAAATGAGCACCCACGCATAAATCAAATGACTAGCCGTGTAACCTTGAGCAAGTTACTTAACCCCAATTGCTTTAAAAAAAAAAAAAAGAATACTTGAAAGTCTTCAATTTCATTGAATGACCATATTTTCCTCTGAAGCATTATACTCAGTTTTTCTGGGTACGTGATTCTTGGTTTTAATCCTAGTTCCTTTGACCTCCAGAATATCATGTTCCAAGCCCTTTGATCCCTTAATGTAGAAGCTGCTAGATCTTGTGCTGTCCTGATTGTGTTTCTACAATATTCAAATTGTTTCTTCCTGACAGCTTGTAATATTTTCTCTTTAACTTGGGAACTCTGGAATCTGGCTATGACATTCCTAGGAGTTTTCTTTTTGGGATCTTTTTCAAGAAGTGATCGGTAAATTCTTTCAATTTCTATTTTGTTCTCTGGTTCTAGAATATCAGGGAAATTTTCCTTGAGAATTTCTTGAAGGATGATTTCTGGCTCCTTTTTTGATCCTGGCTTTCAGGTAGTCTAATAATTTTTAAATGATCTCTCCTGGATCAAGGTCGGTGGTTTTTCCAATGAGATATTTCACATTGTCTTCTATTTTTTATTTGTTTGGATCTATTTATAGTATCTTGATTTCTCATAAAGTCATTCATTAGCTTCCATTTGCTCCAATCTAATTTTGAAGGAATCATTCTCTTCAGTGAGCTTTTGAAATTCCTTTTCCATCTGGCCAATTCAGCTTTTTAAAACATTCTTCTCATTGGCTTTTTTGGCCTCATGCCATTTGAGTTAGTCTATTTTCGAAGGTGTTATTTTCATCAGCATTTTTTGGGCCTCCTTTAGCAGGCTGTTGACTCACTTTTCATGATTTTCTTGCATCATTCTAATTTCTCTTCCAATTTTTCCTCCACTTCTCTTACTTGATTTTCAAAATCCTTCTTGAGCTCCTCCATAGCCTGTAACCAATTCATATTTTTCTTGGAAGCTTTAGATGCAGGAGTTTTTACTTCATTGACTTCTTATGGTTCCATGTTTTGATCCTTTTAGTCCCCAGAAAAGGATTCTATAGTCTGATTGTGCTTCCTCTGCTTGCTCATCTTGCCAGCCAATTACTTGACTTTTGAGCTCTTTGCCATGGTAGAACTCTGCTTCCAGAGTGGAGAGAGCTGTGTCCCAAATCTCTGGGGTTTTCACAATTGCCAGAGCTATGAGAAGGGTGCCCTCTCTTCAGACACCACAATATCTGGCACACTGGCATTCCTCACCCCAGGACCACCACCCAAGACTGCGACCCCAATCCAAGCAGGTCAAAGCAAGAGCAATTACCCTCTGAACGATCCCTTGGTCTCCCTACAATCTGTTGGCCAGGAACACCAGTGGCAGTCATGCGGCAGCAGCTGTAGCCCCTGCACTTCTGCCACCTCTCACCCTGGGGGCAGGGGCTGGACAGCACTCTTCTATCACTCAGTTCCCCACTGACCTTTTACTTTCTCTTTGGTGTTCATGGGTTGAGAAGTCTGGAAACCATCACAGATGCTGGTGATTCACTCTCCTGAAGTCTGCTCTGGTTGGTCTATGCCACTGGTCAGGACTGCTCTGGGTCTGGACCCATGTGGCTCACACAGGACTGTACTCAACTCCCAACGTGGTGCAATAGACCTTTCCTGTCAGCCTGCCGGGCTGCCTTCACTGGGAGATTTGTTTCTCTCTGTCACTTTGTGGGTTAGGTAGCTCTAAAGTTTGTTTAGAGTTATATTTTACAGGTATTGGAGGTGGTTGGTATGGGAGCTCAGCCAAATTCCTGCTTTTACTCCACCATCTTGGCTCCGCCCCTACACAGATCTCTTTAGGGAACTCATTTCTTTCTCAGAATTGTTCTTCTTTGTGTCTACAAAAATTCATTCTTGAAAAACTTTGCATCATACTTAAGTTTGACCTTCTATAGAATTTTAGCCCATGAATACCTATCTATCCTTGCTCTGAATCCTGTGCCTAGCTTTTTTCTCCTCTATTATGAATTCAAAGACTGATGTTAGTTCTATGACTTCTAGAAACCTTCCCAATAAGATCGGGGTGAAACAAAAATGCCCATTATTACCACTACTATTCAATATTCTACTAGAAATGCTAGCTATAGCAATAAGAGGAGAAAAATAAATGAAAGGAATTAGAATAGGCAATGAAGAAGCAAAGCCATCAGTCTTTGCAGATGATATGATGTTAAACTTGGAGACTCCTAGAGAAGCAACTAAAGAAGTAGTTGAAATAATTCACACCTTAAGCAGAGTGGCAGGCTATAAAATGAACCCATAAAAGTCATCAGCATTTCTATATATTAACAACAAAGATTAGCAACAAGAGCTAGAAAGAGAAATTTCATTTAAAATAAGTGTAGACAAAAAAAAATACTTGGGAGTTGACCTGCTAAGACAAACCCAGGAACTATATGAACACAATTGCAAAAAACTTTTCACACAGAATTTTATGTGGGAACTTTTTGCTTTACTTTACTGGTAGGCCTAGTAAGTTTGGGAACCTCTGCTCTGGAATGTATAATACATATACACGTGTTATACCAAAATATAATACAAAACAATATACACTTACCCCATAGTCTCCATGTAGTTCGGTTACTTTCTCATATCAAAGCAATCATATACAAAGGAAATGCATGCATTGCTAGAGCCAGCTTAGTGTTTGGGAGACTCTGAAGGAAAGTGTAGAAGAGAAGAGTTATTAGATTGCCTACCAAACCAAAGGTCTACAGAGACCTTGTGCTGATCTCATTGTTGCCAGGAAACTGAATCACTTCCTTTTGAATTGTCTTAGGAAGATTCTGAAGATCACCTGAAAAGATAAGGCACCAGACACTTAGGTCCTTTTTCCAACTTATTGCCAAGGATTCAAACTCTACTGTAGAGGGTACAGCTCCGATAGGCTAGCCATAATGTTTGAATGATAAACTTATGCTTGCCTAAAAGACTATTTTACAGAGAATTCACGCAAGGCAAGCACTCACATGGTGGTTAGAAGAAGAGATACAAGGACACTCTCAAGGTCTCTCTGAAGAACTTTGGAATTCAATGTGTGATGTGGGAGATGCTGACAAAGGACTGACCAACATGGTGTGCCCACATCAAAGAAAACCCTATGGTCTGTCAGCAAAGCATAATTACCATAACTCAAAAGAAACACAGGATACACAAATTTAGAGAATGCACCCCAAATGTTCACATGGACTATTTGTGCCCTATCTGTGATAGCACCTTCTGAGCTTGTATTGGTCTTGATCAGCCACAGCTGGACACACTGTAACTTGACTCTAACTAATGATTTTGGCACTTCTAAGAATGAAAGACAACAACCAACCATTCACATCCTACAGGTCCCTATGGTCTTTAACAGGTCCCATTCTCTCTGAGCTGCAGGGGTCTCAGGTGGCTGACTTGTGAGTAGACTTACAAGGAGGGTGGGGCCAGATGTTTTCTTTGGTAACAAGTTTGTTCTTTATAATTTCACAACATTTGGTTTTGATTATTTTGCAGTCATTCTTTCTGTTTATATTGTTGAAATCATCACATTTATCACTTGCCTAATTCTACTTACCTCACTTTGCACCAGTCTTGCCCTGCTGCTATGTTCATTGTTTCTTACAGAACAGTAATATGTCATTACATTCATGTCATGACTTAAGTTATTTCCCATTCTGATATCTTTCACTGTCTCCTTCTTTTGCATTATTGTGGTGATTTTATAGATTGTTCTCTTGGCTCTGTTCACTTTGCCTTGCATCAGTTCATACAAATCCTTCCGTATTTCCCTAAATTCTTCATATTTGTGATTACATTCATATGCCACAATTTCTTAAGCCATTCCCATTTAATGGACATCCACTTTGTTTCTTATTCTTTTCTATCACAAAAGTATGGCTCTAAATGTTTTTATACTTCTGTCTTTAACCTCCTTGGAGGTCTATGACTAGTAGTGATGTAGTTGGATCAAATGGTAGATATTATGCTGCACAGTTTAATAACTTTCTGTTGTTCAGTTGTTTAGTCATTCAGTCATGTATGATTCTTCATAACCCTATGGACCATAGCATACCAGCTTCTTCTATCCTCCACTATCTCCCAAAGTCTGCCCAAGCTCAAATTCATTACTTCCATGACATTATCTATCAATCCCATCCTCTGCTGCCCCCTTTTCCTTTTGCCTTCAATCTTTCCCAGCATTGGGGTCTTTTCCAGTGAGACCCATCTTCTCATTATGTGGCCAAAGTGTTTAAGCTGCACCATCAGTATTTGTCCTTCCAATGAATAGTCTGAATTAATTTCTTTAGATATTGACTGATTTGATCTCCTTACTATCCAAAGAACTCTCAAAAATTTCCAGCACTACAGTTCAAAAGTGTTGATTCTGCAGCTCAGAGCTTTCCTTACAGTCCAACTCTAGTAGCCATACATCACTACTGTAAACCTTAACTTTGTCTATATGAACCTTTGTTAGCAAAATAATGTCTCTGCTTTTTAGTATTCTGTTCAAATTTGCTATAGTTTTTCTTCCAAGGAGCAAGTCATGATTTTATGACTACGGTTGCTGTCTTCAGTGATATCTGAGCCCAAGAATGTATAAAATCTGATGCTGCTTGCATTTCTTCTCCCGCTATTTGCTAGGAAGTGATAGGGCCAGTTGCCCTGATCTTAGGGCTATTTTTTAATGTTAACTTCAAGCCAGCTTTTATACTCTCTTTTTTCACCCTCATCAAAGGGCTTAATTCTTTTTCACTTTCTGCCACCGGAGTGGCATTATCTTCATATCTGAGACTGTTGATATTTCTCCTGGCAGCCTTACTTCCAGCTTTTGATTTATCCAGCCTGGCATTTCACATCATGTACTCTGCATATAAGTTAAATAAATAAGGTGACAATATAGCCTTGTCATACTCCTTTCCCAATCTTAAGCCAATCAGTTGTTCCATGTTCAATTCTAACTGTTGCTTCTTAAGCCACATATGTTCTTCAGGAGACAAGTAAAATAATCGAGTTCTCACGTCCCCTGGAGAATTTGCCACAGTTTGGCCACAATTTGATCCATGCATTCAAAGACTTTACTGTAGACAATGAAGCAGAAGTTGATTTTTTTTTTTGAAACTCCTTTGCTTTCTCCATAATCCAGTGAATGTTGGCAATTTGGTCTCTAGTTCACTTGCCTCTTTGAAAATCATCTTGTGTTTCTGGTAATTTTTGATCCACATATTGCTAAAACCTAGTTTTCAGAATCTTAAGCATAACCTTGCTGGCATGTGAAATGAGTGCAGTTCGGTAATTTGAACACTCTTCAACATTGCCCTTCTTTAGGAACAAGACATAAAATGATCTTCTCCAACCCAGTGGCCACTGTTGAGTTTTCCAAATGTGCTGGTATATTAAGTACAGTTCTTTAATAGCATCATCTTTTAGGGTTTTAAATAGCACAGCTGGAGTTCTGTAATCTTCACTAGCCTCATGGTTGGCAATGCTTCTTAAGGTTCATTTGATTTCATTCTCTAGGATATATGGCTCTTGATAGTAACCACATCATCATAGTTATCAGTGATGTTAAGATCTTTCTTGTATAATTCTTCTGTATATTCTTGCCACCTCTTCTTAATCATAGAAATTCTTCAAGAAAACTTCTGTTAAGTTCCTACTATTTTTGTCTTTTATCATGATCATTTTTGTATGAAACATTCTCTTTACATCTTTAATTTTGTTGAATTAATCTCTTGTCTTTCCCCACTCTATTTTTCTCCTATTTCTTTGCATTGTTCATTTAAGAAAACTTTCTTATCTCTCCTTGCTATTCTCTGGAATTCTGCATTCCATTGGGTATAACTTTCCCTTTCCTTCTTTCCTCAGCTATTTGTAAAAGCCTCATCAGAAAGTCATTTTACTTTCTTGCTCTTCTTTTCTTTTGGATGTTTCTTGTTGCTGTCTCCTATATAATATTGCAAACCCCTGCACATTGTTCTTTGGGCACTCTATCTGCCAGAAATAATCCCATAAATCTGTTCATCCCCTCCACTTCAGAGTCATAAGGGATTTTCTTTAGGCCTCTATAGTCTAATGGTTTTCCCTTACTTTCATTAATTTAATCCTAAATTTTACAAGAAGCTCATGATCTGAACCACAGTCAACTCCAAGTCTTGTTTTAATTGACTATATTGAACTTCATCTTTTGTTGCAAAGGATATGATCAATCTGATTTCTATATTGACCATCTGGTGATGTCCATGTGTAGAGTTGCCTTTTGGGTTGGTGAAAAAGAGTGTTTGCTATGACTAGTGAGTTTTCTTGATAAAACTCTATTAGTCTCTGCCATGCTTCATTTTATTCTCCAAGGTCAAACTTGCCTGTTATTCCAATTATCTTTTCATTTCCTGCTTTAGCATTCCAATACCCTATGATGAATGTGACATCTTTTTGATGTTATTTCTGGAAGATGTTGTAGGTCTTCATAAAATTGAGCAACTTCAGCCTCTTTGGCATCAATAGCTGGGGTGCAGACTTGCACATTTGTGATGTTGAACAATTTGCCTTGGATTCAAAAAGGTGTTATTCTGTCATTGTTGAGATTATACTAAAGTATTGCTTTTCTCATCCTCTTATTGACAATGAGGGCTACTCCATTTCTTCTAATAGATTCTTGCCTACATATGTAGTGATCACCTGAATTAAATTCACTCCTTCCTGTCCATTTAAACTCACTGACACCAAAGATGTTGATGTTTAACCTTTCAGTCTTCTGTTTGATCACATCTAACTCACCTGGGTTCATAGATCTTACATTCCAAGTTCTTACGCAATACTGATCTCTACAGCATCAGACTTAACTTTGATCACCAGACACTTCCACACTGGAGCTTCCTTTCAGTTTTGGTCCAGCTGCTTCACTCTTCCTGGAGATATTTGTAGCTGTCCTCCCTTCTTTCCCAGTAACGTGTTGGACGCTTCCCAAGTTGAGGAGCTTATTTTCCAATGTCGCCTCTTTTTCTTGGCAAAGCTAGCAGAGTGGCTTGCCATTTTCTTCTTTAGTGGATCACCTTCCATCCGAACTCTTCATTATGTTCTGTCTGCCTTGAGTAACCCTACACAGCATAGCTCATAGTTTCACTGAGGTCCACCAGCCCCTCCACTATGACAATGCACTGCCAGTATAACATAAAACAATTGTTTTCCTGAACAGATGGACTAATTCACAATTCTACTTATATTAGTGAGTCTGTCTTCCTGCAAGCCAGTCAACATTTATCATTTCATCTCTTTTTCAATTTTCCCAGTCTGATTAGTGTGAGATGAAATTTCAGAGTTGTTTTCATTTATTTTTCTATTATATTGATTTGTAACATTCTTTCATATGATCTTTGACAGTTTGCATTTCCTTTTTTGAAAACTGCCTGATCATTTCCTCTGACTACTTACTTAGATAATTTTTATTCTTATATAATAATGTCTTATTCTTATGTATTGGTATCAATTCCATATGTTTTTGAATAACACATCTTTATGAAAAATATTTGCTGTAAAGATTTTTCTTGATTAGCAACCTTTTACAAATTCTAGCTTATTTTCTTCATGCTAAATCTTTTGAATTTTATATAATCAGAATTGTCTATTTCAACTTTTATGCTTACCTTTATCTTTCATTTAGTTAAAAAACACTTTTCAAAGCTTTAAACATTATATACATATATATGATAATATTATTCTATTTAAAAGTTCCCTCCCATAGTCATAGCATTACAAGGAATTTCCATCTATTCCCCTCTATTTTTGATTGTGTTACTTTTTCTCTTTAGGTTATATTATTTGATACTGTGATATATGGAGTAAGTTTCCCAGAAGTTTTTATTGAATTAGGAGTCTTTTCCCCAATAGTATGTGTTGCTTCTTCTTATTCGCCAACTCCACTCTTCCTGCTTTTTTTCATCACTATCTTGGGGTCTCAGCATTCTCATTTATAAAATTCATTCAGATTGGATGATTTCCAGGGCCCCTTCCACCTATAACATTGTATGGGTCTATAGATTCTCTCACTCTTCTTCTTAATTGCAACATTTTATTGATCTTGTTCTCCACCTCCTCCACTTGGACTCAGCTAACTTTTGTGTCTGTATCTCAAAACAAGCACAATTTCCTTCCAAAGCTCTTTAGACTATTAAAAAACCTGTAAATCTCCATATTTGCTCTCCCAACATTGACCCAGAGACTCTATCCCACTTCTTTCTCTACCTTTTTCTTTCAGGGATTTGCAATTCACACTATTATATTAAAAACAATCCCAACTTGTTGCCCAGCCTTAAAGATTAAAACTCTCAAGACTCCACCTATACATTTTATCATATAACTGTGGTGCAGTAGAAAGGTTCCTGGGCTTGGAATCGGAGGCTTTGGTTTCCAATCATACTTTTGCCCCTTTACTGCCTGTGTGACCTCTGGGTAGTTACTACTCCTCTCTGAGCCTCAGTTTCCTCATCTGAAAAATGAGGAGGTAGTCAGATGATTTTATCTCCAATATCCCATTAAACCTATTGTGAGATCCTCTTTCCAGAACTATAGAAATGAAAGACAAGAATCCAAGAAATGTCTTCTTCATAATAAACAGATTGTGCAACTTTTTCATCAAAAGGAAAACCTAGGGTTCTATTGATGCTCTAAGAACACTCACAATACAAAGGCATGACAATTAAAAAAAAAAAAAACAGCCCTTACTCCAAAATCAAATGCTATTTGCATAATTCTTGGTGCTGGTGGGTGTGTTCAAAGAGTTTAAAATCAAGTGGCTTCTTTAAAATGTTGCTCATTGTATCTTTCTGACAAGTATAATAGTCACAATGTCTTGAATTTCCATAGAAGCCTTTCATACTTTACAGTGATAGTTTCCATTCTTGGTAACTTTATAGTTTTTCTTTAAAAGGGATGTTTGTCAGAAGCATGGAATTATAGACAAGAAGAATGTTAGAGTGGGAAGGACCCTTGGAGATCATCCATTCTAATCCCTATGAACAAGTTGTGACAGATTCTTGTTGGGCATTTGGCAAGTCACTTAATTTTTCTGGATCTCAGTTTACTGACCTCTAGGGTCCTTTTCTGATGATCCTGATCCTAGGAGAGGATTTCATGATGCCAGGGATACCAGTGTCACCTAGCCAGTGAAAGGCAGAGCTGGGACTTTTCTGTCTTATCTTTATCCCCTTGTATTTCTGACCCTCAGTATCCTCATTTATAAAATGAATGGGTCAGACTGGATTTTTACCTCTTTTACCACCATTATGTGACTCAATGAATTCTTTCTTTCTCTTGCTCTTAATTACAGAATTTTATTGGTTTGGTTTGTTTTGTTTTGTTTTCCCTCCAGCTCTTATGCTTGGCATCACCTAAAACCCAGGTCTATCTGACTCTCAAAATAAACACAATTTTCTTCCAAAGTCCAAGTCTTTCCCTCTCTACTCAATTCTCTTTCTACTATATAATGATGCTTAAAGCTGATTTTG
Source organism: Gymnobelideus leadbeateri (assembly GCA_011680675.1). Classification (NCBI taxonomy): domain Eukaryota; kingdom Metazoa; phylum Chordata; class Mammalia; order Diprotodontia; family Petauridae; genus Gymnobelideus; species Gymnobelideus leadbeateri. The sequence goes on from WOXC01009608.1 coordinate 161,506, forward strand.
TCCATATAAAAATCTCTTATGCTAGATACTCTCTCACAAAATGATGCTAATGAAGTTTTGTACAAGTAAACCTTGAGCCTAAAAAATGGGTTAATAGGATAAGAAAAGGCTTTCACCAAGTAACCTGTGCTAATTTCTAGGATGCCTTGTCACTCTACTTAATAAGTGGAATTTTCTGAAGCCTGAGATTCTGGGTCTAAATTCTGATGCGGATACTGCTTATTTGACCTTGGGTAATTATTTAAACCCTCTGGCCCTCAGTTTTCTTATCTATAGACTGAGGAAGCTGGTCTATAGATAACTTCTGAGTTAGAGTACAAACATAATCCTGCTCTATCCCTTCTAGGAGAGAAAATATAGTAGAGTGGATAGAGATTTGGGACTTGAAGTTAGAGACCGGGGATCAAAACCTGACTCAGACACTTCCTACTTATTGTGACGATGGTCAAATTACATCATCTCTCAGAACTTGACATTTCTCATCTCTAAAATGGGGTGACAACACTTGTACTTGTGTAGCTCATAGACTTGTGTCTTGCAAACCTTAAGGTGCTAAAGAACTGCGAGTTATTCTTATTACAAAAAGAGTTTAGATGACCCCTCCTACCACCAGGCAAATGCGTGACTACCCTCTGGGGGAGTTTCTGCTTCTGACTTGGGTACCAAATGTTCTTCTTGGCCTTTGGGAAACTGTGTGTCCTGCTCAATGGACAGAAATAGAGCGTGATGAGAAAAACCACAAGGAAGGGATGTTATCAAATATGAACTGGTTTGAAATCTCTCCCCTGAGGGACAAGGGAATGTTCTTTTCAGACCACCCACCTTTTTAGCCTCAGCTCTCAGAAAGCCCTTCCAGGAACTCTGCCCTAACCAAACTGGACTACTCACCATTCCCAGAAGTAATCTCAACATCCCTTGTCTTTACTCATATTTTCCCCTATGCTTAGAATGCCTTCCTGCCTCATTTCTTCCCATTTTTCAAAAACCAGCTCAGGTAGTACTGTCTTTAAGAAGGCTTCTCTAATTCCCCCAGCTAGAAGAAATCCTCTATTGTAGTCTAGAAAAAACCCCCGCTGGCTTTTGAGGCTTAGTTTTCCCCTGTCCAAATAAACAGCCTCTTTCCTAGGCATATTTCTTTTTCCTATCTGTGACTTTCCTTCTGCTCTGAACAGAAGGATTCCCAGAAGTGTCTATATCTGGAAACTTTTATGCTTGTAACTTTCCAGACTGAAAAGTTCAAGTTTCTTTCCTGATAGGCAGCTCCCCGGGGAACCAATGAAATGCCCTTGAGAAGGAATTTTCAAATATTAGGTATGACACTCAAGCTGATTGGACATGACACTCCAGACTTCCTTTTCTTACCTTTTCCTGAAGACAACTGCCCCTGAGCATCCCTGGTGACATCCTTGGCTATGACCCTTTCTTTGTCTCTTCCCCCTCCCACTTTAGAAGGATTTGTCCTTGTCTTCTCAGTGTGAAGAAATTCAGTGGGCTTCCCCAAGATTCTTACCTTATTGGCCCTACCTCTCACTTCTTGGGTGTCTCCAATTAAGGTATAATGATCTTTCCTTTTAGTTTTTTTTTTTGGGGGGGGTGGAGTTGGACCTTTGATTTCACTGGCGTAAGGAGCTACAAATATAGAAACTCCCTTTACCAATTCAGGCTGACACCTTTTCTGCCACTGACTGTATTAGAGTATTGCCTTGTAGGCAGCTTGAGAGATAGAAGGCAAAGAGTATGATTACTAAGAAGCCCTCAGGATTGAATCCAATCCATGTGAACCCTGAGATTCAGTTCTGAAATATGTGTTGCACCAAGAAAGAGGACTGAGAACCTTGTGTATGTCCAACCTTCCTATTGAGTTATACCTCTCTGAAAGATTTCTCCTTCCTCTGGAGCTTAGTATAGGTTCCACATATGTGGACATAGAATTGACCAGAGGCTATATTCAGAAGACTACATAATGTTACTCACAATTCTTTAAATGTACGTAGAGGTTTAAGGTTTACAAGGGAAATTCCTCATAAGAACTCTATGAGGTAAGTATTACAAGTTGATTAGCCCCATTTTAAAAACAATGAAATGGAGTGTGAGAGGCTAAGCAGTTTACCTAAAGTTAAACACACATCCAGTAAATGAAAAGCTGGGATTCAAATTCAGGTCTTTGGACTCCAAGGCTAGTCCTATTTCACTATAATATGTTGCCACAAGGTATCTATCTCATCCTAAACTTGGGGTTGTGTAGCTAATAATTATATGTGTAATAAGTTCTTGAATTCATATGATACTTTAAAATCTCAAAGAGCTTTCATATATGACATTTCTCTTTATTCTCATAAAACCCCTGTGAAATAGGTAAGGCAAGAATTATCAACATTTATAGATGGAACACTAAGAGGTTAAATTAAATTACCTTCACATGTGGATCCCCTAGGAAAAGCTCCCTTAAGTTCAAAATATCCTGTGGTTTTGATACCACTTGAGACAGAAAGTAGTTCATAAGTCTCCACGGATTAATTTACTTTTACTAGTCAGCAAGAAGACATAACTAGTTCAAAGCAAAAGCACTTAATTAGAGCCTAGTAAGAAAAGTAGCAAGAGAACATTTTTATCATAAACCTGGAACACATATTCATTCAAATCCCTACGTCACCAGTGGAAGATTGGACACAAAGAAGGTCACACAGAGAATTCATGGAGCCAGGGAATGCTTGGGGAGGGACGACACCTGCCTCTAACACTGCATGGCCACTGATATCGTTCAGTGACATCATTGCACTGCTTTTTTTTGAGCTTGCTCATACTGGGTGGATCTGGAGCTGCCATCACATCATGTCACAGCTAACTTTATAGCATCTCTGCTACTTCCTGTCTTTCTCTATCTCTTACTTCTGTCACATACTCAGCTTTAGCTATAGGACTTACCTCTTTCCCTTGAGAGGAGGAGTGGGCTCTGCCAACTCCCTTATATTTTAGAGGCCAAAGAATAAGCATTAGCTCTTTGGGATCCCCCTACTGACTTTCTTGTTTCCTCTTTGCTAAGATACAATGACTAGAAAGCCTCACTCAGATAAAGGCCATCTGATAGCTCTTAAAATCCATAGGGGTGGCTATGAGCCAACACACAAAAGGTCATGACTAAGGTTCTACCTTTTTCTTTTTTTTTTAAATTTAGCAATTTATTAAAAATTTGTGATTTTGTTCCTCCATTAAAATTTTGATGATGCACTCTCAAGCTAACAGCAGAGTGTGTGGCCACAGGAATGGAGTGATGCCCAAATCAAAGTAACTTTTTTCTTTAAGCTCATCTGGGAGTGATTCTTTTTTTTTTTAAACAAATGCTTTATTAACTTCTGTTTTACATCATTCATTTCCGCCAGATTTTGAGTTGCAATCATTCCCCGCCCCCCCGTTATTCCCCTACCCAACCTCCCAGAATAGTAGTCCCACAAGATATCGCTTCCTCCAATCTGCTCTCTCCCATACCTTCTCCCATACCCCCATCAACTTTTCCATTAGAGGAAGGTGAATCTTTGTGTCCCAATGCCTGCCTATTACAAGCAAAAGAGTATTAATATTAGTATTTATATATATATATATTTGAAACATTTAATGTTAAGACCTCGAATTTCAGATCCATTTCCTTCCTCCCTTGTCACCCATTCCCTCTTGGGAGATAAGTAATTCAGTACATATTGTACATGTCTGGCTATGCAAAACATTATCATAGTAGATATATTGTACAAGGCTGCTTATAATTCCCTCCCACTCATCCCACCCCCCACCTGGTCCATTCCCTACATGATCCTGTCCCTCTTCTATAGTGGGTACTTCCAACCTCCCCTCCCCCCAAGGATGCCCTCCCATCCATCATCCCTCCTCTCATCCCCCTTCCCCCTGTCCTGCTGCAGGTTGAGATATCCCATTTAGTATGTATGTCATTGTCTCCCTGAGCCAAATTCAATGAGAATGTGGTTTTGCCTTTTTGCCTTCCTATTCTCCCCCTCCCTTGCAACCACTTCCCCTTGCTTCTTCTACATGAGATAATTTGCCCTACCCTGTCTTTCCCCATCTCCTCTTGCCACTTTCCTCTCTCACCTCATAATTTCATCCCTTGAGTGTCCTCCCTTCCCAACAAATTCAACCTATGCCCTCTATCCATATATAACTGTAACCATATACACACACATTCACATATGTATTCATATGACCACACACCCTTCTTCCATTATTTTCATAGTGAGAAAGATATCATCAGTCACAGTTATTGCTTTTCCATATAGGAATGTAAATAGTTCAACTTTGATAAGTTCCTTTTGATTTCTTTTCCCTGATTACCTTCTCAGGCATCTCTTCCTTCTTGTGTCTGGATGTCAAATTTTCTATTCAATTCTGGTTTTTTCCTCAAGAATGCTTGAAAGTCCTCTATTCCACTGAATGACCATATTTTCCCCTGAAACAAAATACTCAGTTTTGCTGGGTAGGTGACCCTTGGGTTCATTCCCAGTTCTTTTGCCCTCTGGAATATCATATTCCATGCCCTTCTATCCCTCAGTGTAGAAGCTGCCAGGTCCTGGGCTATTCTGATTGTGTTTCCACAATATTGAAATTGTTTCTTCCTGGCTGCTTGTAGTATTTTCTCCTTGATCTGGGGATTCTGGAACCTGGCTATAATATTCCTGGGAGTTTTCTTTTTGGGATCTTTTTCAGGAGGTGATTGGTGGATTCTTTCAACCTCTATTTTGCCCTCTGGATCTAAAACATCAGGGCAATTTTCCTTGAGAATTTCTTGAAGGGTGATTTCTAGGTTCTTTCTTTGATCATGGCTTTCAGGTAGTCCAATAATTTTTAAATTGTGTCTCCTGGATCTATTTTCCAGGTCAGTGGTTTTTCCCATGAGATATTTCACATTGCCTTCTAATCTTTCATTTGTTTGGATCTGCTTAACAGCATCTTGATTTCTCATAAAGTCATTAGCTTCCATTTGCTCCAGTCTAACTCTGAAGGAATGAATCTCCTCAGTGAACTTTTGAGATTCTTTTTCCATCTGGCAAATTCGACTTTTTAAGGCATTCTTCTCCTCATTGCCCTTTTGGGCCTCCTTTGCCATTTGAGTTAGTCTATTTTTTAAGGTGTTGTTTTCCTCAGTCAGGCTGTTGACCCTCATTTCATACTTTTCCTGCATCCTTCTCATTTCTTTTTCCAATTTTTCCTCCACTTCTCTTATTTGATTTTTAAAGTCCTTCTTAAGGTCCTCTATGGCCTGCAACCCGCTCATGTTTTCCCCTGGGGCTTTTGGAGCAGGACTTCTGACCTCACAGTCCTTTTCCCGCTCTATGCCCCCAAAATAGGAGTCTAGGGTTGCATTTTTCTGTTTCCTTTGCCTTGGCATGTTGCCACTTAATTGCTTGACTTTTGGGCTTGTTGCCACACTATGGCTTTAAGGCCAGATAGAGGAATTTTCGTCCCGAACGTGTGGGGGGCAACTTCCGTTTCTGGCAAGCTGTAAACCCACCCACAACTTCCACCCTAGATCACAATCCAGATCCAGGGAGGTTAAAGCAAGAGCGATTACCCCCCAAGACTGATCGCTGTATCTCCCTACAATTTGCAGGCCGGGAGCTGGAGCTGCCTCTGAAAACTACAAAATGGGGTGTCTCCTCAGTGGCTTCTAGCCCCCAGGAGAGGAAGTGGATGCATTCCCCAAATACAGGTCCCAAAGTCCATAGGACACTAACCTCTTACTTTGTCCTAGGCATGTCTATGTTGATAATTCTGGAGTCGCCACAGCTTCTGGTGTTCTGGGGTTCCTCCAGCTGGCTGCTGGCCCTGCTGCCCTGAGGCTAAAACCTCGGCTCACGCGGACCTGGGCTCGGCTCCGCTCCTGTGCTCTGCACTCTTCGTGCTGCGCGCTGCCAGGTCCCAGACCGCTGCGCTGGTCCTTCCTGCAGGGCTGCTGGGCTGTTCTCAGCGGGAGGTTAGCTTCTCTGTGTCGTTCTGTGGGTGCTGGGGCTCCAGAAGTTGTTCAGGGTTCTACCTTTTTCTTTTACCTCCTAGTTGTCTGTGACTAAATCACTGACAAAATCCTGTGTGTCTTGACATGCAAATTAATTTGAGCCAGAGGAAAACCAAAGTGGAGGCAAGTTCATTATCCTCCATTCCCTATACCCTGTTCTTGCATTTGTTATGCACATTTTCAGTATCAAAACTCTGCTCCCCCGTGTTCTGAGAAATTTTGGTCATCAAAAAAATAAATCTCCTTTATGTATCATGACCACAATCACCATTGACCGAGATCTAGCACTCTAAAATCTGCAGAACACTTTATTCACATCATCTCACCTGAGCCCCAGTCAGTCCTTTGAGGCAGGTGTTACTGGTAGTATCATGTTCATTTTACAGATGAATAAATGAGTCTCAGAAAGGCTAACTGCATTGCCCATGGTCACAAAGTCACTAAATCTCAGAGGCAGGATTTTGAACACGTCTTCCTGATTCCAAATTTAATAAACTATCTACTGAAGTCCAAGTCCTTTACACAGGCAGGCCAGGTTTCTTTCTAAGACTCAGAATAAACAGAGTTAGGTACTTGTCTGGGGGGGGAACCATACATTTTTCCAGGCTCAGTCCTTTAATTTTTCTGTGGCTCCAAGGTAACTTAAAAGTTGCTGGTCCTTTTCCTTGATCTGCTAGGGAACAAAACTTAGATTTTGGCCCCAAGATAGAGTGCAAGAAGACTGAGTTAAGGAGGCCAAATAAAAAATAGGACAGAGTACTAAGAACAGTGCTAAGGAATCTGTAATAAACAAGGAATGATATTGAATGACATTTGCCCCAGAGTTAAATTGAACAATTTATCTTTGCAGGCCAATAGGTTTCCTTTATCTTTCCATTAACCCCTTAGGTTCCTCCTATTTTCCTTACAACCCCACCCTCATTCTCCAGACCCTATCTATCATCCCAGAGTCCTTGTCAGTTGGGTCAGTTACTAGTTGATAGTGATAATCTCTCCCATAGACCTTTTTGTTTTCATTTTGAAAGTGCTCTAACTGGGGGCCATAAACATAGTAGTTATGCAAGTTATTTGAAGGACAGAGATCTTGCCTTATTTATTTTTTCTGTCTCAAGCATCTAACATAATACATTATACACTAGAGGTACTTTATTAAAAGATTATTGCTGAATGAATGAATGAATTAAAGGAAGGGGACTTGTTACAGAGAAAGGTCTAGAGGGACTCTATGTGTTGAAATAACCTTGCTTCACTGCCTCACTCAATCTGGGCAATATTAATCTGCTACCTTCATGGGCTCCAGAAACCAAAGTGGCTTCTGGTTCCTCAGAAAAACAAATTCCATTTCATGTGCCCATTGTAAGAGGGGGTAGAGTGAGACAAGGGTAAAAAACTAATCTGCAGGAGAGATGTGGGGGCCCACATTCTATATGGTTGCAGTTAATCACAAGTGGGATCTCAAAAGACTCAGTTCAGGGTCAAATTCTGTTATTAATTCTCTCAATTTAGTATTCTATGGTTCTTCAGCAAGGAGAATGATCTTTGGACTGGAAAGAACAAAACAAAAATGCTTCATAGGGAGTTGATACTCAAGATAAGTAAGAATATGATGAGAGAGCAGGTTTCAGTTTTTGATGATTTTACTTGCTCTAGATAAACTATATCCTCAGATACTAAAAAAAACAAAACAAAACAAACAAAAAAAACAAAAAACAAAAAACAAAAACTGGTGAATATAATTGCCAAGCTACTGGAAATGATCTGTAAAAGGTCATGGAGGATAGAAAAGGTATTGCAAGATTGGAGAAGGGCAAATGTTGACCTGATTTTCAGTAAAGGCAAAAAAATTGGAGTCTACAAAAGATGAATGACCTTGAGTTTGGTCCTCGACAAAATTCTAGACTCTAATATTAAGAGATGGTTAATGAACATTTAGAAAAGGAGTTAGCAATCACAAAGAGCCAGCATGACTGCACCAAGAACAGTCCATGCCAGTCAACTTCATTTACATTGTTTTTGCCAGGTTTATTAGACGGATAGATCAGAAACATGCTATGGCAGAATTGATCTAGATTTTAGCAGAGTAATTGCCAAAGTTTCTTATGTTCTCTTTGCAGGCAGGATTGGGGCTAGACAGCAGTACAGTTAAACCCATTCTGTAGCTAGTTGAATGACTGAACCCGAAGAAGAGTCAAAAATGTTTCTATGTCTGTTTGGAAGGAAGTCTCTAGTGAATCATCCCTTGAAATCTGTGCTTGGGGTTGTATGGATAGCATTTTTATCAATGACTTCCGGTAGCCAGGTTGTATCTAGTCCTGGGGAGGTGATGGTACACTTGTACTTTGATCAGACCACATCCAGAGTATTATGTTCAATTCTAGGTGCCACATTTTAACAAGGGCACTGAAAGATCTGCTTTCCTCTAGCCCCTCTGACCTAAAACTTGTTTGGGTCTAAAGGGCAACATATTTGCCCACCAGAGGGCCATAGGATGGTAAAGAGTGTGACTTCAGGATTATCCTGTTCTCTCTTCTCCCTTGCTCAAGATCAATGTAAAAAAAAAAATCACATTCAAAACACTTCCTCCCTCTAAGATAAGGAATTTATTTCCCTTCCTTCCATGAAAAATTTGGAGATGTTTAGCTACGAAGAAGATTCTTCCGCATGCCTTCATTAATCTATCTCCTAACTGTTAACTTAGACTATCTTCTAATCCTATGCCAAAAGGCAGCAACCTACTAAGAGCATCCAGGTAGCACAGTAGATAAAAGCCCTGGACCTGGAATCAGGAAGATCTGAGTTCAAATGTGGCCTTAGGAACTTATTAGCTGTGTGACCCTGGGCAAGTCATTCAACTTTTGTTTCTAAAAGGGGGATAATAAAACAGCTACCTCCCAGGGTTATTATGAGGATCAAATATTTGTAGCCCACTAAACATAATGCCCAGCATGTACAGTGACTATATAAATGAGAATTCCCTTCCCTTCAGTCACAAGAAAGAGTGTGACCCCAAAAAGCTGAAGGAAATGGGGCCTCTGATTCTTGGACCTCCCCCCTTCTGGTCCTTTCCCTCTAAAATCATCTTTACTTGCACCATATAGATCTTTTATGTACATAATTATTTGTGTATTGTCTCCCCATTAAAGTGTAAGTCCCTTGAGGGCAAGGGTAGGGATTTTGCCTCTTTTTTGGCTCCCCAGTGACACAGTGTCTGGAGCATATTAAGAAATTTAAAAATGCTAATTGATGTTCTTACATGTAACTGAGGAAAAGTAAAATACTAAACAAGAAATGCTAATTGACTGTCTCCCCAACAGGACATGAGATCCCTGCAGGCAGAAACCTGGTTTTTTCTTTTTTGCTTTTCTTTGTATCTTTTTCTTTGAATTGCCCTATCTTGTCTGCTCATTACAGTGCTTGGCACATAGTAAGTTACTAATAAGTATTTGTTGACTGACTAATAAAGCAAAGCTCCCATTTATACTTCTTGCTTTTTTCATCTGCTAAATGAAAGGGGCTGTAGGTTCAGTCTACTCCTCAGAGATCTCATCTCTGCCTTGGTCTGCTTTTGGGGGACAGTTACAATTTGTTCATACTGAACTCAAGGATAACATTCCCCTCAGACTGTGTCCAAGAGCTAGCCTGCCCTTTCAAATGAGATAATATTTGTAAAGCATTTAGCAAAGTGCCTTGCATATAGGAGGTACTATATAAAGCTCTATTCCCTCCCTTTCTCCTCCCCTATTTTTCTTGTCAATCTGAGGTTACCACAGTCACTTCTTTACTACTTTGGAACAAGATCCAGATGGGAAGCTGTCTAGTGAGGAGTGACAGGATCATTTTCCACTTTGTACTGACATCGTGGTAACATCTATGCCCACCTTCCCAAAGCTCAGCTCTGGAAAGTTTTACCTGTGGGAGGGGTTAGTATAGATAGGTGCAAATGACTGACATTTATCAGAACAATGGTTAAAGAGGGTCTCAATCCAGATTTTGTCTTGTTATTGAAGTACTTGATATACTTGTGTCTAGGAGGATGGGATAGGATGGGATAGGGAGGAGAAGGGTTTCTAGTTACTGGGAACTCACAATGTGGAACATGAGTCAGTCAACAAATACTTATTAGTAATAAGTTCATGCATTCCCAGATCCATGCAGATATCCAGGCAGAGAAAAGAGGACAGTCTGGGTCATTTACTGCCCATAAAGATGTAACCGATTGTAATGGAAATGCAGATTTGAAGATCTTCCCTGCCCCTAGGCCCTTTGATTGGCTTAAGAGACTCTGAAAACCTTCCTTGATTTGAAAATATACTCTGCCCCCTAATAGGCTGAATGTGGTCACATGGAGCCTGTGGTAGGAGGCTTGGTTTTCAGGAATGACCACACCTTGATGCTGTGTGATTGGGCAGTGGGTCAAGAGGGTGGTTACATTCTCTGAGCCAGAGAAGACTATATAATCCCTGATTTGAGGCTTTGCTTTGGGGCTCACTTTGAGAAGTGTTGTGTGATTTGACCAGATGAGACTCTGGGAAGCCGTTGTTGAGAGCCTCCCGGCTTTGAAAACCCAGATGTTGATGCTTCCCTCTCTGGTAACTGTGACTTGGTATTGATGTATGTAATGTTGGGACAGTTTGGAAGCCTGTCTGTTTGATCTGTAAGTTCTGTAACTCTGAAGTTTGGGGTGCTGACCTTTTCCCCTGAACTAGGTAATGTGTGTTTGTTTGATTAAAGTAAGCTTGTTAACCCATTTTGAGTTGCTTTCCTTTTGAAAAGCAGACCTAAGAACCTGTGTTGGCAGTCACCCTGGGGATATTGGGGTGCTTGCTGCTACACCGATGAGTTGTTCCATAGAAATAAATCTGAGGTTCTTTATCATTATAATGGCACTGAGGAATGTCAGTCGGTCATTTAGTCAAGTAGCATTTATTAAATACCTACTACATAAGTCAGGCATTGTGTTAAGCATTGGGAATACAAAAAAGAGTAAAAAACAGTCCCTAATCTATAGGACTTCACAGTCTAGTGGAAGAAACTTGAAAGAAGCCAGGGAGGCCAGGAAAAGGGGAGAAGGGAGAGAATTTTAGGCATGGGGGATAGACAGAGAGTGCCCAAAGTTGGGAGATGCAGTGTGTTGTGGGAGGAACAGCCAGGGAGGCCAGTGTCTCAGGACTGAAGAGTTCATGTCAGGGAGTATGGTGTAAGAAGACTGGAAAGGGAGCCAATGGAATTTATGGAACGGGAGGGGTGGCAGTGACAGGCTAGACCTAGGCTTGAGGATGGTCACTCGGACAGATGAGAGCAGGATGACCTGAGGTGGAGAGAGACTTAAGGCAGAGAGACCACCCTGAAATCTATAGCAATAGCTCAGGTGTGAAGTACTGAGAACCTGCACCAGAGCAGTGGTAGAGGAGAGAAGGGAGTGTCTACTGGAGATATTTCAATGGTAGAATCAACAAGGCTTGGCAACATATTGCATAAGAGAGATGAGGGAGAGGGAGGAGGAGATGACATATTGTGAAGCCTGGGTGACTGGGAGTTCTGTTGGTGTCAACAGTAATAGGAAAATTAGGAAGAGGGGAAGGCTTGGAGAGTTGATTGATGAGGTCAAGATCTCTGCTTCTCTTTGGTCTAAACTCAGGCTGCAGGGCTAGGCCACTCCTGGGGATAACCAGGGTACTGAGCAGAGGCTCATGAGAAGCCCTTCCTGCACTGCCATCTTGTCTGCCCCTGAAGTGGCATTTATTCTCCTCATTTCACAGATGAGGAAAATGAGATACAGATAGACCAAGGGAATTGTCCAGAGAAATGCAGCTTGGAAATTCCTCAATTAGGTTTCTAACCCATGAGTGATATCAGTGTGAAATCAGCCTGAAAAGATTGTGATAGGACAGAAAAATGGGACCAAAACAATCTTATAGAGTCATATATCCTAGAATTTAGTTTTGGAAAGTACCTTTGAGGTCATATAATGTAACCTCCTTTAACATATGAGGAAGTTGAGGCCTAGAGGTGAGAAGGACTTTGTCCTATGTCACATGCTGAAGCAGCTATGGGGCTAATATTAGACTCTGGATCCTCTTACTCCAAATCCAGGATTGTTGACCCCTGCATTTTTGTTAGGGGGATCCCTCTTAGCTTGAGGGATTTTGCTTTGTCACATCTTGTTGATGGTCCAGTGACTGGAGGCCCTGGCGCTCCCCTCTCTCAGGATCATTTTGGAGTCCTTGTGTCCCCAGAAGGCATTAGCTATGAGCTAAGGACACTGGGTGGCCTTGAGCAAGTCACTTCATTGGGAGCCTCCATTTTTTTTCATCTGTAAAATGAGGGAATTGGGCTAGATGACCTCAAAAGGTCCCATCAAGTTCTAAATGCTTGTAATCCTATGACCTTATCTGGGATTAGCTAACAACTGAGAACCAGATGGGAAAGTAATCCTGAGCCCAGGAGAGCATCGAGGAGAGAGAGCCCTTAAAGGGCAGCTGGGCAGTAAGAGCTCACATTTACATAAGGCTTCGTGATTCCCTCCCAACAGCCCGGGAGCTCGGAAGCACAAATATTATCACTCCAATTTCCCTTGTTTGAGGGCCAGGTCCTCAGAGCACACATGATACTCGTGGCTGATAGGAGTCTGGCTGAGCATTCTGGGAATGTGTGCTAGAGGAGCCCTTTTCCTTCCCACTTCTGAGCGTGTACAGGTATCCTCTATCTCCTAGCACCTGAGTGGTGGTGAAAAGCCTTTTAACCGATTGCTGAGATGGAACCAAGAGTGCAAACAAAAGGTTTTAGAGGAGGATTCCTTGCTTTTTCCTCATTGGAAAGTTTTTGAGTGAAGAAGAAGAAATGCTATAAGCCCCCAGGAAGAATGGCATTGGGCTTTAGCTTCTACTCAGCTTCCCTCTACCATGAGCACAACAAATCTGTGTTGATCCCCCAGTTGCTAATATAGCTCCCCCTTCCCAACACAGAAGAGACTTTGTATTTACTTTCTGTATTTTTAAAATTACTTATCATTGAACATGTTATCTACTGCAATAGAATGTAAGCTCCTAGAGGCCAGGGATTTTTTCATTTTTGTCTTTGGGTCCCCAGGGCTTCATTTTCTTTGTCTCTTTGTGTTCTTTAGGGGATCTTAAGTGATTGAATATCAGAGACAGGAGAATGGACTGGGTTATGACCGTGGGCTTCAGAAGGATGGCAGAATCATCAAAGATTCCCTTAGCATCTGGAGCTGGAAGAGAAGCAGTAGCTATGTGTGGTCAGGAGCCAGTCCTGAGTAATAGCCTGTTTGGCCCAGGCCAGCAGGGGATCGACCTCACAGGCTCCTGGAAACAAGGAGCCACTGGTCTGTTAGCTGTGCCACTCCCAGAAGTGAATTTGGTGGGGAAGCTGAGAAACAGGAAAAGGATTTTGAAGGCCAGGAAGTCCCCATGCCCAGATTGGGAGATGAATGAAATGCTTTGTAGCAATCACCTTGGGTTTATTTTATTGAGGATGACTTGGTGTGTAGAGGGGAGAGTAGACTTCAGGTTCAGGGGGATGTTGTGATAGTTTGATGTTTGTTTACCTTCTAAGTAAATATCCCTTTGTAAAATCTAACTGATATTAATTGGTTAAATGATATTCAGAGGAACATGCTGGATGGAGGCTTATGAGTGATGCCCAAAACCTCATATTTACCTCAAGAACCCCAAGGGAAGGGGCAGCTAGGTGGCACAATGAATAGAGCACTGGCCCTGGAGTCAGAAGGTCCTGAGTTCAAATCTGGCCTCACTTAACACTTACTAGCTGTGTGACCTTGGGCAAGTCACTTAGCCCCAATTGCCCTCCCTTCCACCCTCCAAAAAGCAGAAAAAAAAAAACCCCAAAATAAAAAACAAATGAAAAACCCAAGGGAAGCAGTAGCTTCTGGTCAGTCAGTCCATATTTATTTTCACCCTCCAGGGATCTGATCTGTTAGACTTGGTGCAAACTGGGAGAATGAGCCCAGGGCCTGTGTTATGTACAGTGTCCCTAAAGTCTAAGTGCAATGTAAAGCTATGATTGTTTATTGTTGTTGTTCAGTCATTTCTGTCATATCTGACTCTTTGTTAACGAATTTGGGGTTTTGGGGAAGACACACTAGAATGATTTGCCACTTCCTTTTTTCAGTTCTTTTTACAGATGAGGAAACTAAAGCAAACAGGGTTAAGTGATTTGACAAAGGTTAGACAGCTAGTAAGTGACAAGGCCAGATTTGAACTCAGGAAGATAAATTGTCTGACTCCAGGCACTGTGTTCTAACCACTGTGTCACCCAACTGTCTCTCTAAAGAAAGAAATGTGATTCAACAGAGAGTCCTGGCTTTGGAGTCAAAGACCAGCCCTTTCACTCGCTATCTCTGTGACCTGGAGCATGTCACTGTCCCTCTCTGAATCTCAAACTTCTCATCTATAAAATCTCTAAATTGTAGTTGACAATTTTCTTAGAAGTCTTTTTTGAGTTTCCCTTGGGAATATATAGTGGCCTGGGATACATGGCTGCCTACTATGGAGAACCTAAAATATACAAGGACAGGAGGAGCTCTGCAGATTGTTTTCAGTTAAAAAATAAAAAATAAAAAATAAACAAATCACTGGGTTACAACTCATGCTAAATCTTTGTTGAGACAAATAACTCAGGGCTGGAGTGGGTGGTGATGGGAAAGTTGCCAACTAAACCCACACTGAAATAATAGCTCATAAAAGGATCCAGTGGTCTTATGATAGACACTGGCTCCCTCTGGTGGATGCTGAGATGTGGTGACAATTTACAGAGAATCCTTGATCTGGGAAAATGGTTCTGTTTAGGAGTGAAAATGATATTATTCCCATGTGTCTAGCTCTGTTTCGTTGGAGTAAAACAGTATTTTCCAGACCCCAGGAGTTTTTTTACTGCAGTAACCAATGAAGCAACAGCATCAAAAAGAAACCTGATATATAGCAGGAAGAGTACTCAATCAAGAGACCTGACACTTACTAGGAATGTGGCCATCAATCAATCAGTTCCCCTCTCTGGGCCTCAGTTTCCTCATTTGCAAATTATGGAGGTTGAACAATATAACAAGGTTCCTTCAAAGTAATTTTAGTAGAGACATTGATTGAAGGGGCTTGAGTTGAGGGCTGACAGCCCTGGTTCTATGATTCTATTATCTTAATCAGATATGTGTTTAGGGGAAAATTAATCTAATGGAATGAATCCATTGAAGGGGAGCAAAGACCAACCCATTGAATGAATCCATTGAAGGGCACCAAAGACAGGAAGCTACTGTTATTCAATTAGCATTTATTATTAACTATATTTTTCAGGCACTGTGTTTACAAAATAGTTCCTTCCCACAAGAACCTTAATTTCTAATGGGGGAGACAATATAAAAATTAGTATGTAGAGGATAAAGAGAAAGTAGGTGTAAGATGGCCTTAGAGCCATCTTTTTTAGTTCTCAAATATTTTGGTCTCAGGACCCCTTTATGCTCTTAAAAATTATTGATGACTCCCTGCCACCACTGCCACCCACAAAGAACTTTTCTTTATGTGAATTATATCTATCTATATTTATTATGTTAGTAATTAAAATGTCGATATTATTATAAAAATAGTTTTGACCTTGTGGATTCCCCCAGAAGGGTCTCAAGGATACCTAGAGATCCCCAGACTGCATTTTGAGAACTACTACTTTTAAAGGTACTATAGCAACTGTGGGGACCAGGAAAGGCATCTTGGGAAAAATGGCACTTCAGCCAAGTCTTAAAGAACGCCAGAGAATGCAAGAGATGGAATTTGGAAGGGAGAACATTCTGGGCCTCTGTGAAAGGCATTGGGCTAGGAAATGGAGTGTTTCGTGTAAGGAGTAGCAAGTAGACCAATACTGCCAGACCCTAGAGTATGTGGAGAGAAGTAAGGTATTAAAAAACTTCAAAGAGAGAAAGGGGTCAGATTATGAAGAGCTTTAAATGCCAGCCAAAGGATTTTTTCTTTCTTTCTTTCTTTCTTTCTTTCTTTCTTTCTTTCTTTCTTTCTTTCTTTCTTTCTTTCTTTCTTCCTTCCTTCCTTCCTTCCTTCCTTCCTTCCTTCCTTCCTTCCTTCCTTCCTTCCTTCCTTCCTTCCTTTCTTTCTCTTTCCTAGAGGTAACAGGAAGACATATGAGTTTATTAAATAAGGGTGCAATATGGTTGGTCCTATGCTTTAGAAAAATCACTTTGGCAATAGTGAAGAGCATGGACTAGGATGGGGCAAGACTTGAGTCATGTGGAATCTAATTGAAAGATTATTGCAACCATTCAAATGAGAGACAGATGAGGGTCTGATCTAGTGTGAATGGATAGGACATATAAATGAAAGATTGGGGGTGAAAGAAATGAAAGAAACTTGGCAATTAATCTGATATGTGATAAGACAGAGAGAAAGGAAGTTGAGGACAGCCCAGACGTTTTGAACCTGAGTTACTAGAAAGGTGGTGGTACCCTTGACAGAAAAAGAGAAGTCTGGAAGGGGGGTAAGATTTTGGGGAAAGAAATTGGGTTCTGTTTTCAGACCAACTATAGCTATTGCCTTAGTTATACTTAGCACTCTAATCCCCTGCCCATTGACAAAATGAATGCACTACCAGCAGGAATCAAATCGTATCAATTATGACATTTTCCTTATCAATGGAACCATGGATGGAAGAACATTCCAATTTCACGGAAGGGTGGCTTCCAGGTTCCTCTTAGAGAGACAAATAAAGGAACAGCAAAGTTAGTTTTATTGTTTATTCAAAGACAATAAGAAATATCATTTCTAGAAAATTAGTTATCTTGTATTATAATGCTCATGATAAATAGGGGCTGGGTCTATGATTTCACTGGGAAAGAGAACTCCCAGGTGAGGAAATTCCCATTGTTGATGCAAGCAACACCTCAATTGGGCAGTTTGGTGGTGCAGTGGATAGAGGCCTAGCCTTAAAGCCAGTAGGACCTGAGTTCAAATCCAGCCTCACATGCTATGTGACCTTGGACAAGTCATTTAACCCTGTTTGCCTCAGTTTACTCATCTGCAAAATGAGCCGGAGAAGGAAATGGCAAACCACTCCACTGTTTTTGCCAAGAAAACCCCAAATGGGGACATGGAGAGTCGGACACGACTAAAACAACTCAACAGCAAAACACCTTATCTACAGCTTCTGATCCCGGAAGGTAGCCTTAGAACACCAAGAAGTTAAGTAACTTGCCTAGGTTTGCACAACCAGGAAGTGTTAAAAGGTGGAACTTAATTCAAATTCAAATCTTCCTAGCACCATGGCCAGCTCTCTTCCCACCCCGACACATATTTGCTTTTCATACTTATTTGCAAAAAGACAAATAATTGTTGCTTTATGTTACAATATCTATTGTAGAGGATGGATAGGTTGAGAGATCCTAAGAATTTTATAAAACCCTCCAAATGAAATCAAGGTATACTTTGGTACCAGGTGAATTTAATGGTGACTCTATGTGAAAATTGGGTTGGTATGGGGAACTTGCAGGTGAGATAGCTCCTTTGATCAATGCAGGTTTGATCTGCAAATTAGAGTCCTAAAGAGTTTTCTACAGAATTTAGAGGTTAAGTGACTTGCTCAGGGTTACACAACCAGTGTGTGTCAGAGGTGAAACCTGAACTGTTTTTGGCTTGAAGCCTTGAAGGACAATTTTCTTTTTTTTCTTTTTGGAGGGCATTGGGGTTAAGTAACTTGCCCAAGGTCACATGGCTAGGTTTTTTTGTTTGTTTGTTTGTTTTATGTGTGTTAAGTGTCTGAGGTCGGATCTGAACTCAGGTCCTTCTGACTCCAGGGCCTGACTGCACCACCTAGCCGCCCCGTTGAAGGACAATTTTCTATCCACATATTTTTCATGAGTGAGAATGACAAAAAATACAGATCTTAGTATAGTTTCAAGCACTAGTAGATTAAAACTGCACTACGATTTTTGAAATACCCTGTACTTCAGAAAACACAGTTCAGAAGAAAAGATGGTAGTAGGGCTTAATAGATTTGTAGTTTCATATGCAATTATCTTTTTATCGTGTTTATGGAAATGCTTGTTTTATTCCATGAATTAAAAATAAAATAAAATTTTTAAAAAGATGGAGAAAAGTACTGATTCCATAGAAGGCTCACATACATACATCTTTAATGCTTTCTTTGAGAGAAGAATCAGAAGGAACTAGACATGGTGAGCACAGAATAACATTACTAAAAAATCAAATCAATTATATTTTAAGAGATAGAAAATGACTTGTTACTGATATGAGTGTCATTCTTTAATCAGCTGTTTGTGTATAGTCAGACTGCCAACTTGCTAGAACAAATATCAAAATTAATGCAAAGCTAGAAAAATATTAAAAACAAGAAAATTATGTGGTGTGCAATTAAAATAGCTCCAGGGTGATTATTCAAACAGGTTTTTGATGCCAAAAAATATCAGATGGGTAGAGGAAAGGCCATCAATTTTTATCAATCTGCTAATTATAAAAATTTCAGAGGACCTGGGTACAAAATCTATTTCTACTGCTTACTGTCTCTATGACCTCGAGCAAATGACAACCTCCCTGGTCCTCAGTTTCTTCAATTATTACATGAAGTGGTTGGATTAGAAGGCTTCTGAGGTCCCTTTAAGCTCTAGATCTAAGTTTATATAATTTGGTCATTATTGTCACAATGAAAAGACCAAAAGATTCTAAAAACGAATTCAGCAAATACTTGGCTTACTTGGCAAGGGGAGAGATAGGATTACAACAATTTAGACTATAGACTCAGTTGCAAAATCTTATAGAGGTGAATGGAGAAGATTACAAATAGTATCATTTCATAAAACAAAAAGTAGTGAAGGGAAAAACCAGTTTGAAGAAATCTTGCTAAGAGACCCAACTAAGCTAAGCCTTTCCAATAGCATTTAAAGATGCAACTGGAAGGAGAACAACAGTCAGACAGAGGATGGAGAAAATCTGAAAGGATTTTTATTACAAATTATTTTCAATAGCAATATATTGGAGTCATCATATTTGGATTCTAACATCAAGTTCCGTATTTGCTCATAGAAGAGTGAAATGGCACCAAAGTAAAAGAAGATAGACTGGACCAAGTATACACACAGAGAGTTTGTGTTGGAAGTGACACAGTTGGGGAATCATTGAGGAATTGACTAAAGGAGGGGAAGATACTGAGTAGATATTAATACCTATTGACCCATATTGCCTAATTTCTCATCTATATGCAATTTTTATATGAATAACACACTTTTTTTTTTTTGCCTTTTGGAGGGCAATTGGGGTTAAGCAACTTGCCCAAGGTCACATGGCTAGGTTTTTATTTGTGTGTGTGTTGTGTCTGAGGCCGGTTCCAGACTCAGGCCCTTCTGACTCCAGGGCTGACACTCTACTCACTGAGCCACCTAGCCGCCCCATAACACTCACACATTGAAGACATTCTTAATGAGGGTATTAAAATGGAAAAGTCATAATTTGGAAATAATAATCAATAGTAGTTTGTACTTTTGTTGTTGTTCTCGATCTTGTCTGGCTATTCATGATCCCATGGACTGCTACTGCCAATTGGGTTTTCTTGGCAAAGATACGAGAGTGCCATTTCTTTCTCCAGTGGATTAATGCAGATAGAGGTTAAGTGACTTACCCAGGGTCACACAGTTAGTGAGTGACTAAGGCTAGATTTGAACTCAAGCCTTCCTGATTCCAGTGCAAGTGCTCTATTCACTGAGTCACATAGCTGCCTCAGTTTATACCTTTACCATCACACAATTGACTAAAAGATATAGAACACAAAGTCTTGAATTATTTATTGCATACATAAGAAAGCTCTATTCAGTAGAGCAAAACGCCACCTTAAAGTTTTTCCTTAAACAAGATGCCTCCAAGTTATATGCCAAAGTTATTCAAGGTTCCTCAATGATATAACAACAACAGCTAGCATTTATATAGAGTTTAAAGGTTTGCAAATCACTTTACAAAAGATTTCATCTGACTACGGCTTGTGCATGCAATTGTAATTCAGAGTCTTGACCAACTTTACTCAAACTTTTTGGTCTCAGAAACCGTTTATACTCTTTTTTTTTTTTTTTAAAGCAATTGGGGTTAAGCAACTTGCTCAAGGTTACACGGCTAGTCATTATTTATGCGTGGGGGCTCATTTTCTGAGGCCGGATCTGATCTCGGGTCATCCCAACTCCGAGGCCGGCGCTCTTACTCACTGCACCACCTAGCCGCCCCTTTAGGGCAATTGGGGTTAAGTAACTTGCCCAAGGTTACACGGCTAGGTTTTTGTTTGTGTGGATTAAGTGTTAGAGGCCGGCTCCGAACTCAGGTCCTTCTGATTCCAGGGCCGGCGCTCTATTCACTGCGCCACCTAGCCGCCCCCGTTTATACTCTTAAAAATGATTGAGGATCCCTTCCCAAAAAGATTTTGCTTATATAGATGATTTATATTTATTAACATAAATATAATAAATTTGATCATGGTAGACATTTTAATGTCTTGTATTATTATAAAATGATTGTTTTGATCTCAGAGATCCCACCTCCACCCTGAAAGGGCTTCAGCAACCTCCAAGGATTGCTGGAGCACACTTTGAGAACCTCTGGTCTTGATAATAGACATGTGGAGGACTTCACTATCTTTTTTTTTTTTTTTTGAGGGGGGAAGACAAGACAATTGGGGTTAAGTGACTTGCTCAAGGTCACACAGCTAATAAGTGTGTCAAGTGTGTCCAAATTGAAGAGAATTCCTTATAGATAGTGAGGTCCTGCAGTGAATAGAGTACCGGCCCTGGAGTCAGGAGGACTTGACACTTGGTTCAGAAACTTGACATACTTGACAAACATTTTTATGAGTATGAAAGGTTTCTGAGACCAAAAAATTTGAGTAAAGTTGGTCAAGACTCTGAATTACAATTGTATGCACAAGCCTAGGGCTCATCCACTGCTGAATACAACTTTAGGCAGGCACTGAAATAAAATTAAAGAAGAAAGGCTGTATTGCCTTTGAGAACTGGCAAGGTTCCTTTAATGACTCCAAACTTTTTTTTGAAATAAAGTGTTTTAATTTATATTTTAATTAATATTTTATTTATATTAATTAATATTTTTATATTATATAACACACTATATCATATATAATTTATATTATATTAATTTATATTTTAATTAATCTTTTTATTATGAAAATAACAATCATCAATAAACATAACTATTCCTAAATGAAAAGAACAGGAAAAAGGATTGCATATGAAACTATAAATTTCTGCCACATACAGTTTATTTTTTAAATAGTATATGCCAAAATAGTTAAAAATGAAAATAAAATTACTTTATTTGTGTCCTGAATTTCTTTTTATTTTAGACTAATATCAATATTCTTCTGATGATGTTGCATAATGATGAACCAAAGAAGACTATAGTCTCAAAAACTAGTGTTGATTATCATTAAAAGGATAATGGAGAGGTGACTAGTTCATGTGACTAGGTTATAATATATTACAAATAAGGAAGTATGCAAGAGCAATAAAGGATATCATTGGAGAAATATATTATCAGAAAAGAAGTTAGATTGGTCTTGTGATGACAGTAAGGCATAAAAATGGACAATCTATGCTCCATTGATATTTCCATAAGGTCAAGAGATAGCAAGGAAAGTCTCCAGCAGGTTGGATACCTCCCCCATACCTGCCCCACTCACTAGAACTGTTATAGAAGTACAATGCTTGGGATGAACTTTTATTGGCTAGAGCCTTATGTGACATTATGACCCACCTCAGAGTTTGAAGTGCTACTTGTGAATTTCCATCTAGAAAAGTAAGGATAAGTGATGGACTGGTTCATATGTAGGACTATATTCATTTGCTCCTTACTGTATACTGAAACAGCCAGCACAACCTCCATTTTTGGGAGATTTCCTTTATTAATGGAAGAAATGTTTGTTAAAAGTAGCTTATTGCAATCTTTAAATTATTAAATGTAGTTTAATATAATGAAGAATAACTGCATAGAATTGCATGCTGCTAGAAGTCCAACAGGTTTTCACCTTGTAATTTTTACAAAAAACCTTACTTTAAGAAAACAGCTTATTTTATTTTATTTTATTTTGCTTTTTTTTTTTGAGGGGGGAAGGTAGGGCAATTGGGGTTAAGTGACTTGCCCAAGGTCACAAGGCTAGTTTTTTGTGTGTGTGTTAAATGTCTGAGGCTGGATTTGAACTCAAGTCCTCCTGACTCCAGGGCTGGCGCTCTATTCACTGTGCCACCTAGCTGCCCCAGACAACAGCTTCTTTTGTGAAAAAAAAATGAACTTTATTAAATATTTCTCAATTTCATGTAAAAATAATTTTTAGCATTCATTTGCAAACTATTCAACTTCCAAATTCTCTCCCTCCTGCTTGCCCCTTACTTGTTTCTTGAGAGGGCAAGCAATATAACATCAATTATATCTGTGAAGTCATACAAAATATATTTCCATATTAGCCACGTGGCAAAAGAAAAACACATACACATAAACAAAGAAAAATAAAGCTTAAAAAAGTATGCTTCAATATGCACTTCACATCAGCTTTCTCTCTGGAGGTGGATGGTATTTTTTTTTTTATCAAAGGTCCTTTGGAATTGTCTTGGATGATTGTCTTGGTCAGATTAGCTAAATTTTTCACAGCTGACCATCATTACAATATTGCTGCTACTATGTACCATGTTCTCCTGGTTCTGCTCATTTCACAGGTTTCTCCAGGTTTGTTTTTTTTTTCCTTTGGAGGGCAATTGGGGTTAAGTAACTTGCCCAAGGTCACATGGCTAGGTTTTTTTTGTTTGTTTGTTTGTGTGTGTTAAGTGTCTGAGGCCAGAACCGAACTCAGGTCCTTCTGACTCAGGGCTGGCGCTCTATTCACTGCGCCACCTAGCTGCCCCATCTCCAGGTTTTTCTTAAACCATCCTCCTCCTCCTTTCTTATAGGACAAGAATCTTCCATCACAACCATGTACTACAACTCATTTAGCCATTTCCCAATGATGAACATCCCCTGAATTTACAACTTTTTTATCACCATAAAAAGAGCTGCTGTAAATATTTTACAACAGCTTCTTTTAAGTCCATTCTCAGGATAATTATTAGGAAGTGCGTTGGTTAGGCTGCTTACCTTGAGATAACAGCTGCCTTTGAAGGTTATTAAATGTGTATCATCCTTAGGCTAATTATGTATAAATAATTCAGCATAAATCTTCCATCCAGATAATAGACACCTTTCACTAAGACTTTTGAGAGTGTTCAATGAGTGCCAGACTGACTTGCACAGAAGGTCAGTCATGAGATCAGGAAAAATGGTCCATGAGCTTAACCATAATTCACACCCTGTGCATTAGTGCTTCTGAAACTTTAAAAATAGAGCAAAAATTCACTGATAAATTTCTCTTTGTAAACAAGAGTGACTCAGTCTCAGAATGCACCACTGATGACTTACTCTACTGAAGATACTATGATTCTGAAGAGAAATATTGTCAAAGATTCACTACTTTCTGTCTTCTATTGACATGGTAGTGATAAGACATGAGTGTAACACGTGCAGTTACACTCTAACATCATTTCCCTCCATGTTAGCATTTGTTCTATGTCCTTCAATAAATCCCACTTTGAATAAGTTATGCATTGGGTTCTGCATTCACTTTTTAGTGGCATGGTGGTTACATTTATTACATAACCATCCACTTAGAGAGAAATATTGGTACGATCTTGTGTAGCCATGGAGATAATAAACTTCCAGGAAGATACAATTCCAAAAATCTCTAAGCTAGCAACCTTTTGAAATGGGGAGAAAATTTCTGGGAGAGTTTTTGTGAATGCTTCTCGGAGAAATAAGCTTTTAAAAAGAGGGACTAGGAGTTCAGAGTACATGAGTTCTTGACTGGAGAGTCCATTCACCATTTGAGGAACCACATGGGTAGATGTTGGATTGTCTAAATGGTTTTCTTCTCAGCTTTATTCTCCTGATTGTGATGACTTACTGTTTGTGAGGCTGATGCTGTGGAAAAGGATTAATATGATAAGGCATTTCTTGATGCCCACCTTTCTCTACATTTCCATAACCTGTGCAATTTCTCCAACTTTGACTTCTTCCTCCAGCATAAAAAGGGCAAGGGACATAAAGTACGAAAAGCTGATAATCTGCTTTGCAGTACTTGGAACTGACTTCTGTTATTCAACAAATGTTCTCTCCCCCTGCCCCCACCTGTTGTATTCTGTTCTTTCATTTTTATCATTTATTCTCCCTTATATAAGTGAAACCTCTTGGCTACTAATAATACGGGTTGTGCGATGAATATAGATATGGCTAGAGGATAAGGGGAAAGATTTGAATGAAGACAGGAAAATGTAGAATGAGAAAGACAGAGAGAGACAGAGGGTGACAGAGAGAGAGAGAGACAGAGACACACAGAGTAAGAGAGAGAGAGGGGTGGGGGAGTCTGCCTCAGCATTAGGTATTAGGAGGCAGGAGAGGTAGGGATTTCTATTTGAATTTAAGAATATATTCAATTCAAGTTGATAAGCATGAGATATTTGTAATCTGAGGTGAATCAATGTCCCCCGGATATAGTAGAAACAACCATTTAAGCTAGAGACCGAGGAAGGTGAATTCCTTATGTGTGCCGTGTCGCTCTCCTTTTGGTCACTCCAGTGTGAAAAGAATCATGAAATTACCTTTGGTTTCTATTGTATTGATTTTTATGATGTAATTGATTCCATGCTGTATTGATATTTTAATTCAGTTAGTATCTTCCTGAACTTATCTTGTTCAAGAATGCAGTTTTCCCTCTGAGTTAAAGGTATGATTAAAGGAAAGTTATCATTCACACCATTGGCCCCTGGGAGATTTGCTTGTTGTCTGTAAGCCCCAACTAGCTTAACCTGGTGCCATTCCCAAAAGACATGTTGTCTGTCCTTGTGCAATTGGAGGAGATTTTATTTTCCCCAAAAGGGACAGCAAGCCAGGGAGGATTGATTTCCTAACCAATGTTACAAGAGGCAGATGAATCCTATAAAGCAATTAATGTCCCTTATTTTTCAGAGAGGGACACAATTAACCATTGTAAGGTTCCTAGATCCCCTTCTTTCCTGTGTGTCATTAAAGAGGATTTCTTCCCACCTCATTCTCACTGGAGTCACTGGATTAACTGAGGTGGCCAGTCTGACCTGCTTTGTTTACAGTTATACATGTCACTATTAATAAATAGATTTTACGTGGAGTATTGACTCAGTTTACCTTTATTGAATTTAGCTTTATTGAATTTTATATGAATTTACATGACATCAGTGATGGTTTATTGTCTTCTACCATTGTTGCATGTATTAGTACATTAGGAGACAACTGCTATCACCTACATATACTTTTATGTGAGTGAGGATTTATCCGAGAGGGACTCCTCACTCCTATACCTCTCTCTCTCTCTCTCTCTCTGTCTCTCTGTCTCTCTGTCTCTCTCTCTCTCTCTCTTTCTCTCTCTCTTTCGAGGAAGGCAAGGCAATTGGCGTTAAGTGACTTGTCCAAGGTCACACAGCTAGTAAGTGTCCAGTAACTGAGGCTAGATTTGAACTCATGTCCTCCTGACTCCAGGGCTGGAGTTCTATTCACTGCACCATCTAGTTGCCGCTATACCTCTTTAAATTAAATATAATCACATGTTAAAAATCTATGGTATGGACAAGAAATACTGTAGGAAAATACAAAGCAAAAAGATCAGCTAGCTATAGAGATCCCTGTAGAGGGATCTGAGTTGGCTTAGAAAGGATGGATAAGAAAGACAACTTACACTTACTTTAACTGATGCAAAATGAAGTGAGCAGAGCCAGGAGAACATTATACACAATAACAGCAATGTTGTATGATGATCAACTGTGAATGACTTAACTATGCTCAGCAATACAGTGATCCAAGATAATTCCAAAAGACTCCTGATGAGAAATAGAAATATCTTTTGCATTATTGCATAATACTATATTATATAATATACACTATACTATAATGATACTATATTGCATAACCTATATGAAATTGCTTACCATTCCAGGGAAGAGGGAAGGAAAGGAGGAAGGGAAAAAATTTGGAACTTAAAAATTTTTAAACATGAATGTTAAAAATTGTCTTTACGTGTTATTGGAATTTTTAAAAAGAGAATTTATCATAGAGCAAAAAGTACTTACTGCATTTGGCTTCAGATCACAAAGATTTGAGTCAAGAAATTCTATCTCTGATAATAATTAGCGATGTGATTAGTCAGTTAACCACTCAGCTTCAGTTTCCTCATCTGAAAAATGGGGATAATTATACAGTCTCCTTCTCAATGTGGTCAAGCAGATAGGGCTTTGAAAACCTCTGAGGTAGTATGGGCACAGACGCCAAAAAGAGAGTTATATCCTGTTCTTTAGATGCTTATGTTTGTGGACAACATTGTATTGATTAGGTCATCAAACACTGAAACACCAAAAGATCTCCTCAGTGAGATACTGGCCACCCAGAAGGGAGAAGCCTAACTATCCACTGGAGAAAAATCAAATGGATTAAGTATGAATATGGCCCAGATCATGGAATCTCAGAGTTGGAAGAGATCTCAGAGACCATGGTAACCTTGCCTGTACCTGAACAGAAATCCCTCAACAATATCTTCATGGAGTGGTCATTCTCCCTGTGGATGAGAACCACCAATGAGCATGGTAAACTTTTTCTTCTGAGGCAGCCTGTTTACCATGATGAAGTGTTTCCTTGAATCAAACAGAAATATCTTTTTATGCAGTTTCCAAACATTGGTCATGATTTTGCCCTTTAGAGCTAAACAGAAGAAATCTAGTTCATGTTCTATGGAACATGGATTTTCAATTGCCTTCCTCTACATCTTTTCTCATTCAGATTGAATGTCCTCAGTAGAATGTAGTGGTCTATAGTTGGAAAAAACCAAACCCAAACCTTTCACTCCTTTTTGTTATTCTTAGCCCTTTTTGCTGGGGCAGCTAGGTGGTGTAGCGGACAGAGCACTGTGCCTGGAGTCCAGAAGACTCATCTTCCTGAGTTCAAATCTGCCCTCAGACATGTACTAGCTGTGTGATACTAGGCAAGTCACTTAATTAACCCTGTTTGCCTCGGTGTCCTCAACTGCAAAAGGAAAGGGCAAACCCCTCTAGTACTTTTGCCAAGAAAACCCCGAATAGGGTCATGAAGAGTCAGATGTGACTGAATTGCAGCAGATTTTCTCACCAGCCTTGGTGAATTTGGAGTTTTAGCATTGCTTGCTCTTTAAAGCTACCTTCCATGTAGTCTCTATCTTGTATGTACAGATTTCTCCATGTGTTTCCAACTCCTTGAGGGAAGGGACAGGTTTTGTTTTTGTTTTTTTGTTTTTGCTATGTATCCCTAGAGCTTAGCATAGTGGCTGGCATGCTTAATAAATGCATGTTGATTGACAGATGAATTCATGGAATTGCAGAATTTTAGAGTTGGAAGGGACATCAGTGGACATCTAGTTCAGCCCATGCCTGAAAGGAATTGCCACTATCATATCCCAACCAGTTGAGCCAGCACCCATGTCTCACAGTTTAATAGTAATAATAGCTAGCATTTATACAGTGCTTTAAGGTTTCAAAGTGCTTTATACATGTTATGGCTCATTTGATCCTCATACAACCCCGAGAGTGAAATGTTATAATAGCATTTATTTAGCTTTTAAGGCTATATAAATTTCATTTTATTTATTTTATTCTACCAACAACCTTGTGAGGTGGGTGCTATTATCGTTCTCGTTTTAAAGATGAGGAAACAGAGAATGAGAGGTGAAATAATTTGGCTAGAGGCACATAACAAATAAGTGTCTGAGGCTAGATTTGGACCCGGGTCTATCCTTATGCCAGTCCAGCACTCTAGAGTCTGGCCATTGCATCCCCTCCACTTTACCACCTAGATACTTCTTGCAATGTATACACCATTCTGTTCCCATAGTCCCCCCGCCCCTTTTTTTTGGAGGGGAGAAGGCAGAGCATTTGGGGTTGTGACTTGCTCAAGGTCACACGGCTAATAAGTGTTAAGTGTCTGAGGCCAGATTTGAACTCAGGTCCTCCTGACTCCAGGGCCAGTACTCTATTCACTTCACCACCTAGCCGATCCCGTACTCCCTTCTTTTCAAAGGAAGGTAAGAAGATGAATTTTCTCATCTCTTCAATGGGGTCAATATTGATTATTATAATTATATAGATAACTGGTTTCATTTTATAGGCAGCTAGGTGGTACAGTGTCAGGAAGACCTGGGCTCAAATTTAGCCTGAGCTTAGCTTTCTGAACCTGGACAAATCACTTAAGCTCTGTCTGCCTCAGTTCCCTCATCTGTGAGATGGGGATAATAATAGCACCTGCCTCCCAGGGTTGTTGTGAGAATAAAATGAAATCATGCCTGAAAAATGCTTTGTAAATTTTAAAGAACAATATAAATGCTAGCTATTGGTCTAGGGCAGCTAGGTGGTGCAGTGGGTAGAGTGCTGGGGCCTGAAGCCAGGAAGACCCCTCTTCCTGAGTTCAAATTCTGCCTCAGACACTTACTCATTATGTGACCCTGGGCAAGTCATTCAACCCAGTTTGCCTCAGTTTTCTTATTTGTAAAATGAGCTGGAGAAGAAAATGTAGTGTCTCCACCAAGAAAACCCCAAGTGGGGTCACAAAAAAGTTGGACATGAATGAAGTGATATTATTTTAGTGGGGAAGGACTTTTGAATTGAGATTTCTACCTTGGGGAAGAGATGAGATGGAGTTGAGTATGAGAGACAAGTCAGCAAGAAGAGAAGACAGATGGTGATCCTAGATCTTGCCACCCTGGCCCCCGCCCTTCCTGCCCAGGACTCAGACTGGAGAAAGAAGAGCCTGCTGCTTGGAAGAGTTACGGGAGGAAGTTCTGGAAACTGTTGGACTAGGAACATTCCTACTCAGTCCAGCAGGAGCTGGACTGTTTCCTCTTGGAGGCTTGGACGCTACCCTCCACTAAGAACCTTTGCCTCTTTTCACTTTCTACTAGCTACTTTCTTTTAGAAAAGTAAAAAAAAAAGTTAAGAACAAAAGCTGAAGTCCAAATGGATTAAGGGCGATAGCCGGATTTAAGTCTATTTAACCTCATCACTTCCCTAGTCCTTTTAAGGGATTAGAGTACCTAGGGACTGGACTCTCATCTCCATTTCCTGAAGGGATTAGGGTATTGATCAAAGACAGACGATCTCTGATTACTTTGTTACTGCTTGAGTAATGGAGGAGGGAAGTGTAGCAGAGGGAAGTGGTCAAAGAAGCACTGAATGGTTAAGAAATTGATTCCCCAAAGGGCAGTACCAAAAGTTAAGTTACTATTTTTCTGGATTGAGGAAGCCAAAGATGAACTTTTACCCAACCTTCAGTGGTGTCATGATGTTTTATCATTGTAATATTTTCTTGTGCTCAAGAATCTTATAAATATTACTTCAAAATGTTTTATGTTTGGAGAGATTGCCAAAGGCAGGAGAATACTCTGCCAGTTCAGATATTTCTCTCTCTAAACTAAAAAATGCTTCGATTAGAATAAATGTTAAATTAAAAAATATTTCTGGCAGGCTTATGCCTAAAATGCAGATTATAGTATTAACATGTTTTCTTTGGCAATTGTTTCTTATAGCATGGTAACATTCCATTACGTTTATGTACCATAGTGTCATAGATTTGAATTGGAAGGGACCCTAGAGGTCATTGAGTCCAATCTTCTTATTTATAGATTAGAAAACTGAGACCCAGAGAGATTAAGTCATTTGCTCAGTATCATACATGCAGTTATTAAATGTCTGAGGTCGGATTCAAAGCTAGGTCTTTTTGACTCTATGTCTAGCAATCTGTCTACTATAATACATTTGATAGGCACCTACATTGTTTGCAGTTCTTTGCTACCACAAAAAGTATTACGAAGATGATTTTGGTGTATTTGGGACTTTGTGTCTTTGATATCTTTGAAGTATATTCCCCATTCCTTGAGAATCTTTGAGTCCAAGGTCTGGAAGGTTATTTGAGAGAGTCAAGAAGTAACCTGTTTGATTTGGAGGTTGAGAGACTGGTCTCATAAAGGGATCACGGAACCCCTTTGCAGTGCCTTCCTCCCTCTCCCCAACTCTACCTCCCCAACTCACATTTAGAAGTTGGATCCTCCAGGGACAACAACCAAAGCTCAAGGTACTCTGTGGAGTTTCTTTCCTGAAACTCTAGCTCATCATTAGGAATTGCATCATAATACCAATATCCCATTAGCCTTGGTTCTCATGCTGCATCAGTACCTTCTGCCCTTACCCCTCTGGTTAGAGAGCAGGGAGAAGAATTCCTCTCCAAACCTCTATTTAAGGGGAGACCCTGCTCAGTCATTTCTTGACTTCCCACTAGATTGTGCTTTGGATTTCTCTATTTACACCCTCCCCCAATAACAACAAAAAACTAGCAAGCTTCCTTTCCTTACTCCCATCCCAATTTTCAGCTTCCATTAGATTATAAGCTCCTTGAAGCTAGGGAATGTGTTTCTTAGCATAATGTTTAGCATAGTGCATGGAACATAGTAGGTACTTAATAAATGTTTATAGATAGACTGACTATAGTTTTGGCCTTGAGCTAATCGTGTTCTGTGGCTGACCAATGTAAAGGTAAATTCATTTGGGGCTTGTGGACTATTAAGAGTGTGAACCTATCGCACACTAAAACTGAGGAAGTCATTGTCTAGGAGATCCAGTCTGCAAACTCCAGCTGGGGTTGGGGATAGTTTGGGGACCTCCTCGGAAGTCTTCAAGCAGAAGACTTTCTTTATTGGGAATTCCTTTTGTGTACGAGTTGTATTAGATGGTTACTGAGGTTCCTTCAATTTTTCAAATTCTGTGATAATCCAAAGGAGTTCCACACAACAATGGAATGGAACCTAGAAAGGGGGCATGAGTGATTCTGATTATATGATACAATGAGTTTGAGAGTAAGGGAATGTGTTTAGATGTTAGGTAGGAGGGTGATTTCAGTGATTGGGAAGCTTCTTCTCCATTCCTTTAAATAGCCTTGCAGATCATCCACCTGAAGATCCCCAAAGAGAGGGACACATACCCCAAGGAGGTCAAGTCAGAAAGAAACATGGACCAAGACATTCCTGATAGCACGTTTTGTGGTAGCAAATAGTTGTGTACAAAGTATGTGAGAAAATTGAGTGAATCAGTGTGTACCAGGGCAAGAGGGGTCAGAGAACCCTGAAGTCTGGTGTGAGACAGACTATTTGTGAAGGTAAAATGGTGACCTGGTAGCTAATTTTCCCTCTCTAAATTACTCCCTCCCTCTGCCTCTCCCTAGAATTTGCCAATAAAGGGAGAGCAGTGAATTGTGATACTACCTGGAATAGGCAGGGTGGGGTGATAGGGTGGTCTTTCCCCAACATTTACAAATAGCACTAGGAAATAATGTTTGATTCTCAGCTTCGGTAAAATCTTTATTTTTTAAAAATGTACTTAAAATGATAGACTTAACTACTTAGGCATAGGTTGACTTAGTAGATTGGAAACCCTTAGGCTGGTGGGAGGTTTCTCAGCACTTCTTCTTAGAGCAATTTAATTTTAAAAAATCTTCTAAACATTTTATCAAACTGAATGTTTAAGGAAACTCCTGCTGACCTTCTATGTCCAAACCTAACACGTCTGATTTCTTCCCTGCTAGTTCTTTCTCATTATAGGACAAGGAAATGTTCTGAAAACTTCAGGTAAAGTTAACCTTGCACCTGGTTTCCCCAGAGAACCAGTAAAATTCTCCCTTGGATCAATGCTGCGCTGAATCGCTTGTTAAAGTTCTATCGATTCTGTTTGCAGTCAGATGCTCCAGTTAAAAAAGTTTGTCTGCCAACACTGCTTTATTAGCCATGAAATGATTTTTTTTCATGCATTATTGAGGGACTCAAAGTTTAATAAAGCCAGAGGCGTCAAAATGTTAGAAATGGCTAGAGTTGCCCTCCTTTCTCCTGGGGAAGGACTTTTTCCAGTTCAGGTCCATGGGACCATGAAGTGGCTGAGGTAGCTAATTTCCACTAGGCTTAGTGTCTGTGGTAGAAATGAGAATAAGGTCCTTCCTCTAAGAGAGGAAGAATGTCCACCATCTTACTCATCTCTACCTCCACTCCCAACACATATACATTAAGGTTACTGAAAATCTCTTTGGTAAATGCCATTTTCCTGGTTTGTTTCGGTTCCTGCACTGGGGACAGGGGATAAAACAGAGATGAAAAGGCAGGGGAAGGATGTGGAAAAGCTAACACCTAAACAGCAGCCAGATCCTTCTACAAACAACATCCAGATGTCTGGATACAGTCCTCTGCTAATTTTGAGCTGTTCTGATACCCTACAGGGGCTCAAAGTAGGCAGGGTGGAATGGCAGGAAGTATACTGACGTAGAAAAAGGACGTAGTAGTTTCAATGGCACAGTGGGTAGAGCTCTGGGCCTGTAGTCAGGGAGACTTGAGTTCAAATATGGCCTCACACACTTATTAACTGTGTGAACCTAGGTGAGTTATGTGACCTCTGTTTGCCTCAATTTCTTCATCTATAAAATGGGGTTAATAATAGCACCCACTTCCCAGGATTTTTATGAGGATAAAATGAGATAAGATTTGTAAAGTGCTTTGAACTACATAAATGTGAGATATTGTTATTATTAATCTGGGGACTCTTTTGCTAGAAATCTGCCTGAGCTTGGAAAAATAATTTCATTTGGCCATTCGTTGAATAGACATTTGTTAAGTGCTTGCTATCAGTGAGGTACTCTGCCAGGCCTTGGGGAAACAAAAAAAACAAAATGAAAAGAGTTTCTTCTTCTTGTTTTTCTTATAAGACTGACTGCATCTCCCCATCTTGGAAAAAGTTAACTAGCTCAATGGACAGAGCACTGGACCTGGAGTTAGGAAGACTTGAGTTCAAATCTGGACTCAGATACTTCCTAGCTGTGTGACCCTGGGTAAATCACTTAACCTGGTTTGTCTGAGTTTCCTCATCTGTAAAATGAGCTGGAGAAGAAAATGGAAAACCACTCCAGTATCCTTGCCAAGAAGACTCCAAATGTGGTCACGAAGAGTCAGATATAATTGATCAACAACAACTCCCTTTCTTACCCAGCCTGAATGTGGTGATCCCAGTACTCATCTGCAAAGACCTGTTCTGTTTCCAACCTGGTCCTATTTTTCCTTCCTTAGGCAAGTCCCTGAATCTCTGCTCCTGAAGGCTCACAATGTGAAGGCTCACTATGCTTGGTGCTGATCAGCATTGCAGTTCTGAACTCACCAATCAAGTGAATGGTCAGCCTCAGCCTCCTCGTTGTGTGCCACCAGGCCCATCTAGTTTTTGTTTTGTTTTGTTTTGTTTTTTAGGACTTTAGGAGTTTACATTCAACTTCTTTTTTTTTTTCAAATGCTTTATTAACTTCTGGTTTATATCATTCATTTCCGCCAGATTTTGAGTTACAATTTTCCCCCCCATTTTTCCCCTACTCACCACCCCAGAATAGAAGTCCCAAAGGAAATCCTCTCATCCAATCTGCTCTCTCCCATATCTTCTCCCATACCCCCTTCTACTTTTTCAGTAGGGCAAGGTGAATCTCTGTGCCCCAATGCCTGTATATTCCCAAATATATGTAAAATAGTATTAATAATAGTATTTATATATTTTTAAACCTTTGATTTTAAAACTTTGAATTCCAGATTCATTCCCTTCCTCCCTTGTCACCCACCCTTACTGGAAGATAAGCAATTCAGTATATGTTGTACATGTGTAGCTATGCAAAATATTACTATAGTAGATATATTGTAAAAGATTGGCTATATTTGCCTTCCTCCTATCCCACGTCCTACTTGGTCTATTCCCTACTTTGATCCTGTCCCTTTTTACAAGTGGGTGCTTCCAGCTTCCCTCTCCCCCCTTGCCTCCCCCCCTCATTTCCATCATCCCTCCTCTCATCCCCTTCCCCCCTACTCTCCTGTAGGGTGAGATATCCTATTTAGTATGTATGTCATTCTCTCCCTGATCCAATTCAATGAGAATAAGGTTTTGCCTTTTTGCCTTCCTGTTCTTCCCCTCCTTTGTAACCATTTTCCCTTGCCTCTTCTATATGAGATAGTTTACCCCATTCTTTCTCTCCCCATCTCCTCTCATTATATTCCTCTCTCACCTCTTAATTTCACCTTTTAAATATCATCCCTTCCTATTAAATTCGACCTGTGTCCTCTATCTATGTATACCTGTAAACATATATATATATATGTATATATATACACACACACACACACATTCACATATGTATTCATATGCCTATATACCCTTCTTCAACTATTTTCATACTGAGAAAAGTTTCATCAGTTACAGTTATCATTTTTCCATGTAGGAATATAAATATGATTTCCATGTAGGAATATAAATATGATTTCTTTTCCCGGTTTACCTTCTCAAGCATCTCTTGCTTCTTGTATCTGAATGTCAAATTTTCTATTCAACTCTCGTTTTTTTTTTTTTTTTGCATTTTGGAGGGCAGTTGGGGTTAAGTAACTTGCCCAAGGTTACACGGCTAGTTGTTTTTTTTTTGTTTGTTTGTGCATGCATTAAGTGTCTGAGGCCGGATCCGAACTCAGGTCCTTCTGACTCCAGGGCCGATGCTCTACTCACCGAGCCACCTAGTCGCCCCTCAACTCTCGTTTTTTCATCAAGAATGCTTAAACGTCCTCTATTCCACTGAATGACCATATTTTCCCATGAAACATGATACTCAGTTTTGCTGGGTAGGTGATTCTTGATTTTAATCCCAGCTCCTTTGCCCTCCAGAATATCATATTCCAAGCCCTCAGTGTAGAAGCTGCCAGATCCTGTGCTGTCCTGATTGTGTTTCCACAGTGTTGAAATTGTTTCTTCCTGGCTGCTTGTA
Organism: Gymnobelideus leadbeateri; assembly: GCA_011680675.1. Taxonomy (NCBI): domain Eukaryota; kingdom Metazoa; phylum Chordata; class Mammalia; order Diprotodontia; family Petauridae; genus Gymnobelideus; species Gymnobelideus leadbeateri. Next base: position 196,501 of record WOXC01009608.1, read on the forward strand.
ATATTTTATCCTTGATATGGGAATTCTGGAACCTGGCTATAATATTCCTAGGAGTTTTCTTTTTGGGATCTTTTCCAGGAGGTGATCAGTGGTTTCTTTCAACCTCTATTTTGCCCTCTGATTCTAAAACAACAGGACAGTTTTCCTTGAGAATTTTTTGAAGGATGATTTCTAGGTTCTTTCTTTGATCATGGCTTTCAAGTAGTCCAGTAATTTATAAATTCTCTCTCCTGGGTCTATTTTCCAGGTCAGTGGTTTTTCCCATGAGATATTTCACATTGCCTTCTAATCTTTCATTTGTTTGGATCTGCTTAACAGCATCTTGATTTCTCATAAAGTCACTAGCTTCCATTTGCTCCAGTCTAACTCTGAAGGAATGAATCTCCTCAGTGAGCTTTTGAGATTCTTTTTCCATCTGGCAAATTTGGCTTTTTAAGGCATTCTTCTCATTGCCTTTCTGAGCCTCTTTGGCCATTTGAGTTAGTCTATTTTTTAAGGTGTTATTTTCCTCAGTCAGGCTGTTGACTCTCATTTCATATTTTTCTTGCATCTTTCTCTTTTCTCTTCCCAATTTTTCCTCCACTTCTCTTATCTGCTTCTTAAGGTCCTCTATGGCCTGTAACCAGCTCGTATTTTCATTTGGGCTTTTGGTGCAGAAGTTCTGACCTCACAGTCCTCCTCCTGCTCCATGCTTCGATCCTCTTTGCCCCCAAAATAGGAGTCTAATGTTGAATTTTTCTGTTTATTTTGTTTCTTTTGCCTAGGCATGTTGCCACTCAATTACTTGACTTTTGGGCTTGTTGCCACAGTAGGACTCTGCCACCAGCCAGGGGATCTTCCATCCCAAAAGCTGGGGTTTTCTCAGCTGTTGTAGGTATTAGTTGGGTGCCCTCTTTGAAGCATCCCCATGCTCTGGCAAGCTGATCACACACCCCAAGACCTCCACCCCAGACTGCAATCCAGATCCAAGCAGGTTAAAGCAAGAGCAATTACCCCTCCCCCCCCCCAGACTGATCACTGGATCCTCCTACAGTTTGAAGGCCAGGAGCTGAAGCTGCAACATGGCAGGCTGAGCTTTGGGGCTACTCAGTGGCTTCTCGCCCCCAGGGGAAGAGGCCAACATGTTCCCAAATACTGGTCCCAAAGTCCATACAGCACTGACCTCTCACTTTGTCCATGGCATCTATGTGTTGATAATTCTGGAAATGCCACAGCTGCTGGTGTTCTGGAGTACCTCCAGCCAGCTGCTGGTCTGGCCGACAGACTAAAACCTCCAACTCATGCTAGGCTCCCAGAGCACTGAGCAGGCCACTCCCTGCCAGGCTGCTGCATTGTCCTCAGCAGGAGGTTAGCTTCTCTGTGTCATTTTGTGGGTTCTGTAGCTCCAGAATTTGTTCAGAGTCCCCTTCAACATGGATTGGAAGTGGTGGAAGCTGGAGCCCCTTGGAAGTGCTGTTTCTGCTCCGCCATCTTGACCTACATTCAACTTCTTACTAACCCTCAGTTTCTTCATCACTAAAATGGGGAATTTGGACTAGGCAGAGGTATTCTAGTAAATGTTTAAAAACTTGTTCTCTGGGGGAAAAATATGTAAGACATACTTTAAGTTCAATCTGAATAATTAACATTTTCTCCATCACTTTCTTAAGTTAAGACAATCAACAGAACAAAACAAAAAAAAACACCAAGCCCTGATTTGTAGTGTTTTCTAATTTCTGAGGTGTGAATGTTCACACTTAAATTTTAACAATCAGCTTTCCATAGCTCTTTCTAGCTGGCTCCAGCACACCCCTGGAATTAGGTAGTTACTACAGTTTCTTCCCTAATTCTTCTAGTTCTAACATTCCATGTCTTATGAGATTAAAAAAATTTTTTGGTGGATATTTTTTGTTTTAATAGCCCCTTCCCTTTTAAATCAGTCCTCCCCCCTATTGACTTAGTATCATATACCTTATAACAAAGACTTTTAAAAGAGAAAAAAAGGCAGTTCAGCAAAACTAAATAACACCTCTATACACACCTACCTCTATAAAAAGGGGAAAGGGATATAAAAGAGGCAATGTCCTATATTCTAAGACCTTTTCCGTGAAAACTTTTTGTGATTTTCTGAAAGGAAAATAGCGTTTGGCCATTAGACTTTGAGAAACTTGCAAGAAGAAAGGACATATCATATAGAAGATTGGACAAGTTATTTAATTTCTGCCTTGTTTTATTTTATCTGTAAAATGGGGATAATAATAGCCCCCACCTCCCGGGGTTGTTGCAATGATAAAACGAGTTAATATTTGTTTGTTTGTTTTTTGGAGGGCAATTGGGGTTAAGTAACTTGCCCAAGGTCACACGGCTAGGTTTTTGTTTGTGTGTGCATTAAGTGTCTGAGGCTGGATCTGAACTCAGGTCCTCCTGACTCCAGGGCCGATACTCTACTCACTGCACCAACTAGCTGCCCCCCATGAGTTAATATTTGTAAAGTGCTTTGCAAACCTTAAAACTCTATTCAAATATTAGTTATCGTGCACATGAAAAAAAGATTCAATATTATCCATAAAGTAATATACAAATTATTAAAAGTCAGTACAGTATAAAACCAATACATAAGGGATCCAGGGAATTGAGAGGGGAAAAATGCTCAGATTGTGTGGAGTGAGTCAGAGAAGGCTTCCTAGGACAGGTGAATTTTCAGCAGGTGAAGGAAGGCAGCAGGGGTGTGGAAAGCATTCCAGGTGAGGGAAACAATAGGGACAAAGGTCTAGAGCTGGGGTGGTTCTTAACTTTTTTTGTGTCACAATCTAATGATGCCTATGGGTCCCTTCTCAGAATAGATACATGAAATAAAATACATAGAATTGCAAAGGAATCCAATTATATTGAAACAGGAAAAATAAAAGGAAAAATGAAATTCACATAACTTTATTATATATATTAAAAGGAATAACAAGCTGCACACAATAGATTTGCAGTTTCATGTGCAATCATCTTTTATATTATACTATGTTATGGAGATATTAATTTTATTTCATATTTTTAAAATAAGAGAAATGTGATTATCAAAATTATAAAAAAGACTTCACAGAGCACTATGCCCAAAGGGTTATAAAACCATGCAAACCCTTTATCATAGCAATACTACTACTAGGTTTGTATCCCAAAAGAGATAAAAAACAAAAAGGAAAAAGACATATACATATATTTGTGGCAGCTCTTTTCTGGGGGTAAAGAATTGGAAATTGAGGGGCATCCTCACATAGATTGGGGAATGGCTGAACAAGTTGTGGTATGTAATTGTGATGGAATACTATTTTACTATAAGAAATAACGAGCAGGACACTTTCAGAAAGGCTTACATAGGTTGATGCAAAGTGAAATGTAATGGGTATAAAGTAACAACAATATTGTAAGATGATTAACTGTGAGTGACTTAGCTATTCTCAGCAATATAATGATCCATGACAACTCAGAAGGACTTAGGATGAAAAATGCTATCCATCACTAGAGAAAGAACTGATGGCATCTGAATACAGATTGAAGCAACTTTGGGTTTTTTTTCACTTTATTTTTCTTGAGTTTTTTCATCTATTTTTTATTTCACATCATGACTATTATGGATATGATTTACATGATTATAACATATAACCTATATGGAATTGTTTGCCTTCTCAATGAAAGTGGATGGGGAGGGAGGCAGAGAGGAAATCTGGAATTCAAAGTTTTAATAATAAATGTTAGAAATCATTGTTTACGTATACCTGGGGGAAAAATTAAATACTAAATCGATAAAAAAGATCAAAGACCCCAGGTTAAGAAACCTTGGTCTAGAGTAAAAAATAAACAAAGCTCTTGTGTCAGCAACATATTAGTCAAGCTGGAGGGAAGTATCTCTGTTGTATAGCCGAAAGAGTGCTGAATTGGGAGCCAAAAAAGCTAGATTGTAGTCCTGACTCTGCCAAATATTCATGTGACCTTGGGTTAATATTTTTGAACTTCAATTTCTTCATCTGCATATTCATAACAATACTTGTGCTTCCTCCCTTATTGGAGTGTTTCAAGGTTCAAATGAAATAATGTCATTGTTGTTATTATTATAGCTAACATTTATATAGTACTTACTAGGTGCCAGGCACTGTGCTAAGTCCTTATAACAACCCTAAAAAGTAGGTACTATTATTATCTCCATTTTACAGAGAGGGTAACTGAGGCAAACAGGTCAAGTGACTTGCTCAGGGTTACACAGCTAGTATGTGTCCGAGGTGGGATTTCAGCTTAAGTCTACTTGACTCTAGCACTTTATTCCATTGTACCATCCAGTTGCACCTAGGACTCTCTAAACTATAAGGTAGTATTTTAAAAGCCAGAGTTGTTAACTAAAATTTGGGGGCAGGTTATATGCAATGACATCTAGGGAAAGGAATTCTAAATCTGCCCTCAAATCAGCAGGAAATGGAGAAGACCTCCATAATGCTATCCTTTAAAAGGGAGGAACCTTGGAAACTAGTTCCTATGAGGGGAGTTGTTGGGATATGATAGGGCTAGGAAAAATGGAAGACTGGGAGGGAGCTATGCAGAGGAGTTAATAACTCAATGGGTGCATGTTTTTGCTTCCTCTAAATTTCAATGCTCTTGGAATGAGCCCTGACAGCACCACCCTAGTTACAACTGGGATGCAACAGTTTTCAAAACATTTTCACTGAGTCTCTGGGAGCCAAGGAAAGGTCTCAGAGACCTCTCAGTACAATGCTCTTCCTGAGTCGTGACAGCAGGTGGTGTGGACCTGGGGTTGTCCTTCCCCTACTCCATTCTAGAGTGACCTTTCTCGTCCTCAACCTCCCCAATCCCCGCCAACCTTATCAATAGAACAGCTTCCCCCTTTCACCTTCATCCATCTCTCCTCTCTTTCACCTTCCTTCTCTTGTAGCTAGAGCCCAGAGGGGTGTGGTAATGATAGCAGGAGATAGGAGGAGGTACTGTCTACAAAATGCTCTGAGGCCCCATGTGGCTTGTGACTTGAAGACTGCCACGTGAGAGCGATGGAGCTAATATAGCTGGCCACGTGAGGAGAGTACCATCTGTGCGGTGGTCGCCTCTTTTTTGCAGCTGCCAGAGCACAGTTGGGTTGGTTTGACAGAGGATTAATAAACAGCGTCTGGATGATGCTGGGAAAATTTCCATCTGTAGTGGTACGTTTTCTTGGACGACTGCTTCAAATAAAATGTCAGGTTGGATCAAATGCCTGGTCAACAAAAGAATGGGTTCATTATGGGGGCCATTGCATTGCTCAGCCAGAACGTATAGGGGCTCAGGTGCTCAGAGCTCACTGAAGTAATGATTTTACAGCGAAGTTATGATGATAATAAGACCACTATAGGTCTTTTAAAAAATCACCATTCAAACATTTATGAGTGAACTTTACTTCACACAATAATTTAATAATAGAAGCAAGTGTTGTAACAGCCACAGAACTGCTGGACTCAGGTAGAAAGAAAGGAATTAGAACAGGACCTCTGGGCAGTTTTTGGCTCCCACATCCCTTTCAGTATAACTTTCTATACCCACTACACAACGTGAAAAAAATAAATTCTAGAGCTTATCATGCATCTGCATGGAAGAAAATTTTGTTATTCAGTCATGTCCCACTCTCCATGACCCAATTTGGGGTTTTCTTGGTAGAGATACTACAGTGGTTTGCCATTTTCTTCTCCAGCTCATTTTACAGATGAGGAAACTGAGGTAAACAGGGTTAAGTGACTTGACCAGGGTCACATAGCTAGTAAGTGGCTGATGCTGGTTTTGAAAAAGATGAACCTTCCTGGCTTGGCACCCTGGCACTTATCAGCTTGCCCAGAAAAAAGAAAAGTGTCTTGTGCAGTCAGAAAACAAGAATCAGGACTTTCTCTCAGAAGCTCAGTGAAAACTCTTTGAAAATTTCTTCTTATCATTATCATGGCTTTTTATCAGAATCATAACTAAGGTGGGACTATCAGAGCTTTGTTAATTTATATCAATAGAATAATATAGTTATTTACAAAATATTTTCTATATTCTCTTGACAAGCTTTTTGTATACCCTGGAGACAGGCTTTCATTAATCAGGTTAGGAACTTAGCTAAACCTTCAAAGGACCCTAAAGGTCATCTAGTCCAAGCCTTTCATTTTATATACTGGTGGCTTGGGTTCTGGGAGACCTGGGTGACTGACTCTGGACAAGTTATTTAATCTTTCTAGCTTCAAAATGGGAATGATACTAATAATTGCCTTACCTACCTCACAGAGTTGTAGGGAAAGAAGTCTATAAACCTTAAAGGACAATACAAATACAAGCTAGAGAGTCAAAGGCCATGGGAGCTGAAGGGGTCTAAGAGATCACTTAGGCTAGGGTGGAGAACCTGAGGCCTTAAGGCCACATGTGGTCCTCTAGGTCCTCAAGTGAGGCCCTTTGCCTGACTCCAAACTTCACGAAAAAAATACCTTTAATCTTTTTGGAGAGGGGAAGGCAGGGCAACTGGGGTTAAGTGATTTGCCCAAGGTCACACAGCTAGTAAATGTTAAGTGTCTGAGGTTAGATTTGAACTCAGGTCCTCCTGACTTCAGGGCTAGTGCTCTATTCACTGCGCCACCTAGCTGCTCCTTCTTTGGCTCATTTTGTCCTCCCCTAGTGTTTCCTCTGGGAAACTCAGAATTTGGCTTGTATGTATGGGTCCACAGATATGTGTAAAGGGTTCCTAATTCCCATGAAAGCACAATGTATATAAGATTCAAGGTGGCCTTAATTTCACCCCACAGACTTAATTCAGGAAGCTTGAAGGATTCACAGTGGACCACAAACAGTATAATAAAACCCAAAGGATTCACAGGAACCCATAACAAGACATTGTTCTTTTCCTCTAGTGAGTTCTTTCTCTAAACCAGCGACCTATACCGGCCTCCATCTTAAAATACGAGCCTAAATATTTGCTCAGATTTCCCTTGTAATAATAAGAACAATAATAAGAAGTATTATTTGTATAGTCCTTTTAAGATTTACTAAATACTTTACAAATAATAACGATAATAACAAGAGCTAGTGTTACTATATTGTTTTAAGGCTTACAAAAGCACTTTACAAATATTCCTTTTGTCCTCACAACATCCCTGGAAAGTCTGCTGTTGTTGTTTAGTTGTTTCAGTCATGTTTAACTCTCTGTGAATTTGTTTGGGATTTTCTTGGCACAGATGACAGAGTGGTTTGTCATTCATTCTCCAGCTCATTTGACAGATGAGGAAACTGAGGCTAACAGGGTTAAGTGACTTGCCCAGGGTCACACAGCTAAAAAGTGTCTGAGACCAGATTTGAACTCAGATCTTCCTAACTCCAGGGCCATTGCTCTATGCACTCTACCAGCTAGAAGTGCTATTGGAAGGTAGGTACTAGTATTATGCCCATTTTAGAAATTAGGAAACTGAGTCTGAGAGAGGTTAAAGGACTGGCCCACGGTCATAAGTACTTGAAGATAGATTTGAACTCTGCACTTCCTGATTTAAAGTCCAGTGCTCTACTGTATAAACTAGCTACCTTCTGGAAGGGGAGTGAGTTTGGGGTTGCTAGAGAGGGAAACCCCCAGTGTGGTGGTGAGTTCTACCCCAAGGGCCTATATGATCCTCTAGCTTTGTGGTAGTTCTCTAAGGTCTTTGGGCTCCCCTTGGAAAGAAAACCAACTTGCGTTTCTAGAAAGGCAAACTTCCTTCCTTCACCCCAGGACTGCTGTCTGCCTGTTTCCTCATCTGTAAAATAGGGACAATAATTGCACCTATCTCCCAGGGTTGCTGTGAGGATCATATGAGATAATATTTGTCAAATACCTAGCATAGTACCTGGAACGCAGTAGGCACTTAATAAATGCTTATTTCTTTCCCTTGAGAATTAGGGAAGCTTCAGGTTAATCTGAATGACCCGAGTGCTAGCTTCTATGTCATGACAGGAGTTGAAAAGGAAAGTTTTTTGAAGTGCATATACTTGTCCATTGTCTTAGAAAAATTCAGTGGGAAGTGAACAATGTTGAGGGCACATAGTCAGCACCGTGGGCCAGGGAAGAGTTAAAAGGAATTAACTCACTCTAATCAAGCTATTGGGGGAGCTAGGTGACACACTGGGCCTGAAGTCAGAAAGACCTGAGTTCAAATCTAGCCTCAGATACTTACTAGCTGTGTGGCCCTAGGCCACTCACTTAACCCTGTTAGCCTCAGTTTTCTCATCTGTAAAATGGGCTGGAGAAGGAAATAGCAAACCACTCTAGTATCTTTGGGGTCACAAAGAGTTGGACAAAACTGGAAAAAACAAAACAAAACAAAACAACAACTGAATAATCGAGCTACGAGTTAAAAAGTTTGGAGACTCTTTCATGGTAACCTGAACAATCCTTTTGTGTCTCACCTGAGTGTTTTGTAGATCTGATCTCTACAGAGCTTCGTTGGCCTGGTGTGGTCTTCCTTTGAAAGGGCACTAATATTTCCTGTTGGAAGAAGAAATGGTTAGCAGCTGCAGCAGATGGCAGCAGCAGCTTTGTTGGCAGAGAACAAGGCTTGGGAGCAGAGTGTACGATGATTGGCAAAGGAGAGTAGAGTGTCGCTGGTAAAGAAGCTTCAGACCAAGCTAAGACATCTATGAGAGGGGGAGCTGAGATAAGGTGAGGCACAGGGGATTTTGGGTTTGGTTTTTTGCCAAGAGATAAAACCATGAGAATTGCTCCAGCAAGGATTCCATGCTTCCTCACATCAGATTGTAGCTTTCCCTGGGAAGTTCCTTCCCCATCAGTGTGGAAGTCTGTGGAAGACTGCATCCATTTTGGTAGAGGAGGAATTTTGAGAATCATTTGATCACTTCAATCATTCTATTGAAATATTCTCTGTTTGCTTTGCTTTGCTGCTCTAATGAAACACTTTGCTATTTGATGGATGGTGCCTGCTAGATCTGTTAGGAGAGAATGCATTGGGTGGGGGCTTGGGCTAGAGGCAAATGGAATACACATTATATACATAAGTGGAATCATAACATGTTAGAGCTGTGAATGACTTTAGTGATAATTCCTTTCATTTTACATGCTCTTAATAAATAAATAGGCAAAGGGAGACTCTGTATGGGGATGAGGGCGGATTGTCAGAGTAAGCAGAATCCAGAATCTTGTGGAATTTTTTTAAAAGTTCAATCTTTCCTTAGGGTATATCCTTATCTATAAATTGATGAACGTCAGATAAAAAAGGTCTCTTCCAGTTCTGCCTATGATCCTACGAGAGAGTCTTTCCCTACCCCCCATGGGATGATTATAGTCAGACAAGGGTAGTTTATATTTGCCACACAGGGTCCAACACATTCTTTGACTCTTTCTCCCACTGGAGAGATCCCCATGTACTTTAATCACCAGAAGAGTCAGTTTGGGAATTAAAACCAAGGCTATGGTGTGAGAAGCTCAGATAGAGCTTACAGACCTGCCAGCTGGTTGTACATAGATCCTTTTGGTAGAGAGACCTCAAGACTCCTAGGGATATAGGGCTGGTTGCCTATAGATCACCACTGCCCCTATGGGAAACAGCAAGCCTGATGCTATTTAACATCTTTCTCATTCTATCCTGGGGATTTTCTTGTACAGGTTATGTTGATTGTGTCCTTCTTCATTTAAGAATCAATAAACATTTATTATGAACCTTTTAAGTACCTATTATGTTCCACCCCCAAACGTTCTCGTGGATTATTTGTGCCTGACCTGTGGTAGAGCATTCTGAGTTTGTATTGGTCTGATCAGTCACCATTGGACACATTGAAAATTGACTCTAGCATAGTGAGGTCATTCTGGTCCTCTGAGAATGAACACAAACCAACCAACCAACCAACCAACCAACCAACCAACCAACCAATCATTATGTACCCAGGCTCTGTGCTAAGTACTGGGAATACAAAGGAAGGTCTAAAACAGCCCCTGCCCTCAAGAAGCTTACAATCTAGTTGGGGGAGGAGAGACATTATATAAGAGGAAACTGAAAGTCGGGGTTAGGGTGGAGTGGTAGGGGTGGAGAGGTTACCTGGTAGGTGGCAAGATGGAGTCATTGCAGCCAGGGTAAGAAATAATCTGAGGAGATGCATCATTCATGTAGAGGGATGAGTTTCTATAGATCATAAAGTCCAGAAAAATAATCTGCATTGAGTACTTATTGCTGAGTGGTGCCTTGCTCAAGGTTACACGGCTAGTCATTATTTATGTGTAGGTGCTCATTTTCTGAGGCCGGATCTGATCTCGGGTCATCCCAACTCCGAGGCCGGCACTCTTACTCACTGCGCCACCTAGCCGCCCCTTTAGGGCAATTGGGGTTAAGTAACTTGCCCAAGGTTACACGGCTAGGTTTTTGTTTGCGTGGATTAAGTGTCGGAGGCCGGCTCCGAACTCAGGTCCTTCTGATTCCAGGGCCGGCGCTCTATTCACTGCGCCACCTAGCCGCCCCTCTTTTTTTTTTTTTTTTTTTTTAAAAACAAGCTTTTACTAATGTGTTCTGTTTTTCACATCACCTTGATCCCCTTCCCCCCTCCCCACCAGGATCCCTTCTTTTCCTCCTCTCAGAGAGCCATCCCATATAACAAATAGTATTTTTTTTAAAAAGAAAAGGAAAAAAGAAAGAAAAAGAGGAGAGAAATAGCATTACTGACCTATACATTGGAAAAGCCTAAAAATATGAGTGAAAATATGCAATGCTTTTGAAACTCCTGCCCCTGCAAAGGAGTAAGGTGGAAGGGCAAGAGATGTCTTCTCTTCTTGAAGAACACATTTCCTTGGTGGGGTCTCACTACTCTAGGTTTGTCAGTAGAGAGGAGAGAGTTGGGGGCAGCAGCCTCTGATGAAAACTGTCTTTAAACTGTTCTGGCTGGATTCACAGAAATACAGAATGTTAGAGCTAGAAGGAACCTTGCAGATCATCTAGACCAGTCTCATTTTTCATCTGAGATTCAGAGAAGTGAACTTATGTCTGACATTGTGGTTACGTCAGGGCCTCTCAGACAGTCCCTGAAGATGATAGTGGTAGGAGAGGTGGCTAGGTGGCACAGTGAATAGAGCACCGGCCCTGGAGTCAGGAGGACCTGAGTTCAAATCTGGCCTCAGACACTTAACACTTACTAGCTGTGTGACCTTGGGCAAGTCACTTAACTCCAATTGCCCTGCCTTCCCCCCTCAAAAAAAAAAGATGATGGTGGTAGGTGCTGTATTAAAGAAGAATCCTCATTACCAAGGCTCCCCTGATAGCACAGTTCCATGGAAAGAGTACTGGACATGGAGTCAGAGGATTGGGCTTTGAACTCCAGCTCTGCCACCTATGTGAAGTTGGGTAAATTATTTAACTTCTCTGAACCTCGGTTTCCTCCTTGTAAGATAAAGGGGTTAGATGAGATGTCATTAAACGTTCCCTCCAGCTCTAAAAATTTTGTTTAGTTGTTTCATTCATACCCAATTCTCCCTGACCCTACTTGGGGTTTTCTTGGCAAAGATACTGGAGTGGTTTGCCATTTCCTTCTCTAGCTCATTTTATAGATGAGAAATTGAGGCAAACAAGGTTAAGTGACTTGCCCAGGGTCACACAGCTCATAAGTATCTGAGGCCAAATTTGATCTCAGATCTTCCTGATTCCAGAGCTAGAACTCTAACCACTGTGTCTATACTGTTGATCTTCCCCCCAGCCAATGGGAAAGTACAAAGGATAGTCACATCACTTAATATACCTAGGAGGAGGAGAGCACTGACACATCTAGTTCCTTTGCTTTCTCAGCAATATCTTCCTGGGGGAGATGTCTATACCAGGGAAGTGCCCCAAAGATTCAGTAAATGCAGCCACAACTTTTCTGAACCCCAGAAAGCTTACCTAGGTCTAAGTTACTGTCTGAAAACAACTAGAACTGCCTCAAAACTCCTCTATAATGGCTAGAGCAGTGGAAAAGTTCACTTTTCCTTCTTAATCATCCAGCTGTAGTATGCCACTGTTTGCCCACGCCTTCCATAAAGGCAGAACAATGCAGTTTATCTCCTAGGGACTTGGTGCTGTCCCTTGCCATAGTGCTGACTCAACTGAAATTCTCATCTTCCCTTTGGCCAAGGTATGACAATAGTTATGACACTATCCTTTCTTCCTGACTAACACCCGCCCTCCCAACAGAAAGTTATAAGGGAAGAAATTATATCTTCATACCTACTATACCACACATTCTTCCATGGAATAGAGGTCAAAAGCCAATGGAGAACATTCTTAGTTTGTACAGTTCACAACCCAGGTGGGGAGGGAGAGTTAGGAGGAAACACAAGGGACTTTGAGTTTGTTCACTAATTAATTTTTTAAAATCTGCATTTAAATCAGGGGCTCCAGTTCTGTGATTTCAGTATGAAACAAAGTGAATTCTGCAGCCATCCAGCCTCTCCTGGCTTCCTCTTCCAATTGCAGCAGAGCCAGAAATTCTGATGGGGACCAGACAGCTGCTGCTTTATGCTGCTAAAATCTCTTTGGAGACTTTGGAGCAAATCTCTAGCAAAGGAGAAATGGAACAAAATAAACATGCAAAGGGGAAAAAAAACCCAAACCAAATCCACAGCCTAGAAAACAGGGACTGACTTTCTTAGATTTTGATGGGAAAGTTTTTTGTGTTCATGCAATCATGGTAGTCATTGCCAGTTTTCCCCCACCCCAGAGGTTATGAAGAGGAGACATTCTGCACTGAAGAGCTTAGCAAGAGAACATGATGAAGGATCACCAAGGGAATGGGATTACAGGAAAGAACAGTTTGCTGAATCAATGGTTTCTCTGGGAGAGCTTCAGGTTGGGCTTTAAGAATTGTTTTTCTTGTTAGCAAAAGTCTCTATTTTTTCCATTGATAAAAGCTCCATGAAAAAAGAAAAAGGATTTTCTGTCTTCAAAAGCTATACCCAAAATAACTCCCTATTGTAGATAGTTCATGGTCAGTGCACAGTTTATCCAGGAAGATATTACTTTACTGCTTTCAGGCTACTTAAATGCACAAACTATTACTAGGGAGGGAGAAAGAGAGGGAGGAAGGAAGAAAGGGAATGGGGAGAGCAATAGGGAGACAGAGAGATACACAGACAAAGAAATACACAGAAAGACACATGCCCAGGGAGACAGACACAGAGGGACACATAGAAAAATAGACACAAGGTGGGGAAAATAGACACACACACACACACACACACACACACACACACACACACACACACACTAGAGATGGGGCAGATGGAGATAGAGACAGAAAGACAAGGGGAGGGGGGAAAGAAAGAGAGAGAGAGAGAGAGAGAGAGAGAGAGAGAGAGAGAGAGAGAACTGTATTTAGATATTTTGGATAAGATGCATTTTTAAAAGATCTCTTTTGGGAGGTTTGAAGCACTGAAAAGATATTTAGTTCTGGGAAGTTATGCATGGAACTCCTTCATTCAGTAATTTCACACAAAATCAAAGTTTGTTCTAATGGATGGAAGTTGCAGCGAGAAGGGTTTAAGGTTAGATAAAAAGGAAACACTTTTTAATCCTTAGAGCTGTTTGAAAGTGGACTGGCCTGGTTTGTGAGGCAATGCACTCCCTGTCTTGAAGATCTTCAAACTGAGGCTGGATGACTACTTGTTGGGATTATTGTTTAAAGGGGTTTCTGGGTCAGGCATGGGTGCAACCAGATGCCCTCTGAATTCCTTATATCCTGTAATTCTGTGATTTTAGGCAGGGACAAAATATAGCCCCACGCTCTGCATTTCATGTGACTTCCTTTGAACTAGAAAGTCTGAATCCAATAATATGGCTTCGAATAGAGGTGGGGGAGGAAGCCTATTTCACTTTTGGATAACTGTAATAATAAAAAAAATAACTGGCAATTAGATAGCAAAGTGATTTACATATGATATCTCATTTGGTTCTCACAACTCTGGGAGGGAGGTGTTATTATCATCAACAGCTTTACAAATGAAGAAATTGACGTACAGAGAAGTTAAATGACTAGTCCTGGATCACACAGCTAGTAAGAACCTAAGGTCTTCCTGACTCCAGGTCCAACCCTCTATGCACTATACCACCCAGCTATTAGAATTAATAATTAATAATTAATTAGCTATTAAAAGCTAATTCCTAACATCAAGCCTAAATCTGCCTCTCAGACATTTCCACCCAGTGGTCCTGGTTCTGCTTCCTGTGAATAAGAAGAGCAAGACTAATGCCTTTTCCACACAACAGCCTTTCAAGTATTTGAAGATAGCTATAATATCCCAGGTTGATGTCCTTTCCTCCAGTCCTAGTTCCTTCAGTTGATGTTCGTATGGAAGAGTCTCAAGGCTCTTCACCACCCTAGTCACCCTTCTTTCCAGCTGATCTATGTCTTTCCTGAGTACAGTGCTTTAAGAATTGGTCTGGTCAGCACACAGCACAGCAGAACTGTCACCTTAGTTCTAGACAATAGGTCTCTTTGATGTAGCCTGAGATTGTGTTAGCTTTGTTGGCTACGAAATCACATTATTTACTTATTTTAAACTTTAGTGGCATTAAATCCCCCAGAACTTTCCTCAGAGAAATGGCTATCTTACCATGTCCCAATTATCTGATATTTATGACATAGATTTTTTTCCCCATGGTTTTATCTTGGGGGTGTTACTTCCTCCCAAGTCAAACATTGTCCTTCCACCTCATGTATCATGCCACCATCCCCAGACACCCCTTCCCTCCTTTTAGGTTCCCATTGCCACAATCTGCTTCTCCCAACTCTACATCCCAGGGGATGGCCTGACCCTCACCCAGATGACTGCACATGCTTTCTCTGCTTGTGCACTCTCACTTACAAATAAATTTGACCCTGATGTAGTTATTGCTAGTTATGTCTGGTTTTAAAACCGTGATTCAGAAATCCAAACCCTGTTCTCACATACCACTTTCTTAACCAGCTGCTCCCTTCTCAAATGCACCTTTCTCTTTGGAAGGTCTTGCCTTCAGTCTGTGACAGTGATTAAAGCACCACCTGCGCTCCTGACGGTTTCAGTTTCTTGCCCAAATCTTCAGATTCCTTAGTAGTATTTTATGGCAACTCTCAACCTGGGTTTATATCAATTACCTGAAATGGGCATTCATCATTAGGTTGTATGAATCTTGGTAAGTTCTGTGTCACATCCTGAATACATGTTTTGGGAAGACAATGTTACTGGTGTCAGGTTGAAAAATTGTTGCTTCACTGGCCCTTGGGAGAAAGTTACCAGCCATTTCTATTATTCTTTCTCTCATCATCTGGATCTCTCCCTTGATGGCATCTGTAGAGTTTTCTTTATTTCCTGGGGGATAAGGGGCTGCTTCCTTTTTCCTTTTTAGAAGGTTCATCTTCCTTCTCTTCAGAAAGAGGCAGTTTCCTTTTTAGTTGCCAGTGCTCTGTGGTCTTCCTTCCTCTTCTCTTCTGCGTCTCACTTTTCTGCTCTCTTTTCTCCTAACCTCCTGACACAGGTCAGGATTCCTCCTCTGCCTCTTCAGATCCTTTCCGAATTTTTCAAAGTCATCAAAATGTCTAAATAGGTCACGTTGGTACTGTTATAATTTCCTGTAGCATCATTTAGTCTTTGAACTTTCTTCTAATTTGGGGTGCCTTTTGATCTTTGTTCTAATCACCTCATGTTTGACCAAACAACGTAGATGGCTCTGAACAAGACACTTCTTGACTTTGGAACAGCTAGGTGGTGCAGTGGGTAAATCACTGAGCGTGGAGTCAGGAAAAACTGAGTTCAAATCCAGTTTCACACATTTCTAAGCTGTGGGACCTGGGAAAGTCACTTAACCTTTATCCTCCTCAATTTCCTTAACTGTAAATGAGGATAATAATAACAGCTACCTCACAGGGTTGTTGTGAGGCTCAAATTTTATACACACACATAAAACATACATACATACATATATACATATATGTAAATATAGTGCAATACAACATAACATGACATGACACGACACGGCAAATCTAATCTAAGCTAATATACCATAATATACCATAACACAACATAACGTAACACAACATTTCCCCCAATTACATGTAAGAACAAATTTTTAACATTTTTTTAAAGTTATGAATACCAAATTCTATCCCCACCCTGTGCCCTCCTCTCAAATGGACTATTTGTAAAACATTAAGTTCGGTGCCTAGAACACAGTAGGAACTTAATCCATGCTTATTCCTTTCCCCTTTTCAAGTTCTATAGGAGTAAAAAATGAAATATAGTAATAAAAAAGCTAACATGATCTTACTCTGAATTGAGTGATAAAGGATTCAAAAGGAAGGAGGAAAAGTTTCCATGGTACTCTTCTCTCAGCAGGTACATCTAAAGTCTTAAGTTTGGTCCTGGCATTATATTTCAGGAAAGATATTAATAAACCAGAGAGCATCCGAGGAGCACAACGAGGATACTGAGGGTCTGAAGGGCGTGCCATGTAAGAACTGACTGCCTAATGGATCTCATTCTTCCCTAGGCTACACTGAGAACTTCTCTACCATGGCCCACTGCTTCAGAGCCTCCCTAGAGCCACACTTTGGAAGCCACTCTGGAAACCCCACTTTGGAAGTTCCTTCTCTCCCTGCAGTCTTGCCTCTTCCTTTGATTGGATGGCTTCTTCCAGAACCCCCATTTCAGGAGGATGTCCAGGCCAACCCTGTCTCATCCTCCTTCAGGCTGCCCCCCAGCCTTCTCTACCACGTCTCTGCTGCATGCTACCCCGTGCTCATATCTGTCTCAACTCATCTTCGATTAGTGCCTTCCCTATTTTAATTATTTCCTTTTTATCCTGTAGGTAGCTTGTTTATACATATTTTCTTGTTGATTCCCCTCTATTAGGTTGTGAGCTATTTGTAGGCAGGGACTATGTCTGGAAATCACAGATGGACAGTTTTCAGCTCACTACATGGCAAAACTCCTCAAACTTCTAGAGTTACCCCCAAATTGACTGGGCCGCTTTGGGAAGTATGGGGCTCCTTTACCCTGTCTAGAGGTCTTTAAACAAAGACTAACTTGATGACCACTTGTTGGATGTTGTAGAGAGATCAATAATAGTTAGCATGTGTACTTTAATGTTTACAAAATACTTTATATGTGTGTATATATATATGTGTCTCTGTGTGTATATATGTATGTATACATATGTGTTTCTACATCTCTATATAAAATTTGACCCTTACAACAACTGTGAGGTAGTTGCTATTATTATCCCAACTTTACAGATGAGGAAATGGAGGCAAACATTGGTTAAATGACTTGTCCAGGGTCATACAGCCAGTAAATACCCAAGGTTGCATTTGAACTCAGGTCTTCCTGGCTCTAGGCCTGGTGCTCTATCCACTATGCCACCTTGCTACCCCAGTGAACTGTCCGGTATTAATAGCTTATGATCAACAACTGACCAATAATGCAACCGACACTACCACAGCTACTGAAGAAGAGACAGATGGTCAGACTGAGGCAGAGAACTCTGAACTTTTCTGTTAATTCCCCCAGAAGCCTGAACCACGATGTAAGACCAAGCCAATGAGGTAGCAGCAATAAATGAGTGAAAGTCAGCAAGGGAAACAGAAAGGCCAAGAGCATCCTTCCAAATCAAAGTCCCAGTTTATATTTATACCTATTCCTTCCCCAAATAGAATCCAACATCAAAACCAAAGCAGAAATGATAAACCAGACAGAATCACAGAAAGGCACCCAAGCAAAAGCAAAAGTTTTTTCCTTACAAAAGCAAAGGGGAAGCTTGCAAGTCTTTTCCCTCCTTTCTCCCATGATGTATCCAAGCATCCTTTTCCACCTCAGGCCTCATCCCTCTGCCCTACCCCAAAGACCCTCTGATTCTGATCAAAACTGGGGGAGGGGAGGGACAGCTCCTTTACTACTTACTGAATATTGACTTTAAGTTCTAAAGTTGTTCTAACATATTTGGCAATGACCTACTTCCTCCTCTGGATTCTAACATCCTTTTATCTTTTTTTTTTTTAAACAGCAGCTATAATTCTTATTTATCATTTTTCTAAGGCATTTCTTTCTCCTTCCTTTTCCAATCTGTCTGAGTCCCATATAAAACAAAAGTGAATCCTTAGAATGTTGCCCCGTGGGTTGTGGAGAGAGTCAAAGCATAGTCATCAAAGCTCCCATTAAGACAACTGAGTGTATTAGCAGACACATCAGTCTTGGACCTGAGATGGTTCTTGCCCAGGTCAACCTTATTCAGGCAGTTAGTTAATAAATATTTATTAAGCACCTCCTATGTGCTTAATGGGTAGAAAAAGAGGCAAAAGACAGTCCCTGCCCTCAGGAAGCCCACAATCAAATAGGAGAGACAAGAAGTAAACACATATTTACAAATGACATGTAGGATAAATAACAAATAATTGACAAAGATTTAAGAATTAACATGGGAAAGGCTTTCTGTAGAAGACAGGATTTTAAGAAGACAGGACTTAAAGGAAACAGATATAGCAGCAAACACATTGACACACCCAGGATGGCTGCTAGCACAGGTTCTTAGATCTGCTTTACTAGGAAAGGCAGCTCTTCTGGGGGTCAACAATCTTTTTAAATTACATTCATTAGTTCAGAGGAAAAATCAGTAACCTGAATTTTAGAGAAAATCCAAACAAAGAAAATAGAGAAAATACAAGGAAAGAAATAAAAACCAACAGGGCTTCGAACTATTGAGAAATTCGTAGATCAACAGACATGTCCAACTGTCTAACCAAGGCAATACATACATAATTACCAGAGAGAGAAGCACCAACATGTGGGTTTTTCAAAGTCGTGGGAGGCAGGGTGCTACTTAACAGCCATCCAGAGTCTCATCTGGTCAAATCACAAGAACCCTCTTCCAATGAGTGAGCCCCAAAGCAAAATGCTAACCTCAGAGTATATAAACCCTTCTTTTTAGAGCCAGAGGGCATCACAACCCATGACTCAGCACCTAAGTAGAAATTAACAAAAAATGTGAAAGCCTTCCTACAAGCAAACCTAGTCTAAGCAAGCTTCCCTTAATGGACCCCACCTGAGGCCTATTTAATGGGCTGGGAAGATGTTATATTCCATTAACATTACACTACAGAAGCCAGAAGGCAGAGATGAGGAGGGAGGGCATTCCAGGCAAGGAGAATAGCCAGAGAAAATGCCCAGAGCAGAGAGATGAGTATCTTGTTCATGGAAAGATACCCAAAGTTGGATTTGAACAGAGGCCAGTGTCCTTGAATCTTGAATATGTGTGTGTAGGGGTGGGTGTGTTTAAGGTATAAGAAAATTGGAAATGTAGGAGGTGGCTAAGTTATGGAGGGCTCTGAGGATTTTGTGTTCAATCCTAGAGGAAACTGAGGTGCCTGAGTTCATTGAGTAGGATATGTACCAGGTTAGACCTGGGCTTTGGAAAAAATCCCTGAGGCAGGCAGATCCACCAGGAGGCTATGGCAATGTCCAGGAGTGAGCTCATTAGAGCCTGCATTACAGTGATTGGGATCAGAGGAGAATTTAACCCATTGGCTATGGAAGCACTGATTTCAGAAAAGAATTAGTATATAGAGGAGAGAGAAGTGAACTGGGAATTTGGGCTCCTAGGTGTCGGTAACATCTTAGCCACAGAATATTTGCCTAAAAGACTCAGGCAAGTCTCTTCTAGATGCTAATTCCAAGGCATGTGGGATAGTGTCTAATTCTTCTATGTGTCCCCTATATCCCCTACCTTTAGGAAGTATTCATTAAATATGGGTTGAATGAAAGAATAAATGAAAGTAACCTCTCTCTTTGTACCTCATTTTTTCACTGCTGGAAAAATGAGAGAATTTGACTAGCTTAGGAATTCTTAACTTTTTTTTATGTTATGGACACCTTTGGCAGTGTCCTTGAACCTATAGAATATATATATATATATATATATAATTGAAGGAAATGCTAAATTTTAGTTAGAGATGAGTGAAAATAAAGATGTATTTTTTCCTTATTCAAGTTTATGAATTCTCTGAAATCTATCCATAATCTCCTAAGGGGAAAATGAACCTGAGGTTAAGAACCCTTGGGTTAAATGATCTCTGGTCCTGCTCATGTATTCTATGTATCACATTTGAAGTAAACATTTTTCTCAGTTACCATCTGATGTCTTAGGTGATCTAGGCAGCAAAATGCTATGGGACTTAAAATGTTGATCAGATCCCCCAGGGATGACCTAATGATATTTTTGACCTGAAAAGAAAAAACCCAAAGTGGATAGAGTATAAACTGATGTAGTAAAGGCAGGTTCAGCTTTCCTAAGTAGCTACCCTTGAGTACGACTCTCTCATAGAAGGCTTTCTGAGAGACCAAGCAAATACATTATATTCCTCTAGTAAAGAAAGATGTAGAGAAAGGTCCCTGCTACTAACTTTGATTACAAAATAAAAGCTTACAACACCTAAAGCTTTAAATAAAACCCAGTTTCCTTTAGTCAAGACCTGCTTTTGTGCTCTTCAAAAAGCATTAAAATATGGAAGCAGCCCAGGAATAGTCACAAAGATACTTTTCTGTGTGAATCTTCTTGAATAGCTAGCATTTATATGATGCTTTAAGGTTTGCAAAGCACAATCTGTATATATTCAATATATATGTATTGAAGCCACACAGTAACGCTAGGTGATTATCTTTGAGATGAGGAAACTGAAACACAGAGAAATAAGTGACTTGCCCCAGGCTTACACAACTAATTAAGTGTTTCAGGCAGGAGTTAAAGTCATGCTCTCTTTGCTGGGTCACCTAGCTGCCTAACAACCTCTCTTGTCTCCTTCCTTGTCTCTCCACTTTTGTGGTCCCCATCCTAGTTCAGACTCATGTTACCTCTAGCCTGGGCTCCTGCAGTCAGTTCCTAAATGAGCTTCCTGCCTCAAATCTCTCCCTTTCCTGATCCATTGTCCACACAGCTATCAAGATCATAACCCTAAAAACAAAGTCTGACCATGGTACTCCCCTACTTATTAAACGCACGCCACTTCCTTATCGTGTGGAGGACAAAAACACAAACTCGTCCACTTGGTATTGAAAATAATCTACAATATGTCTTGTATTTCAGCCAAACTGTCCTGACTGCTCTTTCTCACATTGATATTCCATTTCCCATGTCTTGGCCTTTGCATAATCTTTTATTCGTCCCCAGATAGCTGTCCCTTCTCATATCCCTACCTGGAATCCCTCATTTCCTTCAAAGCTCAGCTAAAGTACCACCAATTACATGAAGTCTTTCCTAATCTCTCTGACCCTGCTGAAATAACCCTGAGTTTCCTTCCTATGTATTTCCCATTTACTTATAGGAAGATTTATTTCCCATTTACTTATATGGGTAGATACAGGTTGTATCTTTCCATAGAACATAAACTCTTTGAGACCAGGGACTACTTTGATTTTATCTTTGTATCTCCAGAAACTAGGACAAAGATTGACTCAATAGAAATTTATCAAATGCTTATTGGTGGATTCCTTTTTATGTATATTTGTTATGTTGTTATTGTTCAGTCATATCTGATTCTTTTTTTTTTTTTTTTTGCTTTTTGGAGGGCAATTGGGGTTAAGTAACTTGCCCAAGGTCACACGGCTAGGTTTTTGTTTGTGTGTGTTAAATGTCAGAGGCCGGATCCAAACTCAGGTCCTTCTGACTCCAGGGCCGGCACTCTACTCACTGCGCCACCTAGCCGCCCCCATATCTGATTCTTGATGACTTCATTTGGGGTTTTCTTGACAAAGATACTGGAATGGTTTGTCATTTCCTTCTCCAGTTCATTTTACAGATGAGGAAACTGAGGCAAACAAGGTTAAGTGACTTACCTGACACCAGGCTTTATCTACTATCCATCTAGAGGTGAATCTCCTATTTTGATGGTTAGTTGGCATAGAGAATAGAGCTCTGTACCCGAAGTCAGGAAGACCTGAGTCGCAATCTGGCCACGTGACCGTGGGCAAGTCACTTGACTTCTGTGTGCCTCAGTCTCCTCGTTTGTAAAATGAGAATGATTATAGCATCTATCTCCCAGGGTTGTTGTGAGGATAAAAACGAGATATTTGTAAAGTACTTCATGACACTTAAAGAATGATGTAAGTGATTATGTTTATATAATGTTGGAACCAGAGGGAACCTTAGAGGTCATGTAGGTCATGTGGCCATCCAGTGTAGGCCTCTACTTCATTTACCAGAGTCTCAGAGGTGCAATGACTGTCCTCCAGGTCAAACAATACACAGTAGGGCAAGGTTTTAGCCCTCTAAATCAAGTGCTCTTTCCATCGCATCAAGCTGTCTTTGGTATTTACTGAATAAACTACAAATTACCCTTTCCAAGAACATGCTATTTTCCCTTATCAAAATGACAGAGTTGAGTCCCTGAAATCCACCCCATCATTCCTTGCTATTACTTTCTGTATCTTTTATAGTAACTTTGGGGCTGGGATTTATTGGTATCTGAACTTTGCATATTTCACTATATAAATGATCACTGAGGAGAAAAATGAAATTTGTGGTGATCATTTTCTATAAAAACTAAATGTCTTATGGAAAGTTTCATAATTGGTGGCAGGGGCAATGTTGATGGTGGTGGTAATGGCGCAGAATGTTAAAGCTATATTAAAAACCAATATTAAAAACCTGGGAACTTTTTTGTTTTCGAGATTTTTTGAGAAGTTTACATAAATGGACGTTGGGCGAATGAAAAGCAAAGCTTAATAAATATTTTATTCTGTACCCGAAAGAAAGGTATTTTTAAACCACTGATGCTTTATATGCGAAAAATTTCTACCCTGCCAAGAGGAAATATTTCAGAGAGAATAATTTAGATAGTCCAGGGACCTGAGGAGCTGTCAGAAGAGGCAAAACAGAGTTGTCTAGTGTCCACAAAACCCCTCATGGTTTTGGAGAGAAAAACAGACCAGCAAAAACATTTTATGAGGAGAATTAATTTTAATATTCCAAGTTTTATCTCAGTACATTTTGCCTTAAAAAACCTCCTCCTTGTTCATATTTAATGTTTCATAGAGTTAGTCTAGCAACAAAGATTTCTTAAGCATATACTATTTTCAAAACTCTTAAGAGAAAAAAAATAATTATTGAACCACAAACCAAGTATTAACATTTTCATATGGTTTATCAAGCCTCCTCCCCACTTTTCTGCTAGATTGTAAGCTCCTTGAGGACAGGTACTGTGCTGTTTTTGTCTTTCTGTCCACAGAACCTAGCACAGTATCGTGCATAGCAACCACAAACATTTGTGAAACATTTGTGGAATTAAATCCAATTGGAATCAGGAAATATTTGATAATTTAAGAAAATCATTCAGCTCCCCAAAGGTAAAAAGCTGTTAGTTCCTATCTTCTGTGGGTGAGAATGAATATAATCAGCCCGAATACTGTGAGTACCTAGTGACTGCAATGGCCCTTCCCCTTTCTGGACTTTGACACTCTGCTATTACTAGATTTTATAATGCTTCCTTCTGTAAACAAGGGCTCCATGGCAAAATATTTTAAAGTTGATTTTGTACTGAGGCATTCTTCTTTGAAAATTTTGCAACACTGGGGGAGATAATAGAAGAAATGCCTGAGGGTGTTGCAGAATCAGATCTGGAGTTTCCTGATCTTCTGTCAGATGGAGTAATAATCAAACCTTGGCCATTCAGCTCGCTTATCTCCATATCTCCTGCAAAAGCCAAGTGGAGCTCTTTGAGCAGAGGACCACTGTATTAGGCCAGGTCTGGCTGGTACTTCAAGTTAGAGATTGGAACAAAGTGAGATGCTCGTGGGACATTTAGCAGTTAATAAGAGGAAGTTTATTTAGGCATAGCTGTGAATGCTATTCAGTGAGGACACAGCCTTGATTCAGCTAAATGTAGCCTTCTGCCCCTGCTGCCCATGGCACTCTGCAGATCAGAAGCCAGAGGGAACAGCTGGCTCATTTACACTCATATCAGGAGGGCAATCCCAAGCCTTCCTCCCCTGAGCCATTTAAATCTCAAGGACATATTCAATTCCATTTAAGGAAAAGCTAGCTCAGCCTGCCAAGGGGCAGAGCCTTATGAAAAGATATCCCAAGATTACATGGCAGAGCCCTAGGAAATTTTGCTCCTCTCATAATCACAGAATCACAGAATTTAGAAAGTTGGAAGGGACCTCAGAAGCCATCTGGGCCAACCCATATGTTTGAAGACCTCTATGGAAGGGGAACCTGACACCTCTTGAAGTAGCCCATTCCATTTTTGGACACCTCTAATTATTAGGAATTCTTTTCTGACATCAAACCTAAATTGGCATCTCTGTAATTTTTACTCACTGCTCCTACTTCTGCCCTACAAGGCCAGAGTATATCTAATCCCTCCTGCATGTGATAGCCCTTCATACCAGTATCAAAAATGAAAAAGATGAATTCACAACCAATGGAGAAGAAATAAAAGAAACTATTAGGAACTATTTTGCCCAATTACATGTCTATAAAACTGATAATCTGAATAAAATGGATGAATATCTACAAGAATATACAATACCTAGATTGACAGAACAAAAGATAGGGGTCTTAAATGATACAATCTTAGAAAAAAGAATTTGAATAAGCCATAAGTCCTAAAGGAAAAAAAACCCAGGACCAGATAGATTTATAATGGAATTTTAGCAAATATGTAAAGGATAATTTAAATTCTAATATTACATAAAGCCTTTGAAAAAATATGAAAAGAAGTCCTACCAAATTCTTTCTGTGATACAAATATAGTCTTGTTACTTAAACTAGAGAAACTTAAAAGAGAAAGACAACTTTAGACCAATATCCCTAAGGAATATTGATCTAAAAAATTTAAATAAAATATCAGCAAGGAGATTGCAGTAGCATATCACAAATTTTATACACTATTGATAGGTTACGTTTATACTAGGAATGCAGGGCTGGCTCTCTATTAGGAAAACTATAATCATAACTGGCCACATTATTAACAAGAACAATATGATTACATCAGTGGATGCAAAAAGAGCTTTTGATGAGACATACCTATTTCTGTTAAAACACCAGAAAGCACAGGTATAAATGAATCTTTCCTTAATATCATAAGGAAGATCTATATGACCAATCTATAAGACCAATAACCAGCACAATGGGAATAAATGTTATTGTTGTGGTTTAGTCATTTTTTAGTTATGTCCAATTCTTCATGACCCCATTTGGAGTTTTCCTGGCAAAGATACTGGAGTGGTTTGCCATTTTCTTCTCCAGTTTGCTTTACAGATAAGGAAACTGAGGCAAGTAGAGGAAAGTGACTTGCCCAGGGTCACTGGATTTGAACTCAAGAAGATGAGCCTTCCTGACTCCAATCCTGGTGCACTATGCACTATGGTACCACCTAGCTGCCCTGGGAATAAACTAGAGAACTTTCAAATAAGATCAGGGGTAAAGAAAAGCTGTCTATTCCCATACTATTTAATATTGTGCTAGAAATGATAGCTATAGCAATAAGACAAGATAAAGAAATTGAGGGAGTAAACATAGGCAGAGGAAAACGAAATTATCACTTTTCCCAGATGATATGATGATTTATTTAATAGAACTGTAGTCAACTAAAAAACTAATTAAAATAATTAACTTCAGCAAAATAGCAGGACATAAAACAAGCCCACACAAATCATTAGCATTTCTGTATATTACCAACAAAATCTAGCAGGAAGATATGGGAAGAGAAATTCCATTTAAAATTACTACAGAAAATATAAAATCTTTGGAGTCTACCTGGCAGCATACACATAGGAAGTATATTAACATAATTATGTAACTTTATAAAAACAAGGATGGATCTAAATAATTGGAGAAATATCAATTGTTTATGAGCTAACATAATAAAAATGACAATGTTACCTAAATTAATTTACTTAATTACCAAGCCACACTATAAAATGATGACTTTGTAGAGGAAAAACAACAGCCAAATTCATTTGAAGGAACAAAAAGTAAAAAATTTCATGGGAATTAATAGGAAAAAATAGGAAAAGGAGTCTAGCAGTGCTAGATTTCAAACTACATTACAAAGTTATAATCATCAAAATAATTTGGCATTTTCTAAGAAACAGAGAGGTTGATTGATGGAACAGATTAAATATATGGTATGTTGAAGTACATTAGCACAGTAGCCTAGAGCTGGATAAACCCAAAGATGAGTTATAAGGGCAAGAACTTGATATTTGACAAAAACTTCTTGAAAAATTGAAAAGTGATCTGGCAGAGACTAGGTATAGACCAACAATTACACTGTATTACAAAGATATCATTTAGGCATAAAGGATGACATCATAAATAAATTAGAGGAGCAAAGAAAAATTACTTGTCAGATCTGTGGATAGGGAAAGAGTTCAAGACCAAATATGAGACAGAAGCATCACAGTAGGTAAAATGGACTATTTTGATTGCATAAAGTTAAAATGAGTTAAAATGAGAAGAGAAGCAGAAATTAGAAGAAAAAATTACAGCACATTTCTCTGACAAAGGTCTCACCTCTAAGATATATAGGGAACTGATTCAAATTTATAAAAACAAGAATCATTCCCCACTTGATAAATGGTCAAAGGGTATGACCAGGCAGTTTTCAGAGGAAAAAAATCCGAGCTATCAATGGTCATATAAAAATCCACCAGATCACTAACAATTAAAGAAATGCAAATTAGAACTCTGACATTCTATTCCATAGCCATCAGAGATTGGTAAAGCTGACCAAAAAGAAAAATGATAGATGTGGAAGAGTCATAGGAAAACAGGTACATTAACTGTTGGTGGAGCTGTGAAATGGTCCAGTCATTCTAGAAAGCAATTTGGAACGATGTCTCAAAAGCTATTAGACTGTGGTACTCTTTGAATACGTGCCTTTACTAATTTTATATATTCAAAGAGTTCAAGAGTAAAGGGAACCATTTGTATAAAAATATAGCAGCTCTCTCTTTTTTGGTGGCCAAGAATTAGAAACTAACGGGGTACCCCACCAACTGAGGAATTGCTGAGCTGTGGTATACGAATGTGATGGAATATTATTATACTATAAGGAATGATGAAAGGGATGGTTTCAGAGAAAACTGGGGAGACTTGAATGAACTAATACATAATAAAATGAGTAGAACCAGGGGGACAATCTACACAATAATAACAATATTGTAAAGACAATCAACTTTGGAAGTTTTAGGAACTCTGATTAACACGATGATGAGCCAGGATTCCAGAGGACTCACGATGAAACATGCTACCTACTTCTGGATAGAGAGGTGACAGCCTCAAGGGCAGATTGGGACATATTCCTTCTGGACATGGCCAAAGGAGGGATTTATTTATTTATTTATTTATTTTGTGTGTGTAGACATGATAATAAACAGGAGACTTGAATTTTCTTGCTTTCTCAGTGGGAGAAGTGGGAGGGTAGAAAGGCAGAGCTTCGTTTAAAAAAAAAATTAAAAGCACTACAGCCCTTCAAATGCTTGAACACTGCTTGTCCCTGCTGAGTCGTCTTTTTCTTCAGGCTAAATTTGCTCAGTTCCTTTAAACTTCATATGACATATAATTCAGACCATTCGCCATCCCGGTTGTCCCCTTCTGGACACTCTAGGCACTCAATGAATATTTATTGAAGGAATTAATACATTTCTTTTTTTTTCCTTATGGTTCCATATCACAGAAATTCAGCTAGTATTAAGGTTTATGGAAGTTGACCTGGCACCGAAGACCCTCCACAATCTGACTCTGCCTCTGGCTTACTTCATGTTTCTCCCCTTAGCACCTTCTATGTTCCAGCCAAACTGGATTAACTGTTTTCCAAATGTGACCTGCCATTTCCCACCACTGTGTATTTGCTCAAGTCCTCCAGATGCTGGGAAGGCATGCCCTCTTTTCTGCCTGATAAAAATCCTCTTTCTTTAAGCCTAAACCCAGATGACTCCTTCTCTAGTATCCAATCCCTGATAACTCCAGCTGACAGTATTCTCTCCCTCCTAAAATATGCTTAGAGTATTTCTTTCATCTATCTTTTGTTCCCTTTACACTCTCACTTGTATGATGATTATCCAAGTTATGTCATTCTGCCTTCTGCAAAGTGTCAGCTCTCTGAGGAGAGGGATTATATAATTGTAAAAAATCTTTATATCCCAGCACCTAGTATGGGCAGCTAGGTGGCACAGTAGATAGAGCACTAACCTTAGAGTCAGGGGGACCCGAGTTCAAATCTGAACCCAGACATTTACTAGCTGTGTGACCCTGGACAAGTCACTTAACCCTGTTGGCCTCAGTTCCTTATCTGTCAAATGAGCTGGAAAAGAAAATGGCAAACTACTCTAGTACCTTTGCCAAGAAAACCCCAAATGGGATCACGAAGAGTCAGACATGACTGGAACAACTCAACAACAAAAAGTACACTACATACATCAATATTTCAATGACTCCATTATCTCATTGCAGGAGATCACAGGCCATTCACATTTTCCCATCCCATAAAATGTTTCTGTATTCCCTCCCATAATCTGTGTCTTTTGATACTGTATAATTATCAATGGGGCATTCAGGCTGTTCAACAATTATCCCTCACTCCCATTACATCACTAGCCCATCTGCATTTCTGACCTTGCATGTATTAGGCACTCAATCAACATCTGTTGAATTAAATTGAATTGTGCATCAATGGAAGACTTGTGATTATTACCTCTACATCAGTAATCACAAACATTTACGGAGAATTTCATATTGCCAGAGCTGTTACTCAGCTTGATTCTCCCATTTGGTCTTAGGAGGGTATAGAGAATAAATTCCTCCCTCCCTAACCCATTTCAGAAGTAATACGAGGGTAATCTATGATTCAATGCTTTAGGCCATTCATGAGTTTCAAAGTGGACTTAACAACTTCATATGTCATACCCTCAAACTGCTGTCAAGCAGGAGAGACTCAACCAGAAACGATTGCCCGGATAAAGCTGCAGGCTTTAAGGAACATGAAGGCAAAGAATATTGTGTCTTCCCAGTGACACTGAATTCTTGCTGATTTATTACCCTGGAATTTAATTTTTTTTTCTAGCACTACTGAAGCTTTAGTTACAGCATGTTGGTCACATGGGATAAACCACACGTTATTCACACCTAATTAAAGATGCATCTTTCTAAAATAAGTCACTAGCAGTAGATCCTGGGGAAATGAAGCCAACCACCCCCACCTGCTTGCTCACTCGACCTTCCCCAAAGTTAAATGTGTAATTAGCTCAGTCACGTAATTAAGTTAACAAGTATTCTAAATGAATTCACGTTACCACTACAAGGAAAATTGTTTGCACTTGAAATTCATAAAGTTCAAATATGGAATCTAAGGAATTATGTTGTAACAAGTGGAGCATTTTGAGGAGGGGTTAATTTTGTTTTTTTGCAGCACTAAATTTAGTAATGGAATAATGAAGTATGAACGTCCTCACCAACCACCCTATTCTTCCACAAACTGGCTTCATTTGATCCACAGGTTTGACCAAGTCAGCCCCGCACTCAAGAAGTTACAGTGGCCCCCTGTTGCCATTGTAATAGAAAATAAAACTCCCATGTTTGAGATTTAAACATGCAATCTGCCTGTAGCCTACCTTTCCAAACTTATTCAAGTCAATTCAATTCCAAAAGCATTTATTAAGTACTTACTATGTACCCAGCACCCTGCAAGGGACTGTTGGATACACAGATAACAATGAAACCAGCCCCTTCTATTAAGTAACTTCCTAGAGGTTTGAGGTGGGTGAAATACATGAACCCAGAGAAGTAATTTCTACATATTGAGAGCAGGGGCTGTTTTCATTATGTGAAATTAGTCTGGAAATATATATCTCACATTATGTTACTCTTTTCGTGCATTCTATTTTCTAGCCAAGTTGGTCACCTTGCTGTTTTCTATGACGTCCCATTTCCTACCTGTGGGCCCTGCCACAGCCTGTGTCTCCCCTGTCTAGAATCTCCCTTCTTACTTTTGCCTCTTGGATCCCCTCACTTCCTTCATGGCTTGGCTCAAAGGCTATCTCTTATACAAAGCCTTTCTTGATCTTCCCTTCAATCCCAATTGCAGGCTCTATCTTCACCACAAATTACTGTGTCTATACTTTCTACTTATATAGTTATACTATGCACATACTAGTATATGTACATATTATTTACTTATACTGGTATAAGTCATCTACCTCCAGTAGAATGGAAACTTGAAGGCAAGAACTGTTTTTGTTTTTGTCTTCAGGCTTACTCCATTGGCAGCTAGGGGGTGCCATAATGCAGAGCTCCTGGCTTGGACTCAGGAAGACCTCAGTTCAAATATGACCTCAGACACTTATTAACTGTGTGTGACCTTGAGTAAGTCACTTAACCTTTGTATGCCTCCGTTTCCTCAATTGTAAAATGAGGATAATAACAGCACCTACCTCACAGTTTTGTTGTGAGGACCAAAGGAGATAATATTTGTAAAGTACCTGGTTCTTGGGCACTATAGAAATGGTGGTGATAATGATGGTGGTGATGGTGGTGGTGGTGATGATGATGATGATGATGATGATAGTGATGATGATGGTGATGGTGATGATAATGGTAATGATGATAGTCATGGTGATGGTGATGATGGTGGTGATGATAATGTGATGATGGTGGTGATGATAATGGTGGTGGTGGTGGTGATGATGATGATGATGATGATGATGATGATGATGATGATGATGATGATGATGCAGTATTCCTGTTGGCCACAGATTTCTAACATTGGACAGTCAGGTTGTTGGAGTCCTCACAGAGAACCTGAGTTATTCCTATTTAGATATCACAGCCTGCTGTCAAACAAGCAGAAAGTGGGAGAAAATGACCTTCTTTAGTGAATTTTCTAGGGGATATTGTATTATACTTTTTGAGGAAATACAGTGATTAGATTTTTATAGCAAATGTTTTTTTTTTCAGAATGTGAATGAACTATTTTAAGTTTCTTATAGCTTAAGCCAGGGTTCTAGTCTTAGCTATATCTAGCATGGGGTCACTGGGGTTTTGCCACAGGGGTACCAACATAGGGTTAGAGATACACTTTCTTCCCTATGGAAGTCCTCTATATTTCCCAGTCCCTTGCCAGCCCCTGTCAATACTTGTCAATACTTCCCCCCACCTTGAGAGGATGGAGGCTGCCACTTCCCCCAAGGGTACTAGCACCCTCAGGATCCTCTCCTGGAGATTTCTTTCTCCCACTGCTGCTCTAGCATCTGACTGAGCTGAACTGTCTTTGTCACACTTCTGAACCTGGGGACCCAACTGGACATGAGATCCAGGATCAATGTCACTAGTGGCACTTACAGGCTTCCCTGACTGTGGCCTCAGGATCTCTGTCTTTATCACTTCCCAACTCCTACAAAACCAAAATTTCCTTAGGTGCAATAATTCCTAGTTATAGCTCTGCTTTTTGGATGTTGACTATATCATCTGTGAAGTGAGGGGATTGGACTAGCCGACCTCTGCCTCCCTTTGAGTTGTTTTACCATTCAGAGATCCTTCTGTTTTCAGTTCAGGTACTTGGTACACTGGGAATAGATCCATAAATATGCAAAGGACAAATTTACATCAGAGGAGAAGCTCTAATCAGAATCCTAAGTTTTGCTCCTGGCCTCCTGCCAAAAGTTCCAGAAATTCCTCCTCCCCTATCCCTTTGTGGCCATGATCTTGACCCTTGTTAATTACAGAGGAAACAACCCTTTTTGAGGAGTGATCTTGCAATGCAGAGGTTGTTGAGGGAATGTTTAGACCAATGTCCTGATGAGGCAAGCAGGAACTTCTCAAGAGGAAGAACTTCCCGGAGCTTTGGAGATTATGACAAAAGCTGAAGGCGGCAGTGGAGGCTGCCATTACAAGGACCACTTTAGACTGGACCAAAGGAAAGATTTGCTCAAATGGTATTCATTTTTTTTAGTAAGAACAAAGCTCCTTTTAGGTCATGCCCCATGATGGCACATTGTGCTTTTTCCTCTCTCATGTACCAAAAGAATCAATCATGGCATCCAGGAAGTGATGAACAGGAACAAGATGAATCTCTGTCTTTTGCCCTTGGCTGGGGATAACAAAGTACCAACGTTAGGTTGGATATAGGACCTCTTTGCCTTCCAGGGGGCCATTCACTTGGTAGGGCTCCCCTACATGTGCTTGGCAGGACTTCTACCTAACCTGGAAAGGACCTGGAGGGACCAATGATTATTGATGGGTCAATGTTCATTTGGACAGGGGCTCTTTGTCCCTTTGTGTTACAGCTCTGGGGGAGACTAGGCTCTGTGAATTCTGCTTGTTTCTGAGGTTCGATATACTGATTCATTTCCATTTAATCTTTCATGATATTATGCAAAAGTTCTCATTTTCCAGTAACCAGGAAATTTTCAGTGATCTGCAGGGGAAAAATTGGCTTCCAGAAAATTGGTCAGGAAGCATGCAATAAATTAGAAAAGCAGGTCTAGCTATTGCAGCAAGAGGGGAGGAGCTCATTGCTTCTTGGTTCTATTGCATCAAGAAAGAAATGAGACCAAGAATCCAACACATTGGATCTGGCTGCCCATCCCTTCTGAGGGCATATCCCTGGAGGGTTTCTTCTCCTTTGCCTGATTCCATACTTCCTTGGCTCTCTCCACTATTCAAAACAGGACAGGGATAGTTTCTGCTCCTCATTCTTCTTTTCATTTCCTCTCTCTGTCACTGAACACCAGAAATTACTCCAGAGGTTAGCACCCTATCTTTTGAAATGGCATGTCTAACTGAGGAAGATTGAAGTAACCTCAGAATGCTCACCTAGACAATCATTTTGCACAGGGTGGAAAGGAAATCTTTCTAAGATCTTTGTTGTTTTCTTTCCAATGGAGTCTGATGTTCTATCTTTGCATCTAGTGATGAATTCTTGTGTAAGTTAAGAAAGTAATAATAATTAGGTGTAATTCTATTGTTGTTTCTTTCCAGTGGAGTCTGCTGTCCTATCTTTGCATCTAGTGATGAATTCTTGTGTAAGTTAAGGAAGTAATAATAATTAGGTGCAATCCTCACAGTTCAAGTTGTATTATTCTCTTTTCACAGTCAAGAAGCAGTGTGGTGGGGTGGATAAAGAGCCAGCTTCAGAATCAGGAAGACCTGTGTTTAAGGCTTCTCTCTAACACATATGGGCTATGTGACCTTGGACAAGTCATTTAACTTTTTCATATCTCCAGGAAACTCTCTATGACCACAAAACTGCAAAGCAATCATAGGTCTGGTTTCAAAAAAGTAGCAGAAGAAACTGAAGCCCAGAGAGATAACATATCTTATTCAAAATTACATAGCTAATACATGGTTCAAGCAGGATTTAGAACTGGGGTTTTAGATTCCAAGTCTGACACTCTTTCTACTACAGCATGGTCCTTCAGATTGGCTAGCCATGTTCCCACTGTGTACCAGGAGTACTATCTTCCCCAGGTCACCATTGGTTATCTTCAGGGGTCTTTGGGAAGAGTTTTGCTTATAAGAGGACTTTTTAAAGAACTTGATAGAAATATCAATTTGTGTGAATCTTAGAAACACAAAAGTAGTCATTTAGCATAACCTTTAAATGACTGAGAATCTGCTATACAACATATCTAATAAATGGTCGTTTAGCCTCTATGTGAAGACTTCCAGTGATGGGGAACTCACCACCTCTTGAGGCAGATCTCTCTGGATGTACTAGCTGTATGACCAGAGGCAAGTCCCATTACTTCTCTGAGACTCAAAAATGGAGATAAATAAGAGCTATAATATCCAGAAAGGCAGTAGGGTATAATGGATAGAGAACTAGCCTGGAACTCAGAAAGACCAAGGTTCAAGTTCCCCCATAGGATACCTGCTGACTTTGTAATGTTTTTTGTTGTTCAATCGTGGCCAACTCTTTGTAATCCTGTTTGGGGTTTTCTTGGTAAAGATAATGGAGTGGTTTGCAATTTCCTTTACCAGTTTATTTTACAGATGAGGAAACTGATGTAAACAGGGTTAAGTGACTTGCCCAGGCAAGTGTATGAGGTTGTATTTGAACTCAGGAAGATGAGTCTCTCTGATTTCAGGCCTGGCATTCTATCTACTTTGCCACCAAACTGACAGTTTTACTGGGATCTGACAATGCTGTAGCTTCTTGGAGTTACAGGTGAGAGTTCAATACCCTGCTAAAACTCTCTTGGGCAGACAGGCTAAACCAAGTTGAGGGTAACCAACAGGCTTCAAACCCATTGGTGAGTTAGGGGGATTTCTATCCCAAGCATGTGAAGACTTCCCCTGGCAGAAATGGCAGATGACAACAATTTTTCCAATGGCCACGAATGTGGCTGAAGTACGTGGAGTGCTTAGAGCTTGGTCAGGCATGGAAGATGCGAAGGTCATCCACTGTATCCATTCCCAGTCATCCTGACTTTTCTCTTGCCACTGAATTTTGATAACTCTGGGAAGAGAGAGTGAGGCTAATGACTTTGTGCAGCTTTGCCTTACTTAAATACAATTCACACACAAGTCAAGGCATCGCCCTGTAATGTGATCGGTCCTCTTTGAAAACAAAGGACAAACAGCAAAAATAACTGACTGTAACCCTGTGGTAAGCCACTCATCCTCTAGATGTCCCAGGCAGCTAACCCAATATGAATTGCAGAGTAGGTGCAAATCTATAGTGGTTGAAGGGAGTTTCCTCAATGTGAGTTTCTGACACCAAAGAAATCACCAGTTCTGACAAAAAAAAAAATCTATCTTATGGGATTGTTGTGACAAAAATGCTTTTAAAACTTAAATGCTTAACTGAACTAAATGTAAACTATTATTATTACACTGAGTCCCAAATCTGTCAATCAATCAGTCACCAAGGATTTATTAAGTGCTCACTACGTGTCAAGTACTTCGAGAGGCACTGGGGATGCACAGTGAGACAGTTTTGACTCTCAGGGAGCTTATATTCTAATGAAAGAACACAGCACATGGAGGAGAGTGGGAGCCAGGCAGTTTTGGTTTGGGCAGTTGCATCGATTGTGAGTAGAAATATAGGGAAGTAGATTGCCACATCTTTTTAAAAAAAATAGCAATGGTGGTATTGATTTGATTATTTTTTCCAGAGCAAGAACAAAGGGTATTGCATCTTGGGTCTTACTTCTGCTTTATGGGATTAAGCAGAGTAAGCCCAATCCCTCTTCTGCCATACCACCTTCCAAATATTTGAAGAGAGCAATTGTGGTGCCCCCTCCCAAACTTACCTTCACCAATCCCTTTAAAGCCCAACATGGCTTCAAGTCCCTCCCTTCTATCCCAATCCCAATCTGTTCAATCTCTTGCTTTTCCTGAAATATGGCACCCAGAACTAAAAGCAAAAAACAAAACAAACAAACAAAAAAACAAAACAAACTTCAGCTCTGGTCTGACTGGGTAAAGGTCAAGTACCTCTCTCATTTTGGACATTATGATATTATGATGCTTTTTTAAAAGAAGAATCTTGATAAAAGTCCCCTGATTTGAATGATTAACATAGGTCTGACATTATAGTTATCACTAAGCATTGCTTATGCCCTTAGCATGTATCAGACACTGAGGATACAGAGGAAAGGTAAACACAGCCTCTGCTCTCAAGGAGCTCATAACCCAAGGGAAAGGCAACAAGCCAACAACTATGTACATACAAGATACATGTAGGGTAAAGTGGAGGTAATCTCTGAGGGAAGGAACTAGGAGGGAATCAGGAAAGGCTTCTCTTAGAAGATAGGACTCTAGCTGCAATTTTAAGGAAGTGAGAAAGTCAGGAGGCAGAGATAGGGAAGGAGAGCATTCTAGGTATGGGGGTCAACCAGTGAAAATGTACTCTACTTATAGAGTCTTGTGATAGGAACAGGAAGGAGACTAGTTTCACTGGATCATAGAATACGTGGAGGGGGAATAAAGGGTAAGAAGACTGGAGAGGTAGAAAGGAGTCAGCTTGTGAAAGGCTTTAAAAGCCAATCAAAGGATTTTATAATCGATCTTAGAAGTAATATTGAGTCACTGTAGTTGAGTGAGTATGTATGTGTATGTGCATGTGTATATATATATATGTGTTCCTCATGGTCATACCTGCAGTTTAGGAAGATTACTTTGACATCTGAGTGGAAGATGGACTGGAGTGGGAAAAGACCTGAGTCAGGGAGACCAACTAATAGGCTACTGAAATAGTCCAGGATGGGGATGATGGGAAGCTCTCCCAGTGTAGTGGCAATGTTGAGAGGACATTGTGAAGGAATTGACAGAATGAGGTAACAGAATGACTATGTAAGAAAGAATGAGGAGTCACAGATAACTGATTTGGGAGTCTGGATAACTGGGAAGATGGTGGTGCCCTCCATAATAATAGGGCAGTTTAGAAGGGTGGAGAAATTTGAAGGGAAGGTAATGATTACAGTTTTGGACAAGTTGAGTTTAAGATGTCTATTGGACATTATTTTTTTTTTTATTAAATTATTAGTTTAATTTTAGTTAACAAGATTCAATTCCATAGTTTCTTGATTTTCAAATTTCCTTTACCTCCCTTCCCCCATCCCCCACGACAGCATATAGTCCAGTATAGGATCTGCAAATACATTCATATTAGACATTAGTCCAATTACAAAGGCGTATTATACTAGGTGGGATGAAAAATGGTAAAGAAGAAATAAAACCAAACAATGAAAAGAAAAAGATCAATTAGTTTGCTTCCATCAGGATTCAAGCTCAGTTCTTTCTAGTTATATCTCTGGATGTTGCATTTCTCTCCTTCATGAGTCTTTCAGGATTAACTTATATCACTGAATTGCTGAAAACAGTCCAGTCTGTCACAGTTGGTCATCACACTTGTTGTGTCTGTGATTGTATACAAATTTCTCCTGATTCTACTCTTCTCGCTCAGCATCAGTTTGTATAAGCCTCTCCAGGTAAATATGAAAACCATCTCCTCCTCATTTCTTATAGCACAATAATATTCCATTACATTCATATACCACAACTTGTTTAGCCATTCCCCAATTGATGGGCACCCCCTTAATGTCCAATTCTTTGCAACCACGAAAAGAGCTGCTATAAATATTTTTGTACCTATGGGTCTTCCTCCCTCTTCTATGATCTCTTTGGGATATAACCCTAGAAGTGGTATTTCTGGGTCAAAGGGTATGAAATTATTTATAGCCCTTTGGGCATAATTCCAGATTGCTCTCCAGAATGGTTGGATAAGTTCACAACTCCACCAGCAATGCATTAATGTTCCAATTTGCCCACATCCTCTACAGCATTTGTCATTTTCTTGTTTTGTCATCTTAGCCAATCTGACTGGAGAGATGTGGTATCTCAGGGTTGTTTTGATTTGCATTTCTCTAATCAATAGTGATTTAGAGCATTCCTTCATATGCTTATAGATATCTTTAATTTCTTTCTCTGAAAACTGCCTGTTCATATCCTTTGACCATTTATCAATTGGGGAATGACTTGTATTCTTATAGATTTGACTCACTTCTCTGTATATTTTAGAAATGAGTCCTTTATCAGAGACATAGGTTGTAAAAATTCTTTCCCAATTTCCCACCTCCCTCTTGATCTTAGTTACGTTGGCTTTGTTTGTACAGAAGCTTTTCAATTTAATGTAATCAAAATCATCCATTTTGCATTTTATAATGCTCTCTAATTCTTGTTTGGTCCTAAAGTCTTCCCCTCTCCACAGGTAAACTATTCCTTGCTTTCCCAGATTACTTACAGTATCATCCTTTATACCTAGATCGTGCACACATTTAGACTTGATTTTGGTATATGGTGTTAGATAATGATCTATGCCCAGTTTCTGCCATACTGTATTCCAGTTTTCCCAGAAGTTTTTGTCAAATAGTGCATTATCCCCAAAACTGGGGTCTTTGGGTTTATCAAACAATAGATTACTATATTCATTAACTGCTGGGTCTCCTGCACCAATCTATTCTACTGGGGACATTCTTTTTGAGATGTCCAATGGGAACTTGGAGGTGTGAGGTCAGTAAATAGGTTAGGGGATAAATAAATCTGAGAATTAGATGTAGAGGTAATAATTGAGTCCATGGAAGCTGACAAGATCACAAAATGAAATAGTATAGAAGAGAAGAGGGTCCAAGACAGAGTCTTCAAGAGTGTCCAGGATTAGCTGGACTGTTCTGGATTAAGATCCAGAAAAGGAGTCTGTCTAAAAAGGAGCAGTATGATTTATAGAAGGAGAACCAGGAAAGAGCAATGTCAGAAAACCTAGAGAGAAGAGAGTATTAAGAAGACAGTGATAGACAGAGAGGTCAAGAAAGATGAGTCCTGGCAATTCAGAGCTCTAGTAACTTTGGAGAGAGTCATTTTAGTTGAAAGATGAGGTGGGAAGTCAGACTTCAGAGAGTTTAGAAGAGAGTGAGAGGAGAGGAAGTGGATATATGGTTCTCCCAAGGAGTTTAGTGGCAAAGGGGAGAAAGATATGAGATGATAGCTAGCAGCTATGGATAGATCAAATGAAAGTTTTTTTGAGGGTGGGGTAGGGGTGGGATACATGGGTGAATTTGTAGGTCGAATGGAAACAGCCAGTCAAGGAGAGAATGAAGGGGGGGAATGGTAGGGGGAACAATCTGTTGGAGAAGATGATTGGGACCACTTTTGCATGTAGACGGATTAGCTTTTGCAAGGAGAAGGGCCACCTCTTCATATGAGACAGGTGTGGAGGAGGAGATAATGATGGAAAACATTTGAGTGACATAAGATGAGGAATCACTTTTAAAAAATTTCTGTGCCTTAACAGGTTTTATATACTCATTTAAATAATTTTAAACACCACAAATGCCAACAGACATAAGAAACAAAGGACAGAAAAAGAGAATTGCACATGAAACTATGAATCTATATTTCATACAGCTTGCTTTCTAAAAGTATATAATAAATTCAACAAGTTAGTTTTAAAGTTGTCTTGCTTATATTTCCTTCTAGACTTCTTTCCATTCTCTTCCATTCATTTAATGATGACAGTAATGGCTCTTTTTTCTTTCTTTTCCTGCTTTTTTGGGGGTATCCAAATATTGCTGATAAATATTTAACAACCAGTTCTTTGGGAGGAAATGTATGCATGACACATTTTTAAGTTTAATTTACATTAATAGTTTATCCTTTCTTAAGCCTAGACAATCAACAGAAACAACAAATCAAACCCTATTTCCTAAAATGTAAATACACTGAAAATTTAATAATCGCCTTTTGTGAGCTGTTTGAGCTGGTTCCAGCACATCTCTGTTTCTCCTTCCCTTTTCTCCTAAATCCCTCTCCTTATTAAAAATATATATATATAATAAACATAATTAAACAAAACAAATCCATTATTGACTATGTCCAAAAATATAAATCTGATTTCACATTATGAATTCGTCACTTTTCCCTAGCAGGGATCGGGTAGCACGCATTAGCCCCTGTCCTCTGGAGGAGTGGCTGGTGCTGTATTTTAATGTTGACTTCTATTGAGAATACAGTCCACTAAAACCCCTGGGGCTTTTTCACAAGACCCTAGGAAAAGCCATGTCTTAATTTGTGAAGCTGATTTTTTAAACCTAAATCCCCACTTGGAGGAGTAGTCGAGGGGATTTTTTCTCCACTGTTTCTGGGGAACAAAGGGGTTGTATAAGGAAGAATTGCTGCCAATTTACTTTTCACTTAGCTAGTATGGGAATGGTGAGGATGTGTTGGGCAGTGCTTTCCTTAACATTTATTTTGGGAGAATTAGCCAAGAGTCCTGGGAAATGACCATCTAGAAGCCATATTTGTTCTCTATCTGGAAAAACAGAGCAAAAATGAGCAGCCCTTTAAGGAAACAATTAATGACTTCTAAACAAACAAACAACAAATGGGGAAGAAAAACAACCAGTCAGTCCAGGGACATTTTTCTAATTAGCAGCCTCACACCCATTGCTTGTTGCAATTACCCTTCTAACCCCACATTTGCTTGGCCTCATTCACCAGGTAATGGAACCAGGGGAGAGCTCTATTACTCCAGAATCGAGATGCTTATATTGCTTTGCTTTCTCTGTTTTTCCTGTATTGCTTCTTCTCTATTCTACCTTCCTGGTGAGAGACATAAACATCCAGCCATTTGACAGTTTTCATTTATTCGCTGAGTTCTGGGCCTTTGAATGGATAGATATGGAATGACTGACGGGCAATCAGAGTGTGCACATTTAGAGGTTGAATACTGCGGTTCTGGGAGAGGCCAGGAAGGAAGCTCGCATGGGGGTGCTGATTGGAATTAATGCTGTGGAACTGGCTGCCTGCACCTTTATGGTACTAATGTGCAGTTAGAGATACAGGTTTTAATGATTACACTACAGCTTATTTGCCTCATGAAATACATCGGGAATGAAATATTAAAAGACCAAGTATTCTCTTATTAGAAAAAGTATTTTTTCTCCTTCTTCTAGCCAACTCTTACTCATCCCTATTATTAAAATGCATTTGATTCCATCAAAGATTATGGGACAAGGTAATGTATTACCTTCTGGGGGACAAGGGCAGCAGAGGCATCTCTATCTCAGCAGATGCTGATGGGAAAAGAGTCTATTTATAGAACCAGAGAGACCATCTCACTTGCAGACTTAGACAAAACAGTTGTGTTTCAGAATATGACAGATAAAAGTTATTCTTCCTCCCACTGCAAACAGAACTGTTGCCGCCACCATCAACAAAAACACCCAAAACTCTCATAAAAAGGTTCTGAGATAAGATTAGATTTAAAAGTAAGAATAATATTTGTTTTGGTGACTAGAGAAAAGCATTTTAGTAAAGTTAGTTGTAGAGCAAAGACTATTTTCCCATTAGTTTGTGGCCAGAATCAGAGTTACAGGATCAAAGAAAGGACCTCAGAGGTCATGCAGTCCAACCAGAAACCGACCCCTCTTAGAGATTTGACAAATGGCCAGTCAATCTTTGCTTCAAGACCACCGGTACAGGGAAGAGGGAATTCATCATCTCCCAAGGCTGTTAGATTAGCTTCAATCATCATGGTATTCATAAGATTTAGTGGTGAAAGGGACTTTAGGTTATGGATCATTGAGTACAACTTCTGAGGAAACTCAAGCCCAGTGACTTAAGATAACTTGCCCAGGACCTCATAATGATGCTTTAAGATTTACAAAATGTTTTACGTGAATCATTTTATTTTATCCTCACAACCATGTGAGGTAGGTAGAAGTATTATTAGGTCCATTTTACAGATGGGAAAACTGAGGCTTCAGTGAGGCTAATTGCCTTGATCACAAGTCACATGGCTAGTAAGTATTCCATCCAACGAACTTGACATAGGTTATACATAGTAAAGGTGATACTGAAACTGAAGTCTCAAGACTCCAAATCCAGTGTTTTTGCCCCTTCCAATTCATATTTGAAGGCTCCCTGTACAGTTAAATGATGCAGTGAATAAAGTTTGGTCCTTGGAGTCAGGAAGACATGAGTTTGAATCCTACTACAGATACTTAACTAGCTGTGTAACTCTGTTTAACAGCCTTGGTTTCCTCATCTGTAAAATGGGGATTGTAGTGAGAATCAAATGAGATTTCACATGGAAATGACAAGCAAGTGGTTTGTCATTTCCTTCTTTATCTCATTTTACAGTTGAGGAAACTGAGGCAAGCAGGATTAAGTGACTTGCCCAGGGTCACACAGTGTCTGAGACCAGATTTAATTTTATGAAGATATGTCTTCTTGACTCCAGGCTTGATACTCTACTGCACCACCTAGTTGCCCACAAGGCACTATATAAATGCTAACTATTATTATTATTATTATTATTACTACTACGTAGGCTAGAATATGTTTCCCAATTCCCTAGTCAGTTCTCTTAAAAATGTGCTACACTGCTCCTGAGCAGAGCATTGGCAAAGAATATTCTAGTTTTATCATCGATCCTGGAAAACCAATTCTTTATGCCTTATTAAACCTGTCTTTTTGCGCTATCACCTTTATAGATGAAAGAAAACTCTCTCTAACCGTGATTTCATTTTTCTGTTGCTACAGTGGAAAAATACCCCAACAGAAAGAGGCAAAGACATAAGGACTAAGATGGTGGTCGGGCCTGTGGTATGTGATATCATCATTGGAAAAGCAGTGGAGTGGAATGGAAAAAACCCTGGGCTTGGGGTTTGATGACTTAGATATGATCTCATCTCAAATACTCCTTAACTGTGTGACTGGGCAAATCACCCTCTCTGATTCTCCTAAGTGTATGAGATTTCTTGCATGAGGATTAAATGTCTGATTGTGTGTGTGTGTGTGTGATCATGGACAAATCACTTATCTTTTTGGAACCCGGGGTAACTTCTTAAGACTATGCATTATAAATGAATGGCTAATTCCCAGCAAATGAAGGAAATGTCCTCAATGGGATTTTCTCGCATCAATTAAATCACAGGTGCAAACCACTGTCCTCATCATAGTATGCCCCACCCCCGTTATCTGACTGGGTTGGGAAGAAAGCATTTGAAAATCTTAAAGTATTATATAAATAATAATAGTTGCTAGCATTTATATAGCACTTTGGGGTTTATAAAGTGCCTTATAAATATCTCAATTTCTCCTCAAAACAATTCTAGGAGGTAGGTGCTGTTATTGTTTTCATTTTATGGATAAGGAAACTGGGGCAACAAAGGTTAAATAATTTGCCCAGAGTTGCACAGGTAGTGAATGTCTGAGGTCAGATTGAACTTAGGTCTTTTTCACTCTAGACTCAGAGTTCTATCCACTGTGCTACCTAGCTGCCTTGATAATTCGTAATGAATATGAGTTAAACATATAAATGTGTTATTAGTATAATAGAACTTTGTCTAGTGGAAATTAAAGCACCCATATTATAGTTTATGTTTCCTTTGGAGTAAGTGATATAATAAGGCTAACCCTGGAATTTTCCTTCAGCCTTTCTCCAACCCTTTCCTGGGCCACAGGAATTTTCATATGTCTGCCAGTCTTTTGACTCCACGCTTGCAATTTCTGGAACTTTTCTGCTCTGTTGTTAGCTGGATGTGTACAGAGTGCTAATGGAACTGGCCTGCCATACCAGATCCTACTAGTAAGTCCTTGCCTCAGATCTTATCAGCTAGAGGGCCAAGTTGTTGGCTGCTGTGCCTTTCTTTGCTAGGTTCCCTTTCCCACCTGGTTGATTCACAGTAAGGATGAAAGACAGCCGTCAGGGTGAAGATGGGGTATCCCATAGAACTCAACCCCACACTCACATGTTGTTCGTCCTTCATTTTGAAGATGTCCAATGTCATCATGGGTGATAACTTGTGTGTGAAATAAGTGAGGCAGAGTTGCACAGAGTTGCCAGCCTCACTCTCTCTTCCAGAGGCATCAAAGTCTACATCAGGACAAAAGTCAAAGATGACTGGTGATGGCTCAGGATACAGGGTTGAGATACCTTGGCATCTTCAATGTTTGACTAAGCTTTGCTTCAGTCACCTTCATAGTTGTTGAAACAAATTATTCT
The DNA here is from genome assembly GCA_011680675.1 of Gymnobelideus leadbeateri. NCBI lineage: Eukaryota > Metazoa > Chordata > Mammalia > Diprotodontia > Petauridae > Gymnobelideus > Gymnobelideus leadbeateri. The sequence continues at coordinate 240,001 of WOXC01009608.1, forward strand.
CATCTGCCCATTCCTTCGGGGAAAGTCTTCACAAACTGCTCTTTTCTTCGATTAAATGTTGGGGAGGCCTGGGGAATAATGTGCGTATGTGTGTGTATATTTGTATTGTTTATTGTCCTGCATACATAAAGACAGAGAGTATTGGTCCATGGCCAGCAGGCCATCTGCTTTATCTTTCCATTATTGTATTGAACTTTTACCAAACAATTTACATCCTCTTTCTGAGCTCTTCTGGTGACCAACTGTGTACTTCCAAAACTTGTTGACTGAGAGTGAGGCTATGGTCCTGGCCATGAAACAGAACAAAATTAACTGGCTTACAGGAGCATCAAACTCATGACCTTTTTAGCACCCAATTCTCAACTATTCTTTGAGTCAATTAGCTATTGACATCAGGTGAGATGGAAGGCCAGCATGGTATAGTAGGGAGGCTGTTGGTTTTGGAATCTGGTCACTTGGATTCAATTCTTGGTTCTCATGCTTAATAGCTGTGTGACCCTGGACTTTCTCTATTTGTAAAATGAACCTCATAATACCCTACCTCCTTGATAGAGTGTTGTGTAAATTTTCTTTCAAATAATAATTTATTTTTCCCAATTACATGTAAAGACAATTTTTAACATTCTTTTAAAAATTTTTTTGAGTACCAAATTTTCTCCCTCCCTCACCTCCTTCAGTCCTGAGCCAGTAAGCAGTTTGATATGTTATACATGGGCAATCATGCAAAACATTTCTACATTAGTTATGTTGTGAAAGAAGACACAGACCAAAAAAAAAGCCCCATGAAAAAATTAAGTTAAAAAAAGTATGTTTAAATCTGCATTCAGACTCCATTAGGTCTTTCTCTGGACATGGATATCATTTTTCATCATAAGTCCTTTGGAACTGTCTTGGATCATTGCATTGTTGAGAATAGCTGAGTCTTTCATAGTTAATCATTGTATAATATTGCTGTTACTATGTACGATTAACTTCTGGTCCTACTCCCTTCACTTTGCATCAGTTTGTGCAAGTCTTTCAAGGTTTTTTTCTGAAATGAGCCTGCTCATCATTTCTTATAGCACATTAGTATTGCATTATAATCATATATCACAACTTGTTCAGCCATTCCCCAATTGATGAACATCCCTTCAATTTCCAAACCATTTCGTGCAGATAGGTCCTTTTCCTTTTGAAAAAATCTCTCTGGGATACGTATCTAGTACTGGTATTGCTAGATCAAAGGGTGTGCAGTTTTAGAGCTTTCTTTGGGCATCATTACAAATTGGTTGGAAAATTTCCCAATTTTCCCACATTCCCTCCAACATTTGCCATTTTCCTTTTCTGTTGTATTAGCCAATCTGATAGATATGAGGTGGTACCTCAGAATTGTTTTAATTTGCATTTCTAATCAATAGTGTTTTAGAGCATTTTTTCATATTACTATGGATAGCTTTGATTTCTACATTTGAAAACTGTCTGCTTATATCCTTTGACCATTTATTAACTGGGGAATGACTTGTATTCTTATAAATTTGACTCATTTCTGTAATCCCCTCCAACTTTCTGCTTTCCTTATAATCTTATCAACATTGACTTTGTGCAAAATTTAAAAAATTGAATACAATCAAAATTATCCATCTTACATCTTCTAATGCTCCTTATCTCCTGTTTGGTCAAAAATTCTTCTCTTCCTCATAGATCATTCCTTGATCTCCTAATTTGCTTATGATATTACCTTTTATCTCTAAATCATGTATGTCTAATTATGTCTAAATCATCTTGACATAATCTTGGTGTACTGTATAAGATGTTGGTCTATACCTAGTTTCTGCCATACTGTTTTCCAGTCTTCCCAATAGTTTCTGTCAAATAGTGAGTTGTCCCAAAAGCTAGGGTCTTTGGGTTTATCAAACTTTAGATTATTATGGTCATTTACTACTGTGTCCTTATATACTTAATCTATTCTGTTGATCTAGTTCTATTTCTTAGCCAGTACCAGATAGTTTACTGCTTTATAATACAGGTTGAGATCTGGTACAGCTAGGCCACCTTCCTTCACATTTTTGGTCATTAATTCCTTTGATATTTTTGACTTTTTGATGAATTTTGTTATTATTTTTTCTAGTACTTTGAAAAAGTTTTTCGTAGTTTGATTGATATGCCGGTTTTGTAAATCTTAATGAGGCAGATAGATGCATTATTAGAAATCATCTAATCCTACCTACAAATGAGGAAACTGAGTCCCAGAGATATGAAGTCATATACCCAAGTAGTAGTGTTGAGATTTGAAGATGTCCTTTGCCTTAAAATCAAGCACTCTTTCTACCACACCACTCATAATAGATTCCAACTGGAAAATTCCATATCTTTAAGATTTCAGGTACTATAACATGAAAGGAATTCATATTCTAGCGATATAAAATTTATATTTGGGTTTTATTCCTGACAATGATGAGGCTACCATACTGCCTTTGATACTGATTATGCTATAATCCACTGAAGAGGGAAGTTGCCTAGAAAGTGAGATCATTTCGGCTGATAGCACAGTTATTGCTGTGTGAGAAGATACCTTTCCACAAAGACAGAGGTTCTTAAGGGAACCAGCAAATCTACTACTACCACCACCACCACCAACAACAACTCAATCTTCCACTAAACATTTAAATCACACACACACACACACACACACACACACACACACACACACGCACACGCACACCATAAGGAAATTAAAACAAACAAAACAAACTTCTTGACCTCAGGGTGGAGATGGATGAGAATTTTTTTTTAAATTACTTTCAGTGGATCTGGATTTCAGGCAGCATGTCCTGGCAATAAAATCCCAGTTCCTTTCAAGCTGAATACCAGGTTCCTTTGCCCTTGAGCAGAAGGAAATAGCACTGAAAACTCTTTTTTTTACTGAAAAAATGAGTAGATTCAGAAAAGGGAAGTGAAAGGAACTTGTTCCATTCCCCAGAGCTGATGCTCCTACTCTCAACCCCCTCATTTTGTCCTGCGTAACAGCCTCTTCATCTCCTTTTTTAGATATTACTTTAGTCATCAAAATACAGAGAACAAAGGCCTAAATTATCACTTTTAGCAATTTCAACCTACACATCTCAGTTTAAACCTTGAGAAGACCTATGCACCAATTGGTGAGATGTTACCGACAGAACTGGGCTGAACAGGCACACTACCTCCATTTAGGAGAGAATCGATCATGATAAAAAAAGGCTTTGTTGGCTACCTGTGGCTGTCTCTGGCTAGTCAAAGGAGGATTGACTGCAGTGTAACCCAAATGATCTAAAATGGAATGAAGGGCAATAGGACACAAAGCAGAAAAATATTGAAGGTCTAGAGGAATATCAAAAAATCAATACCCTTTGAGCAGTCACTGAATTTTGAATTAGGTTTTAGATATGAACTACAGATGGTAATCACATTTGGTTGTTAGACCTATAGTATCACTCAGACTTATTTAGGGGGTCCATGAGGTTAAAACAATTTTCATAATAATATTAAAACATTATTTTCCTATTAAAATACTCCTCTCTTTTCCAACTACATAGGCCAGATTTTCTTCATACACTTCAACCAAAAGAACCTATCACAAAAGACTGAATGCAGAAGCAGATATAAAAATCTAGTTTAAAAAATTGCCACTTTCCTCACTGTTTTTTTTTTTGGGGGGGGAATAGTTATTTTTCATAAAAGGATATCATTTAGGTAAACCTGCAAGTGCTTTATTATTGCTATTTAAAATTAATATTCAATTTATTTTTAGTTTTAAAATTAAAATTAAAATCAATTTTAATTTCTAATACAATAAATATTGATAGATATAACTCATTGAAGCAAAATTGTATTTCAGGGTTCTTAGTTTTTAAGAGTGTAAAGGGGTCCTGAAACTAAAAAGCTTGAGGACCACTGACCTAAAAACATCTGATTTCTCAAAGACTCTGTGTTTCTTTCCTAGAGACACAAAGATAATCAAAACATAGTCCCTGCTCTCATAGAACTTAGAGTCTAGTGAGGGGTGTGTGACATAGGTAAATAAACTAAAATGGTGTATCAATATTTCAAGAATCCATTATTTTATTGGCATGGAAAATCCCGCCACCAATGCAGATTACCCTCTTTCCTTCTTTTTAAGAAATGATCTCACAAGTTGCTGTGACCCAAAAAATCCAACAGAAAGAAGTCAGCTTTTTGATGATGAATCTCTTAGTGTTTAATTAGACTGGTCCTTGGGAGAAAGACATACTCAGTCACCAGAACTATACCTATGGCGTCTACTGGTCAAGTCTCTAAGAATTCAGGGTCACCTCCTTTCAATGACTGGACATCAGAGGAGGACCTTTGTAGAATAAATGATATTTTAAAGGTCATGATGTCATTAATGTGGTTATTCCTTCCATCTCTCTCTCTTTCTCTCTCTCTCTCCATATATATATAATGTAAATATATTTTTCTGTGTGTATATACATAAATATATGTGTATATATACATACATATATGTGTATATATGCATACATATGTGTATCTATATGTGTATATCTATCTATAGATCTAAAGATATATTTCAACCCTCACTGACTTTAGAAGATGGTCTTTGAGAACTGTAATCACAGAAAAATTATTTGCTCTGTGACCAACTTCCAACCCATCTTCCTAAACTTAATGTACTGGTCCTTACAGGAGGCATACGTATGCACATAATTATATTTAACCACTAGGTGGCACTGCTACCCCTAACCTAAGTGTGCAACTATAAGAACCAGGCACTGGGCAGTCCATCACTGACAATGGTGGTTGTGTGCTCCACCCAACACCAGATGGAGCTCTGGGGAAGTGCCACACTGTCATTTTCAAAATGTCAGCAACCCTCTATCATCCAGTCTGGATGACAACTCTCCGTCTTCTTAGTCTAGGGAAATGGTTACCTAAGCGGTTCAAGAGCATGTTAGTGAATGCCAAGTTTCAGTTAGACATGCCATGAATTATGTGAAGGTAATACTTGCAGTCGCGTGCACATATGCAAATCTCAATTCTTCTGAGTTGCCTTGAGATTCCTTATGGCAAAGAATAATATTGTTCATTAGGCCAAAAAAAAAGGAGGTTTAGGGATCACTAGTCTTATGGATGTGGTCAGTGTGGATTGATCCATTTGGAATAGTTCTTGGCCCTCTATATTCCACTAAGAAAATTCTTTGCTTTTCTCTGTCTCTGCTCTATCTCCTCCCGTCCTTGTCACACAAGCTGTGCAGATATGCAGACAACCATGCAACTGGATATAGTTTTTACTCATAGACACTGAATCAACAACAACAAAAAAAGAATCAAGCCAATATATTTAAATAGCAGCCAACATCTGTGCCTGCAACTTCTCTTAAATCCATGCTGCATTCAATCAATTTCTAGCCATGCTTGGAATCCAGGAGTTTTATGAAAGACACAGTTGAGTAGCTATTTTGGCTGCTGGCTGCTCCCCTCATCTACAAGTGGACTGAGCAAAGGGGGTTCAAATGATAAACCACAGTTTCCAAAATGTGTTCCACTCATGGCCTCCAGGGTGGTTTACAGTCAAACTAGTGAAGGACTTGGGCCCTCAGGACAACTTTTCTCCTTCTCATGGCATGGGGAAAATAATGTTGGGGAAAAACCCCAGTGTGGATAGAAGTCCTCATATGCACTCTTCTTCCTGAAGCTTGCTCCCCTTCTCTGGCCTTGTTGCTCACTTTAGGAGCCTTCTTGGTCACAGCTTCAACAGATCACTGGTACCAGGGTTAGAACTGCCTCTCTCTGTCTTGATTGTCATTTTGCCTTTTCTTACCTCTCTTCCAACTTTGTCCTTGAAAAACCTCAAGGAGCCCTCAGTTTGATTCAGTTTATTTCTACATGCATGTCTATACACATGTATGTGTTTATCCACATATCTATATCTATTTATACACACACACTTTTGTCTCCTCTGATAGAGATCCTTGAGAGCTGAGATTGTTTCACTTTTTTGTCTTTGTATCCCCCAGTGCAGGTGCAAGGGGGTACCACAGTGCACAGAGCACTGGACCAAGAATCGTGAAGACGTGAGTTCAAATCCAGTCACAAATTCTAGTTTTATGACCTTCAGCAAGTCTCTTACCTCTGTTCCCCTTACTTTAAAGAACTGTAAAGTGGGCTATTAACAGCACTTACCTTCCTTGGTTATTGTGGGATCAAATGAAATAATATTTGTAGAATGCCTGGCGTTTATTACATGTTTATTCTCTTTGCAGCACCTAGCACATAACAGACATTTGATAAAAATGCTTGTTGGTTGAAGAGGAGGGGCCAGCCTGAGACCATTCTTTTTTCCATAACCATAGCAAGAAAGATTTACTCCACATCTATGGTAACTGTAATGCATATCAGAACATGAGGAAAAACCAGAGATGTTTCAAGGTCTGAAGAAGGAATGACCAGGGCTGCCAGTACCAGTGTGGTCCAAGGAAGAGTAGAAAAGGTATTGGATTTGAGATACTTGTGGATTATGGTGGAAGAGAATGATTATTGATTTTCAATTTTCTATCATATGCTGAAAATGGCTTCCTGAAAAGTTTACAGAGAAACATTCATCCAAACCACCTCAAAAAGAAAGAAGGACAATAGAAGGAATCAGAATCACGTTTGCTATTGTCTCATTTCAAAGTGACATTGAATGTGGTCTGAGTAAATATGGATGATTTCTCTTGAAATGTGACAGTCTCTTGACACTGTAATTAATTTTACTGCAGGCTGAATTCTGAATGCCTTCAGTAATATATGAGTAGGTATGCCTGATGTTTATGGGGCTTTCAAAGATATGCCCAAGGCTTAAGTGAAAAGTTTCATCAGATTGCTGAGGAGAAATGAAATCGCAAGTCTGATTTGGCTGGTAGGATTTCTTTGGGAAGGAAGGAGTTTTCGAGATTGATAGTCATTGCAATATATCAGCACACATCGCATATTTTATGTCCCGTAACACTCTTCCGTAGTGTCAATCTCAAAATAGCCAAGCTTGCTTTCCAGGAAATGAAGACATTAAGCAACAACTTTAAGCAAAAGGGCTAAATTGAATCTCGGTCCTGGTTTGGGTTTAGAGCAGAAAGCGGCAGGCACTTCCTAATGCCTATGATAGGTGAAGGTAGAAGGAAGAAGTTGCCATCCAGGGTAACAACTCAAAAAGCCAGAAGACAGCACAGATTTTCTTTCCTGCAGTGTGGGACATGGGGAACTCTGGGAGATGAGGTAGCAAGCTTGTGATCTTCTGTATCCCAAGAATATTGGATTTAACAGAATTAGCAGCCAACTCCCTTGGGGATTTATGCAGTTCTCTAGACTACTAGCAATACTCTAAAGTTTCAAACACCTTCCTAAATGAAACTTGCACTTGAGGTTGTTGAGGGGCAGCCCCTTTCCTATGGGACCCACACAGTCTGTGCATCTAACATGATTAGAGGTGGCCCATATTTGCTTCTCCACATCGTGGTTTGGATCCTTCCTTCTCCAGGTCTGTGTCATGCATTAGCTTTTGCTCTGTTTAGAAGACCAGCTCTCGATGTCCTAGACCTCTCACTGCTACCATCTTTGGCATCATGTGGTTCTTCTGATTGGTACTAAGAGGGCAAGAGGTAGGGGATGGCATGGCTCCTTGTGACTCTTCTGGCTCCAGAGCCAAATTCTTGCTCCTCTTCTCCCTGAGAAGCTTGGTTTGAGGCCTCAAAGGGGGAGTCTTCCTCCTTTTCTCAAGGCCATGTAGTTTCCTTTCTGTGAACTCCTTGGCCACTCTGACTGCCCACCCTTGCTTGGGTCACGTGGCTCCCTTCTCTACTAGATCCACATGATGGGGAGGCTCCCCTTGTTGTTCAATTGTTTCTGACTCTTTATGACTTCATTTGGGATTTGATTGCCAAAGATACTGGAGTGGTTTGCCATTTCCTTCTCCAGTTCATCTGAAAAATGAGGAATTGAGTCAAACATGGTTAAGTGATTTGCCCAGGGTAACAATGCCAGTAAGTGTCCGAGGCTGGATTTCAACTCAGGAAGATGAGTTTTCCTGTTTCCCATCTCTGTGCTCTATCAACTGCCCCACCTAGCCACATGGCTGCCAGTAGTGAGTCCCATGGAGCCCCATGCCTATGCATCTTTGAGTTCTGGTTCTGCTGGTGATGTTTGTACTGTCTTTCTTTAGCTCTTCCATTTCTATACACCTAATCTAAAGGGTGCTGCTCAGAGCTGTATCAGACTTGACCCAATGAAAATATTCTCAATATTATGACTTAATTATTCACCCTTAGTGAGGGGAATATGGGTCAACAAGTACCTAGGCTAAGGTTACTCTCCATTCCCATCAAGGAGATGCCCTTAATCATTTTAATGTAGTTGATATGCTTCTACCTTCCATAGGGAGGAGTAATCCTATCCAAAAACAAAGGTCTCGTCCCTGAGCCCTGTGAAAATTGCCTAGGGTTGTTAATGTTAAAGCCACTCTACATTCGTCTTAAAAAGACAGGGTTTTTATGGAAGTGGGCCTTTTGGGATCATTGAATATGTTACACAGTTTTCCAAATGGCATCTGCTACAATATCCTCCTCTTAGCCGATTCTAGGTCCAGTTTATGGTCAACTGGCAACACCTATCCAAGTATGTTATCTACTAACTTGGTGGGCTGCCCATCCAACTGGTTGTCATAATCTGAGCAATATGCATTGTTCATCCAAGCAGTTGAATAGCTTTTATGAATGAACAATGGACAAAAGTCCAAAAAGAGGTGGAATTGAGAGCTGGAAGGAACTTTGAACCCAGCTAGCCCAACTCTTTCATTTTAAAGATAAGGAAACCGAGATGTCTGAAGGTTAAATGACTTGTCCAAAGTCACACAGGTAGTGAATATCTGTTGTGTGATTTGAACTTGGGTCATCTGATTCTGGAGTTGCTGATGGTACTTCCTAAGTATGATAATTGTGGTTCCTCTTGGGGTCTTGCTTTCCTCCCCTCCCCAAACCCTTCTCGGTTTATTTCTATAATAGGCTCTGCAGAAATTTCAGAATTAGAAAGCAAATTTCTGTTCCTCCCTGTGATCCCACATCTCACCTACACTGATACTCTCAGAAAAATGCCAAAGCTGTTAGGAAGTGTTCAGGTAAAGTATCACCAACTTTTTCAACACAACCTCTGCCTTAAAGTTGGATCTTTTGACTTAACAGAAAGGTAGGATGATGCTAGGCTTGGAATCAGGAAATCTGAATTCACATCCTATCACTGCTGTTTATTATCTGCGTGACCCTGAGCACATCACTAAGCCTCTTTTTCCTTATCTAGAAAATGGGGATAATAGAACTACCTCCCAGGGTTGTTGGGAAGTTCTTTGCTTGCCTTAGACTTCATCTTTTTTGTGTCATGGTCTCCTTCTGAAATCTGGTTTAGCCTGTGGACCCCTTCTTGGAGTAACATTTTTAAGTGTGCAAAAAAGGATGGAATAATAGCAAACATTTAGATATGTTTATATATGTATATGCACATGTATAAATATGCATATATTTATATACACACATAAATACACATGCATGTATGTACATGCATGCACAAACACACATACACAATGTGCCAGGCACTGTGAAAAATGCTTTTTATAAATATTATCTCCTTTGATCCTCACAATGGACCTGGAAGGTTAGTGCTATTATTATTGTCACTTTACAAATAAGGAAACTGAGGCAGATAGCAGTTAAGTGACTTGCCCAGGATCACACAGCTATTAAGTAAGTGTCTGAAGCCAAATTTAAACTGAGATCTTCCTGACTCCAGGACCTATGTGCTATTCACTTTACCACCTAACTGCCCCATAGTAATCACTGATAGCTAACAGTTCTATCGTACCTACTATGTACTAGCTGCTGTGCTAAATGCTTTATACTCATTGTCTCATCTGATCTTTACAGCAACTCTGGGGGAGGGGGGGTAGATGCTATTATTATCTCATTTTGCAGATGAGGAAACTGAGGCAAACAAAGGTTAAATGACTTGCCCAGGGTCACACAGCTAGGAAGTTATCTGAAGCTGGATTTGAACCTAGGTCTTCCTGACTCCAGGCTGGTACTATATGCACTATGCCAGCTAGTCGTCCCCATAGGATTTTAAGTCAATTATATTCAAACACAATTCTTGAAATATATATTTTTAAATCAAGGTCATGGACCTCAGATGGAGATCACTTAATGCTCTGCCTTAGAACATTACATCATGCCCATAATTAATATTGCATGGCAGTCACACGAAACTTTCAGAATTTGTCAAGTGGCATATGCTAAGTCCTGCTTTGATGTCTTCTGGTGATGTAGAGACGACCCTGCCTTCTCCAACGTTGTGCCAGCAGAATTCAAGCCCCAGCAAGGGGCTATTGGACTGGAACGGTTTTGAATGTAGGTCCAGATGCCATGGAAAATCGCAGGATGATAGATTTCTGAGGCCACTTTTAGTCCAGCCTCTTCATTTTACAGATGGGACTCAAGACTCGGGTCCATGAGGTTAAGTGACTATTCCAAGGTCACGCAGGTAGTAAATAACAAAATTACGTTTCCAACCCAGTTCCTCTGGCTCCAAATCCAGGTCTCCTTCTGTCGTACCACATTGCCTCAATAGATAAACAATAAATGTGTTTCCCAAAGACCAGGCTTGCTAAGTATGGACAGGCTCATTAGCACAGCATTGGATGCCAAGGGGATGATCATTTTTTTGGCCACAATAACTGATGAAATCATCTGCTAAGGTAGAAAAAGGCTGTGAGTTGCTTCAGGAGGGGTGGGGAATGCTATTCATGCCAAGAAAATCATGGTTCCTTGTGATATGGAAGATGGTGACATTAGCATATATTGAATGACCTTCTAGCCATTGATACTTTTCTTCCTAAGGTCCTGGAAAATGACTGGTGTTCTTGCTTTTTCAAATCACACTTCCCTCCATGGTTGATGTCCTTTCAGCTATGTACTTTTTTTCCTGATGAGTGGAAAATTCTGAAGATTTTGTTCAATCTATAGGCCTTATCCCACTTCCATAGTATCCCTCAGAGAGGTAGCAAGGCCCATTGCTGTGATGCTTATTTCTGAGGATGATGGAAAACCTTGCTAATTGGCTTCTTTTTTTGTCTAAATTCTTTCCCAGGGAGGCTTGATCATCATCATGATGTTTGGGGGCCAATTTAATAGTCACTTCTATACAGTACAAAGGTAATTAGAATAAATTACATGGATATAATTCTTTACAGATCAAAACACTTTATACACATGCTCTCATTTGGATCTCCCAGCACAAGTGTGGTTGATGCCAGAGGTAAGATTCTTCCAACTTTATAGATGAGAACACGAAGGATCTGGGGAATGATGTCACACTCAAGGTGAATTGGTATTGAATTGGTAAATAGCAGAGTTTGTGACTCAAACCCAAGTCTTTGGACTCTGAGTCAATTGCTCTTTCTACTATACCACACTGTCTTCTTACACCCTTGATAATTGCTATTCTTATTCAGTTGTTTCAGTCGTGTCTGACTTTTTGTAACCCCATTTGGGTCATAATGCTTGGTAAAGATACTAGAGTTGTTTTCCATTTCCTTCTCCAGATCATTTTACAAATAAGGAAATTAAGGCAAACAGGGTCAAGTGACTTACCCAAGGTCATACAGCCAGTAAATGTCTGAGGCTGGATTTGAGCTCAGGAAGATGAGCCCTTCTGACTCTAGGCCCAGCACTCTATCCACTGTGCCACCTAACTAAAGAGGTATGTTTCATTAATCTAAGAAATTCACTCATATGGAACAGACAATTCTCTAATCATGCTGAATACTGTATTCCTGTGTTTATAATCATTATAAAGATATTTTAGCTTTGAAAAAAAAACACACTCTTTGCAATTAAACTTGCTTATCATTTCATCACTAATAATCTCTGGGTGAAGCTACATGTTTGCCAATCATGGAAAACCACGATTTTAGAAAAGTTATAATGGCAGGGGACCTACAGGGCAATGGAAAGACACAAAGTAGAGGTCACTAGGTTGTGGTTTATAAGCACAGCACCTTAATATTTTGAAAATACTATCAGTTCAATCCAATTCAACAAGAATGCATTAAAGGTGGGGGCAGCTAGGTGGCGCAGTGAATAGAGCATGGGCCCTGGAGTCAGGAGGACCTGAGTTCAAATTTGACCTCAGATACTTGACACTCTTACTAGCCTTGTGACTTTGGGCAAGTCACTTAACCCCAATTGCCCTCCCCTCACCCCCCAAAAAAGCAAGAATGTATTAAGGGTCTTCTTTGTGGAAGGAATTGTACTAGGCACTTGGGATATAGAGACAGCCAAAAGCAGTTCCTTCACTAAAAAAGCTTATGTGGTCTCAAGAAAACAAACTATACTCAATAAGATAATAACACACAACTGATTGTTAGCACGTCTTTGAAAAATGTTGGTAAAATTATAGACATCCATTAACATAATTTTAGTAGTTTTCACTGGGAATTTGTTTCATACTAATATTCATTCATTTATTGAATTTCTTTGCATTCATTCAAATAATTGGTGTTGAGTGACTAAATGTGTGAATAAGGCCTTTTGTGAATAACTGGACAAAATTGGGAAGTTCAAAAATAAAATAAAATTAGTGTTAGAAGCGGGGGCGATGATGGCTTGGGAATGTTGCATGTACACATTCTATTGCTGACCCAAGGGGATAGGGGTATCCACCCTATCTCTGCAAAGGAAACTCTAGCTTTGGACTCACATGTGAGAACCAGGTTCAGTCATGGAGTTGCCTTGTCTCCACAGGAAGGTTGAAAGGTTTCTTCTGGTGAACTTTTTGGCTCTTTACACCCTTACCTTGGAACCTCGGGGAAAATGACTTAAAACTCAGGTTTGCTTCATGTCTCCGATCTCCCCAGAGACATGTAGAGAGATTCTCCATGGGACAATGGTGATCAGATATGAGACACTTCATTTACTTCCTCCAATAAAAGAAATGCTTAAAAATTTTTTTTCGAAGACTCAGAAGCACTCATTTACAAGGATTTAAACATGGAGCAGTAACATAACTATACTCTTCTAGGAGACTGGTGCTTAGAAGATCAAAGAACAAAATATTTTGTAGGAGTGATGAGCAGACAAGATCTCTGCTTGTTCAACTATGTTCAAGGAAAGAAACTCAGGGCAGCAAAGTCAGCAAAGCCAGGCTTAAGTGTTTTGCTTAGTCCCTGCTCTAGCTGCCATATACTGGTAGTGGCTATTTCTGTTGGGATGAGGGAGAGTGTCTCTCCTCTCATAATGGGGAATCTTAGGTAGAAAGCTGAATTCCACATATTCTGGAGAAGTAAAAGAGGTTCCTGGAAGGCAGAATCGTTCCTTTTAAGTTTTTCCCGGCTTAGTGGTTAATCCTCTCTTATATTACTTAAGTAGCTGTGTGACCTTGAGTGAATCACTTAACTACTGTTTGCCTCAGTTGCCCCATCTGTAAAATAAAGATAATTACAGTATCCACCTCAGGGTTGTTGTGGGGATAAAATGAGATATTTGCAAAATACTTAGTACAGTATCTGGCACATAGTAGGTGCTATAGAAATGTTAGCTATGATGATGACGATGATGGTGGTGGTGGTGGTGGTGGTGATGATGATGATGATGATGGATATAGCCTCACTGTAGGTCTCTTCAACTTTTCTCCCTCCTCCAGCAAACACGAAATGAGGGGATGGACCAAGCTACATCATTCCAAAGCTCTAAACTCTTTAATGCTGAACCACAACACCAGAATGGCCCAGAGCCCCAATGATCTGGATAGTGGGGGTGGCTCCCACTTGTTTACACATATACTGTCAGACAGAGTTGGTGTTAGTTTTTTCTTTCTCTTAATTTCTGTTACAAGGGGTGGCTCACTGGGGTAGAGGAGGAGGGAGGAATATGTTTGGAAATATGTTATATAAACATTAAAAATATCAATAAAAAGGGATAAGAGGGGAAAGGCAAGGGAATAAGCAATAAGTATCAGGTATTTGTTAAGCACTTTACAGATATTATCTCATTTGGTTAATAACTACGATTTTTACAATGAAACCAACATCCACGCACCAAATGCCACATGTAGAAGAAATCTGTGTCGCCTACCACAGCTGGAAGTCAGCCTTTGTCCTGCTGAACAATGAGGGTGGCATCAGCTGCAGTGTGAACTCTTTGGCTGGAGGGAATTTGGGGGAAGCAGAAGGTTGGGCCACTTGGTTAGGCATAATAAAAACATACACACACCTACAGAAAAATAGGAATGTTTTTGACTCCTTTGTCAAGCTGGAAGCCTTGCTGCTTACTTCAATATCGAACTGGGGCAGTCTTCTCCTGAATTTCAACTGGCACAAGACCCCTTTGATTTTGTCAAGCTTCATGCTTTGGACCCCTGCTTCTGTCTCAGAATCAGCTTTACTGCCTTCAGCTGACCTGATTTCCCAGGTGGTGCTCTTGGCTTATTAGCATGAAGTTTCTGCTTTTTATCTGCACAAGAACTTTCTGGCTGATTGCTCTTCCCTCTTCCTTCCCCCTCCCTCTCCTTCCCAAAACAGGAAGGCTTCAACCAATACCATGGAAACTACTCAGTCAATGTCCACATCAGACCCTGATCTTGATGGGTGGGGGTGGAGCACTATACACATAACGATAATGATTTTTTGGGGGGGTCTAATGATCCTAATGTTCAGTGTAGTGTGTGGTATGTTACCAAATTAAAAAAAGAAAGTTCCTACGGATGGCTCCTACATATCCCCAGTTTGTAGCAGTAATCCCATGCTGGGGAAAGAGGAATAGAATTTGAATCAGGATCCAAGTGAACATGGACCAAAGGTCAGACTGGGTCAGGATGCTGCAACCCCTTCTCTCCCCCCTGCCCCCACTACTGAAATACTGGGGTCTGAGATAAGTGGGAAATTGGATGCTTCCTGCAAGGATTCCAACTGGGACATCAGTGAAGGAGCAGGAGGCAGGAAGGACAGCAAGCTGACTATTCGACTTAACTAGAGCTTTGTCCTTCTGTTAGTAATATTCATTCCCCGTGCAATGGAGGTTATCAGGGTAAGCCCCTGCTCTGCTGAATTGGTACCATCCCTTGGAGTATGTGTGGGGATGGGCCTGTGCCCTGGCCTCTTACTAAAGGACATGTGTGACCAGAGGTATTTGATTAGTTCCTGTGTGTTCCCATGACTGGGAGCTGTACCTACTGACTTGTAGACTTAAAGAGGAATGATTCCACCCATGTTTTTCTCTCTCTTTTTATCCGTCAAGCATGGCTGAACTCTGCCATCTTTCACTTAGACATCCAGTAAGGAAGAAGAGGGAAATCTCTCTCTCTCTCTCTCTCTCTCTCTCTCTCTCTCTCTCTCTCTCTCTCTCTCTCTCTGTCTCCTGTACTATGATGGGTACTTATTAAAAGCAGGGAGAGGGTTTACTAACCTAAGTGAATCTGACAAAGCATCTCAAGTCCAGCTGCCTCTTCTACAAGGACGGAAAAGAACAAGAAATTGAACAATAGAGCAGGACAACTGTTTCCAGGTTTGGTGGCTACTTTGCATGCCTGAGAGCTCCAGAGTCACTGAGAGATGTAGGTATCATTGCCCAGCAGGAGATACTTTCTGTATCTGTACCCTTTTCAGAGAGGTTAACCATTGACAGCAGGATGAACCATGCATGCCTGGTAGGCTAGGCAGCCTTGAATGAGTTGCCTCTCAAACAACAATAACTGAAATGAAAGTGACATCTGTTTAGCCATCTCTAAGGTATCCTTGGAGTCTTTAGCTTTTGGGACAATATAATAGGAGTTATGAATCACCATTTCCTACTTAAATATTTGCCAGCACACATTCTCGAGTCTTTTGTGTTTTAAGTTCTTCTTTAGTGAAAATAGCTGTCCTATACCTGGTATTTACTGAACAGTCTACCAGCACCACACCAGGAAACTGAATTGCTTCCATTTGAATTGTCTTAGGAAGATTCTAAAGATCACCTGGCAAGATAAGGTACCAGAAACTGGAGTCCTTTCTCAAACTGAAATGCCAAGCATTCAAGCTCTACTGCAGAAAGTGCAACTCCAGTGGGCTGGCCAAGTTGTTCAAATGCCAGATGTGCATTTGCCTAAAAGACTATTTTACAGAAACTCACATAAGGCACTTGCTCACATGGAGGTCAGAAGAAGTGATTCAAAGGTACTCTCAAGGTCTCTTTGAAGAACTTTGGAATCAATTGTGAGACATGGGAGACATTGGTACAGGACCCCCCAGCATGGCATTCGCATATCAAAGAGGGTGAGGTGCAGTCTGAGCAAAGCAGAATTAAAGTAGCTCAAAAGAATGGTGATATGTGCAAATTTAGAGCCATCTCTACTCTAAGTGTTCATGTGGACTCTTTGTGCCTCACCTGTGATAGAACTTTCTGAGTTCATGTATGTCTGATCAGCCACAGTCAGACATACTCTACCTTGACCCCAACATAGTGATGTCATATTGGTCGTCTTCAAGAATGAAGAAAAATAGCCAACCTAGCCATCTACTACTTTGTACATTAAGTAACTTTTTTAGAAGATGCTGTGTCATTCCCTTTTGGGAAAACCTTAAACATCCTATCCTTGATGATGAATCATCCCTGGCCATACTTTACGGTACTGCCTACACTTTCATTCTTTTCAGCTCTACCTGTTGAGGTGGGGGGGAATGCTCCTTGCTCCCCATTGCTACTTTCAGGTTCTCCCCTTTCCTCCTTCATTCAGTAACCTTTCTTTCTTTGCAGTCCATGCTGTTCATATCTACTACTCAATCAAAATCCTGGTAGCTATTACCTACAGACCCTCCAAAGGGGTCATGAGTTGAGTTGAGCATGACTGAAATAACTCAATAACAGCAATACTCCTTACTGAGGTTCTAATTGTTCAAGTGATCCCATTCCATGCTAGCATCTCCAACACACTGCCCCTCTGTCATCCCCTCTTTCACATATTTTCATCCTCTCCCACTTTACTGTCTCCTTTCCTACTGCCTACAACTGTGTCCATGACTCCCCTATTCCAGAAAAAAAGCCCTCACTAGATCCTTTCAACCCTGCTACCTATTGTCCTGTATCTTTACACACTTTGTAGCCAAACTCCTCAAAAAGGTCATCTTCAATAGCTGCCTCCATTTTTTTTTGTCTTTTCACTATTATTAAACTCATAATTTGACTTCTGACCTTGTCATCCCACTAAGACTGCTCTCTCTAAAGTTACCAACAATCTCTTAGTTGTCAGATCTAATGATCTTTTCCCAACCCTCATTCTCCTTGACCTTTCTGCAGCCTTTGACACTTGATCACTTACTATTTCTTGATGCTCCCTTCTCTCTAGGTTTTTGGGATGCCATTGTTTCCTGGTGTTCTTTCTACCTATCTGAATGCTTCTTCTCTGTCTCCTTTGCTGACTCTTCTAAATCATGCCCTCTAGCTGTAGGTATCCCTCAGGGTTCAGTCCTGGGCCCTCCTTTCTTCTCTTTCTATACTACTTTACTTGGTGAAGTCATCTGCTCCCATGGATTTAATTTTCATCTCCATGCTCACAATCCTCAAATCTATCTATCCTGCTCCAGTCTCTCTGCTGACCTCCAATCTCACCTCTCCAAACTTCCTTTCAGATCATCTTGAACCAATGTCTAGGAGATACTCAGTATTTCCAAAAGAAAATTCACTATCATTTTCCCTAAACCCTTCCCATTCCTATCTTCCCTATTTCTGTAGAGGGCAACCCCATCCTCCCAGTCCCTCATGTACCAATCGAGGAGTTGTTCTGGACTCCTCACTATCTCTAACCCCCACATGCAAGGTGTTGCCAAGGCTTGCTGATTTCACTCTTGCAACATTTCTCAAACACATATCCCTCTCTCCTCTGACACTCTTTGCAGAGGTAGAGGGCTATAGAAGTGAACTATTGCATATTACAATCAGATGCAGATAATGTTTTGTTTGGTCTTACTGAATTGCTTTGAAAAATTTCATGCCATTCCAATTAAATTACCAAAAATTATTTTACTGAATTGAAAAAAAAAAAAAACCAGTAACAACTTTTTTCTAGAAGAACAAAAAGTCAAGAATATCGAAGGAAATAATGAAAAAAATACAAAGGAAGGAGATTTAGCAGTACCAGATCTTAAACTATATTATAAGGTAGTAATTATCAAAACTCTCTAGTGCTAAGAAATAGAAAGTTAGATCAGTGAAACAGAGTAGACATACAATTTACAGCAGCAAATAAATATAGTAACCTTATATTTGACAAGTGTAAAGACTTAAGATATTGGGATAAGAAGTCATTATTTCATAAACATTGTTGGGAAAACTGGAAAGCGGAATGGCAGAAATTGGGCATAGAACAATATCTTACACCATTTACCAAGGTGAGGTTAAAATGGATACATGACTTAGATATAAAGAGAAATATATAAGAAAATTTGAAGAACATGTGACATATCACCTATCAGATTTATGAATAGGCGAACAATTTATGAATAAACAAGAGATACAGAGCAGAGTGAAGTGTAAAATGAATAATTTTGAATATGTTAAATTAAAAAGGTCTTATACAAATAAAATAAATGTAGCCAAGATCAGAAGGAAAGCAGAAAATTGGGGGAAAATTTTTTATAGACATATAGATATAAACTATAGACAAGTAAATTCTCAGATGAAGACCTCATATTTCAAATATATAAATAACTTTGTAAAATCTATAAGAATATGAATCATTCCCCAACTGATAAATGGTCAAAGGATAAGAACAGGCAGTTTTCAGATGAAGACATCAAAACAATTTATAGCCATATGAAAAATGCTCTAAATCATTATTGATTAGAGAAATGCAAATTAAAACAACCTTGAAATATCATTTTACACCTATCAGATTGGCTAAAATGATTGAAAGGGAAAGCAATAAATGTCGGCAGGAATGTGGAAAAAGTAGGACACATTCGCTGTTGGTGAAATTGCAAACGGATCCAACCATTTTGGAGAACAATCTGGAGTTATGCCCAAAGAGTTATTATACTGCCTATACCCTTTGATCCAGCAATACCACTACTAGGTCTGTTTCCCAAGATGATTAGGGAAAAAGGAAAAGAACCTGTATGTTCTAAAATATTTATAGTAGCTCTCTTTGTGGTGGTTAAGAGCTGGAAATTGCAGAGATGCCTGTCAATTGGGGAACGGCTGAACAAGTTGTGGTATATGATTGTGATGGAATACTTCTGTGCTATAAAAAATGATCAACTCAATGGTCTCAGAAAAACATGGATAGACTTGCATGAATAATGAAGAATGAAATGAGAACTAAGAGAATATTGTGTACAGTAAAAGCAATGTTGTTTTAAGAACAACTTTGAGTGAATAAATCATTTTGACTATTATAGATACCCAAATTAATTACAAAAGACATGAAGTAAGATACTATCTGTGTCTAGAGAAAGAACTGATAAATAGAAGTATATATAGAATGTTTTTACACACAAACACTTGTTTGTGTTTAATAGTAGCCATCTCTAGGGTGGGGGGGGAGAAAGAAAGTAAAAAAGGAAAAAAAAATTATATGATAACTTTATTATATATTTAAAGGGAATAGCAAGTGGTATATAATAGATTTGCAGTTTCATATGCAATCATCTTTTAAAAAATTATACTATGTTATGGAAGTGCTTGTTTAATTCGATAAGTTAAAAATAAAATAAATAAAAAAATTTAAAAATTCTCTTAAATTCCAAACTCTTAAAAATTTTTTTTAACTCTTTGTTACAAGGAATGGCTTTTGGGGGGGGGGGTAGAAGGCAGGGCAATTGGGGTTAAGTGACTTGCCCAAGGTCACATGGCTAGTAAGTGTTAGTTGTCTGAAGGCGGATTTGAACTCCGGTGCTTCTTACTTCCGGCTCGGTGTTCTATTCACTGCACCACCTAGCCGCCCCATGGGATGGCTTTAAAGAGGAGAGATATTCAGAAATGAAGATGTAAAAGAAATATGTTACCAAAAAATTAAAAATTTCAAGTTAAAAATAAAGTTAAGGACTCCCAGTTCCAGAGAAGAGATGAGGAGATGTACTTGGCAGAGAGGCAGGGGAATTCTATGATAGAATGTTGTATGTATTGCCCAGTGCTCTCTAGTGCGGATCCTCATCCACTCATACCTTGATTACTCCTATAAGTAGAACTGCTTGCCTAAGGTCTCTCCCTGCTCCAATGTGCTCTCCATTCAGTCACTCAAGGGATTTCCCTAAAATGTAGATCTTACCATGTTATTGAATTGAATTGAATATTTAAGGCTTGTTTATGATGTTCCTGGAATAATTCCAGGTAGAGGAGAAACAAACCAATAAAGTACTAGAGGATTCTGATCCCTTTGCTTTGGAGTCAGACTCTCCTTGGGTGTGAGCTCAGGCCAAGTGAACCCACAGATGGGGCACCTTTATGGGCATAGGTCATTCTTACACACATCATGCATCTTACATCTGTTCCCACCCTCCATTATCAGTATCTTATTAGCAGTATCTGTAAGGCTGTGGGCTTTCCCAGCTCCAGCAAAATTACAGAAACATAAAACAAACAAACCCCATCTAAATGTCAGCCTGATTTGAAAAACAAAACTCTCAAAATGTTTAAGTGAAAATGTAATAAACGGAAGCAACCTCCCGCAATGTTGACTTGTGTCAGCAAACAAGAAAAGGAGAATTGTGAAGCATCTTCCAAGGTAAGCTGCCTCCTTGAATCCCTTATGCTTCATGCTACATGAGTTATTTTTTTGGCATTGTTAGTTTTGGATTAAAAGTGATTCGAACATATGAATTTTTTTAAACATAAGGTTTGTGTTTTATACCTTTAGTAGTAGGCTTATAAAAAGATTTCACTGCAGTGGTTTTTCTTGTTTAAAGTGAAGGACTTTTTTTTTTCAGCTTTCCCTTGGGCCAGTACACTTTTATTTATTTATTTTTTTTCCAAATGCTTTATTACCTTCTGATTTACATCATTCATTTCCATCAGATTTTGAGTTACAATTTTCCCCCATTTTCCCCTACCCCCTACCCCAGAATAGCAGTCCCACAGGATATCACCTCACCCCATCTGCTCTCTCCCATATCTTCCCCCATACCCCCTTTGACTTTTTCAGTAGGGCAAGGTGAATCTCTGTGCCCCAATGACTGTATATATTATTTCCCAATTATATGTAAAATAATATTAATAATAGTATTTATATATTTTTAAACATTTGATTTTAAAACTTTGAATTCCAGATTCAATCCCTTCCTCCCTTACTGGGAAGATAAGCAATTCAGTATATGTCGTACATGTGTAGCTATGCAAAACATTACCATAGTAGACATATTGTAAAAGACTGACAAGGGCGGCTAGGTGTCGCAGTGAGTAGAGCGTTGGCCCTGGAGTCAGAAGGACCTGAGTTCGGATCTGGCCTCAGACACTTAACGCACACACAAACAAACAAACAAAAAAAAAACCTAGCTCTGTGACCTTGGGCAAGTTACTTAACCCCATTGCCCTCCAAAAAAAAAAGGGGAAAAAAAGAAAAGACTGACTATATTTCCCTCCTTCCTATCCCACCTACCACGTAGTCTATTCCCTACTTTGATCCTGTCCCTTTTCAAAAGTGGGTGCTTCCAACTTCCCTCCCCCACTTCCCTCCTGCCCTCCTTTCCATCATCCCCCCTCTCATCCCTTTATCCCCTACTCTCCTGTAGGGTGAGATATCCTATTTAGTATGTATGTCATTCTCTCCTTGATCCAAATTCAATGAGAATAAGGTTTTGCCTTTTTGCCTTTCTGTTCTTTCCCTCCCTTGTAACCATTTTCCCTTGCCTCTTCTATATGGGATAGTTTGCCCCATTCTGTCTCTCCCCATCTCCTCTTGTTATATTCCTCTCTCACCTCTTAATTTCACCTTTTAAGTATCATCCCTTCCTATTAAATTCAACCTGTGCCCTCTATGTATATCTGTAAACATATATACACACATTCACATATGTATTCATATACCCATCTTCAACTGTTTTCATAGTGAGAAAAGTTTCATCAGTTACAATGATCATTTTTCCATGGAATGGAATTTCTATTCCAGGAATGTAAATAGTTCAACTTTGATAAGTTCATTATGATTTCTTTTCCCGGTTTACCTTCTCAGGCATCTCTTGCTTCTTGTATCTGAATGTCAAATTTTCTATTCAACTCTGGTTTTTTCATCAAGAATGCTTGAAAGTCCTCTATTCCACTGAATGACCATATTTTCCCATGAAATATGATACTCAGTTTTGCTGGGTAGGTGATTCTTGGTTTTAATCCCAGGTCCTTTGCCCTCCAGAATATCATATTCCAAGCCCAATCTCTCTCAGTGTAGAAGCTGCCAGATCCTGTGCTATCCTGATTGTGTTCCCACAGTGTTGAAATTGTTTCTTCCTGGCTGCTTGTAATATTTTATCCTTGATCTGGGAATTCTGGAACCTGGCTATAATATTCCTAGGAGTTTTCTTTTTGGGATCTTTTTCAGGAGGTGATCAGTGGTTTCTTTCAACCTCTATTTTGCCCTCTGGTTCTAAAACATCATGGCAATTTTCCTTGAGAATTTCTTGAAGGATGATTTCTAGGTTCTTTCTTTGATCATGGCTTTCAGGTAGTCCAATAATTTTTAAACTATCTCTCCTGGATCTATTTTCCAGGTCAGTGCTTTTTCCCATGAGATATTTCATATTGCCTTCTATTTTTTTAAAGAAATTTTTATTGATATCTTTTGTTTTTTTTTAATAATAGTATTTATATATATTTGAAACATTTAATCTTAAGACCTTGAATTTCAGATCCATTTCCTTCCTCCCTTGTCACCCATTCCCTCTGGGGAGATAAGTAATTCAGTATATGTTGTACATGTCTAGCTATGCAAAACATTATCATAATAGATATATTGTACAAGGCTGCTTATAATTCCCTCCCACTCATCCCACCCCCCACCTGGTCCATCCCCTACATGATCCTGTCCCTCTTCTATAGTGGGTACTTCCAACCTCCCCTCCCCCCAAGGATGCCCTCCCATCCATCATCCCTCCTCTCATCCCCCTTCCCCCATCCTGCTGCAGGTTGAGATATCCCATTTAGTATGTATGTCATTGTCTCCCTGAGCCAAATTCAATGAGAACGTGGTTTTGCCTTTTTGCCTTCCTATTCTCCCCCTCCCTTGCAACCACTTCCCCTTGCTTCTTCTACATGAGATAGTTTGCCCTACCCTGTCTTTCCCCATCTCCTCTTGCCACTTTCCTCTCTCACCTCATAATTTCATCCCTTGAGTATCCTCCCTTCCCAACAAATTCAACCTATGCCCTCTATCCATATATAACTGTAACCATATACACACACATTTGCATATGTATTCATATGACCATACACCCTTCTTCCATTATTTTCATAGTGAGAAAGATTTCATCAATCACAGTTATTGTTTTTCCATATAGGAATGTAAATAGTTCAACTTTGATAAGTTCCTTTTGATTTCTTTTCCCTGATTACCTTCTCAGGCATCTCTTGCTTCTTGTGTCTGGATGTCAAATTTTCTATTCAATTCTGGTTTTTTCCTCAAGAATGCTTGAAAGTCCTCTATTCCACTGAATGACCATATTTTCCCCTGAAACAAAATACTCAGTTTTGCTGGGTAGGTGACCCTTGGGTTCATTCCCAGTTCTTTTGCCCTCTGGAATATCATATTCCATGCCCTTCGATCCCTCAGTGTAGAAGCTGCCAGGTCCTGGGCTATTCTGATTGTGTTTCCACAATATTGAAATTGTTTCTTCCTGGCTGCTTGTAGTATTTTCTCCTTGATCTGGGGATTCTGGAACCTGGCTATAATATTCCTGGGAGTTTTCTTTTTGGGATCTTTTTCAGGAGGTGATCTGTGGATTCTTTCAACCTCTATTTTGCCCTCTGGATCTAAAACATCAGGGCAATTTTCCTTGAGAATTTCTTGAAGGGTGATTTCTAGGTTCTTTCTTTGATCATGGCTTTCAGGTAGTCCAATAATTTTTAAATTGTCTCTCCTGGATCTATTTTCCAGGTCAGTGGTTTTTCCCATGAGATATTTCACATTGCCTTCTAATCTTTCATTTGTTTGGATCTGCTTAACAGCATCTTGATTTCTCATAAAGTCACTAGCTTCCATTTGCTCCAGTCTAACTCTGAAGGAATGAATCTCCTCAGTGAACTTTTGAGATTCTTTTTCCATCTGGCAAATTCGACTTTTTAAGGCATTCTTCTCCTCATTGCCCTTTTGGGCCTCCTTTGCCATTTGAGTTAGTCTATTTTTTAAGGTGTTGTTTTCCTCAGTCAGGCTGTTGACCCTCATTTCATACTTTTCCTGCATCCTTCTCATTTCTCTTTCCAATTTTTCCTCCACTTCTCTTATTTGATTTTTAAAGTCCTTCTTAAGGTCCTCTATGGCCTGCAACCCACTCGTGTTTTCCCCTGGGGCTTTTGGAGCAGGACTTCTGACCTCACAGTCCTTTTCCCACTCTATGCCCCCAAAATAGGAGTCTAGGGTTGCATTTTTCTGTTTCCTTTGCCTTGGCATGTTGCCACTTAATTACTTGACTTTTGGGCTTATTGCCGCAGTATGTCTTTGCCGACAGAAAGGGGAATTTTCGTCCCGAACGTGTGGGAGGGCAACTTCTGTTTCTGGCAAGCTGTAAACCCACCCACGACTTCCACCCCAGATCACAATCCAGATCCAGGGGGGTTAAAGCAAGAGCAATTACCCCCCAAGACTGATCGCTGGATCTCCCTACAGTTCGCAGGCCAGGAGCTGGAGCTGCCTCTGAAAACTACAAAATGGCATGTTTCCTCAGTGGCTTCTAGCCCCCAGGGGAGGAAGCTGACGCATTCCCCAAATACTGGTCCCAAAGTCCATAGGGCACTAACCTCTCACTTTGTCCTAGGCATGTCTATGTTGATAATTCTGGAGTCACCACAGCTGCTGGTGTTCTGGAGTCTCTCCAGCCTGCTGCTGGCCCTGCCGCCCTGGGGCTAAAACCTCAGCTCACGTGGACCTGGGCTTGGCTCGGCTGGGCTCGGCTCCCCTTGCTCTGCTCGCTGCGAGCTGACGGCTCCCAGACCACTGTGCTGGTCCTTCCTGCAGGGCTGCTGGGCTGTCCTCAGTGGGAGGTTAGCTGCTCTGTGTCATTCTGTGGGTGCTGGGGCTCCAGAAGTTGTTCAGAGTTCCCTTTTACATAGTTTGGAGGGAATCTGGAGGCAGAGTGGCTTGGATGAGCTGTTTCTACTCTGCCATCTTGGCTCCGCCCCCTTCTATTTTTTTTCACTTGTTTGGATCTGTTTAATAGTATCTTGATTTCTCATAAAGTCACTAGATTCCATTTGCTCCAGTCTAATTCTGAAGGAATGATTCTCCTCAGTGAGCTTTTGAGATTCTTTTTCCACCTGAGAAATTCGGCTTTTTAAGGCATTCTTCTCCTCATTGCCTTTTTGAGCCTCTTTTGCCATTTGAGTTAGTCTATTTTTAAGGTGTTATTTTCATCAGTCAGGCTGTTGACTCTCATTTCATACTTTTCTTGCATCTTTATCATTTATCTTCCCAATTTTTCCTCCACTTCTCTTATCTGCTTCTTAAGGTCCTCTATGACCTGTAACCGGCTTGTATTTTCATTTGGGGCTTTTGGTGCAGGAGTTCTGACCTCCCAGTCCTCCTTCTGTTCTATACTTCGATCCTCTTTGCCCCCAAAATAGGAGTCTAATATTGAATTTTTCTGTTTATTTTGTTTCCTTTGCCTAGGCATGTTGCCACTCAATTACTTGACTTTTGTTTTTGTTGCCACAACAGGACTCTGCCACCAGCCAGGGGAGCTTCCATCCCCAAAGCTGGGGTTTTCTCATCTGTTGGAGATATTAGTTGGATGTCCTCTCTGAAGCCTCCACACAGTCTGGCAAGCTGGTCACACACCCCAAGACCTCCACCTCAGACCGAAATCCAGATCCAAGAAGGTTAAAGCAAGATCACTTACCCCCCCCCACCCCCCGACTGATTGCCAGATCCCCCTACAGTCTGCAGGCCAGGAGCTGAAGCTGCAATGTGGCAGGCTGTGCTGCATGGCTACTCAGTGGCTTCTTGCCCTCAGGGGAAAGAGGCCGAAGCCCTCTCCCAACCAGTCCCAAAGGGCACTGGGCACTTACCTCTCACTTTGTCCTCGGCATCTTTGTGTTGGTAATTCTGGAAATGCCGCAGTTGCTGGTGTTCTGGGGTCCCTCCAGCCAGCTACTGGTCCAGCCATCCTGGGGCTAAAACCTCCGACTCTCAGGCCTGGGCTCGGTTCCCAGAGTGCTGTGCTAGCTGCTCCCTGGTGGGCTGCCAGGCTGTCCTCAGTGGGAGGTTAGCTTCTCTGTGTCATTTTGTGGGTTCTGAAGCTCCAGATTTTGTTCAGAGTCACCTTTTACATAGATTTGGAAGTGGTGGGAGCAGGAGTTGTGCAAAAATGCTGTTACTACCCTGCCATCTTGACTCTGCCCCCCCAAAGTGAAGGACTTCTTGATGTGAAATTATAATGATCAAGCTTGATCCTAGAGGAGTTGAGAAAATGTACATACTTCCCTACCCTCTTTAGAAGTAGAGGGCTGTGGACGTGGACTATCATATATACAGTTAGATAATGTATTGGTTGGCCTTACTGAACTGCTTTTAAAAATTCTTTTAAATTCTAAAATCTTTTTATACTTCTTCTTTACTCTGTTACAAGGGATGGCTTTAATGAAAGAGGAGTGAGATATTCAGAAATGAAGATGATGTCAAAAAGATATTAATAAAAAATGAAAAGATTCAGTTAAAAATAAAGTTAAGGATTCCCAGTGATGATGGTTTCAGAGAAGAGATAATAAAACATACTTCATGGCAAAGTAGTGTAGAATGTTGTATATATTGTCCAGCCTGGTCTCTGTATTGGAAATTATCACTTCTTCTTTATCACAAAAGAAGGTTTAATCTGGGTGTGGGGAGAAGGAGGTGGGAAGTAACTGTGACATAAAGACAAAGGGCATTGATAAATCTATTTTAAAATGAAAAAAAATGTTCAAGGTTCAAGGAAAAGGTTTGAGAACCAGTGGTTTAGTGGAAAGAACAATGGCTGGGGAAACAGGAGATATGGATTTCTACTTTACCACTACTGAGTCATGTTACCTTGGGTTTATCTTCTCATCTGTAAAATGAGAGCTTTGGACTACAGTTATTCCTTCCACATTGCAAGGGTTATCGATCCTGCGATCTGGAAAGTCCGTGTAAAATTTCTTGGCCCTCCCTTCATACCAGAGAAGAAACCTGAATTTTTTTTCTTTTATAGGGTGTTTACAGTACCTTATTGTAAAATTTGACTTAAGTATTTGGTCTTAGGCTCTGTGTTGTCTGCTTGTTTTTGCCTGACAGGTGTTTGCCTGTCATCTGTGGCTTTGGCAAAACTTTCCCCAAATTCCCACTCGATTTCTTATGCCGACCCGTAACATATCAAAACTGGCAATGGGGAAAGTAACAATGTGGAAGGAATAACTATAGAAAGATGTGCTCGAAGGTTCCTTTGGGCTTTAACATCCTATGATGACATTATTCTAAGATTCCAAAAGGGCAGATGTCTATTAGACCAATGGTATCAAATTCAGATAGAAACTGGGCGAACATAAAGATGCCTGTGAGCTACATATTTACTTAGAAAATCACATGTTGACATTATCTATGTTTTATTTTATTAGTACTTGTTTTGTTTAATATTTCCGAACTCCACCTTAATCTGGTTTGGGGAATGTTCTAGATGACAATACTGTCCTATTGGCTGTGTGTTTGACACCTCTGTGTTACAGAAGCTCCAGCTTCCTGATAACCAAGGGGGAAGGATCTCTCAGGGTGATGTTCTATGATTAATGCCATGTCTCTGGGCAGAACTGGAGATCATTTAGGGGCTTTGAATTGTTCTTCTTCTCAGTGGGATTCTGCCCAAGGGCCTTGTAGGTGAAGCCTGCCAAACCTCTTTGTCCTGCATAGTCATGGCTTGTGATTTGACTTCAGTGCTCCCTGCTTATGCTAAACCATACCTTTACCTATAGACCTGTTGAAACTCAGGACCCAATCTTAACCTTGTCCTGTCCTACCATGAAGCTTGTAAAGTAGGAGGGCCAATGTCTTGGGTGACAGAATCAGGATTCCTGACAACTTTGACAGGCCTGAACAATGGGATAAATTTCATTAAGGGATAAATTGTAAATTCTACATTGTGGTTCAAAAGACTCATGTGGAAATAGAGAATGAAAATGTGTTTAGATATCAGTTTCTGCAAAAGATCTGTGGACTTTAGTGGAGTATAGGCTTAATGAATCAAGACGAACATTGGAACCAAGACAGCTAATGCATTTTTTAAAAGAATGTATCTCCCTATCTCACCCAGGCTGAAAATACATGGGCTACTCACAGGCCTGATCCTTCCACTGGTTGGCATGGGAGCCCTCACCTGCTCCATTTCTGACTTGGGCTAGTTCATCCATCCTTAGGTTCCTGGGGACTCACCATATTGATGGTAGCCTAAGTGTGGGCACTAAATCTGCTTAGCCCACTGCAGTTTAGAACCCCTAAGTTCAAGAAATTCTCTAACCTCAACCTCCCCAGTATTTACCATTACAGGCATGTGCTACCACCCTAGCAAGTAAAGACAATCTTATATTGCTTTAATAGAAGTATAGTTTCCAGAATAAAGAAGCTTATTCTGAAGAATATTCCATTCCATATCCTATCAGTTACCAAGCATTTAATAAGTTCTAATTAGGTGCCATACAGGGCAAGTGGGTGATGCAGTGGATAGGGCATCAGCTCTAGAGTCAGGAAGACTCATCTTTCTGAGTTCAAATCCAGCCTCAGATACTTACTAGCTGTGTAACCCTGGGCAAGTCACTTAACCCTCTTTGCCTCAATTTCCTCATCTATAAAATGAACTAGAGAAGGAAATGGCAGACCACTCCAGTATTTTTTCCAAGAAAACCTCAAATGGGGTCATAAAGTGTCAGACTCAACTGGAATGACTAAATAATACATGCCATAGACTTTGGTAGATGATGAAGACACAAAAACAAAAGTGAAATAGTCCCTGTTTTCAAAGAGTTTGCATTCTATCAAGAGAGACAGCATGTCCATGTAGAAATAATATCATATATGTATATACCTAAGACAATTTGGGAGTAGAGTGAAGGTATTAGGACAATAGTTAACTTTTTTGGGTCATGGAATATTTTTAAATACTTTAAGTAGGATTAGAAAGAAAACCAATTAATTGAAATATAGTTATCAAGATATTTTTTAAAACATCACTGATCCCAGATAATTAACCCCTAAAGAGGGAATCTGGGAGAATTATTCTTGTGTTTCACATTCAGTTCTAGGCACCATGTTTTGGGAAGGATGTTGACAAGCTGGAACTTGTCTGGAAGAGGGCGACGAGGATGATGAGAGGGCATCTCCCTGTCCAATCAGAAACTCAAATATAATATGTCCCAGACTGAACTTGTTCTATTTTTGCCAAAGCCTCCAGACTTCACTATTTCTATCTCTGGCTCTCATGTTGGAAATCATGCGTTATCTTTGGTTGAAAAAATGAATGAAAAAGTATTTATGAAAAGCTTACTTTGTGCCAGACAACATGCTTAGTGCCAGGGGTATAAATACAAAAGTGAAGATAGTTCCTTTCCTCAAGGAACTTATCTTCTAATAGGGGGAGGCAATAAGGATAATAAAACTGTAGAAGCTAGGGAGGGATATTTTGGCTTGAAAAATTACAGTAATGGTAGAATGATGCTATTGGGAAATAGATGAGCACACTTTCATTAGCAGTGACAGAGCTGATTTATCAAAAAATAGAATGACTGGGGAGGGTCCACGTGTGGTAGTTGGAGCAGCTGACAAAGAAGAGGCAGCATCAGGTAGAGTAAGGCATGGCTGGAGTCAGGCTTTCTTCTCTGGGGTACAAAAAGAAGGCTTCTGATTGTTCCATCTCCTTTACTTCTTACATCAAATCCAGTTTCTCATTCTTATTGATTTTGTTCCTAAATAACATCTCTCAATCAACTAATTCTTCATTATTCCCACTGCCACTATTCAAGTATAAGCCATTAATTACTACCCACCTGGACTATTGCAATAACTTTCACTCTCTCTTTGCTCTAATTAATCCTTGGTTCCACTGTCAGATCGATCTTCCTTATGTTTTTAAAAAAATCTTCCATGGTTCTCCATTGCCAATTAAAACAAAATTCAAATTCTTTTGGCAGGCATCGAAGCCCCACCATAATCTGGTACTGTTAGTTCTCTCTAGTCTTATTTAACATTATTCCCATCCCCAAACTCTGGACTCCTGGACATTGTACTAATCCCTGTGCCCTGAATATACCTTTGCTTTCCTGCACCACTCTTGCTGTTCCCTATGCCTAAGATATCTTTGTCTTCTTCACGTTTGAGTTCCTACCTATCCTGAAGCTACCCTGGCTTATTTCATGTCTCAGCAAAAATTTTACCTTCTCCAAGAAGCCTTCCTGATTCCTCTTAAGGCTAGTGCCTTCCCTCTATTGATTCTCTCTAATTATCTGTATACATCTCACTTGTACATAGTTGTTTGGATGTTGTCTTCCCTGTTAGACTGTGAGTAGGGCCTATATTTGCCTTTTTTATTCTCCTTAACTATGTTTGGGAAAAGGGTAGTTACTTTATAAATCTTGTTGCCTTGTTTTGACTATCCTTTTAAATCCAATTCAAAATGCCACTTCCTCCAGGGAGTGCTCCCTGATCATCATATCAGTATTAACCTTCCCCCTAGTATCTTGAATAAAACTTTGTTTTGCACCTTTTCAACATATTATATTTTATGACTGTGTAGCAAGAAGTAGTCTTGTGTAGTGATAAAGACCTGTGCTCAGAGTCAGAACAACCTGAGTTCAAATCTAGCCCAGAGGCAGCTAGGCGATGCCATGGAGAAAGGGCTAGGTCTAGAGTCAGGAAGACCAGAATTTAATCTGACCTCAGACACTCAATAGCTGTGTGACCTTGAATGAGTCACTTAACCTTTGTCTGCCTCAATTTCCTCAACTGCAAAATGGGGATAAGAGAAGCACCGAAGGGATGTGATGAGGACCAAATGGGATAATATTTGTAAGGTACTCAGCACGGCTCTAGACACAAAGTAGTCATTTAATAAATGCTCGCTTCCTTCCTCTTTTTGACACATTCCATTCACTCTGGGCAAGTCATTTAATCATTCAATGTGCCCAGAGGACTCATAGAGGAGGTATCAATATGCATTCGTAAAGGGAGTCTCCTCATTGGAATGCTTCTTACATCAAAAGAATCACAGGTTCAGATCCCCTCCAATCATTTTCTGTGGTTGTGGTTTATGTGGCTTCTAAACTGTAAGCACTATGAAGGTAGGGACTCTAATTTAAACTTTCATATTTTATCCAGTGCCTATGGCATTGCTCAGCAACACACAGTAGGTGGCTTACAAATGTTTTTTTTAAATTGAATTGAATTTGCTTATTTACTCAACATGAGGAAGGGAAAGAGGGAAAAGGAATAAGAATGTATAAAATGCCTACTATGTGCCAGAATTTATAAATATTATCTCATTTGGTCCTCAAACCAGTCCTGTGAGATAAGCACTATCATGGCCCTCATTTTACATTTGAGGAAACTGAGGTAGATAGGGTAAGTGACTTGTCCAGAGTCACGCAGCTAGTAAGTATCTGAAGCTGGATTTGAAGTCTATCCACTGTGCCACTGTAGCTTAGGCATCCATCACATTCAAGCCCTCATGCTGGGTGCTGATGAGGATGTGGAAATGACTAATGCCCAAGTCCTGCCTGGCCAGTAGGGGAGATCAAATATGTATACAAAATATAATGTAAATTAGAAAATATGAAGTGCAGTCAGACAGGTTCAAAGTTTATGAGAGCACAGAGTAGGGAGAAAGTATTTCTGGTTGTGAGGATTATCTTCTACATGATTTCTTTGTGTCTACTTGGCATTGTTGGATTGTTTTACTCATCTCTAACTCTTTGTGACCCTATTTGGGGTTTTCTTGGAAAGATACTAGAGTGGTTTGCCATTTCCTTCTCCAAATGATTTTATAGATGAGGAAACAGAGGCAAACAGGGTGAAGTGACTTGCCCAGGGACACACAACTACTGAGTGTCTGAGGACAAATTTGAACTCAGGTCTTCTGACTCTAGGCCTGACACTCTATTCACTTCACAACATGACTACCCGCTCTGCATATGTAACCTCCATTACAAGGTAACACCCTGCTCTGGGCTCACTTGCTCACCTCTAGCTGGACTGTCAGGTTAGATTTCCAAAAGATCAATGATTACTGTCCTTCTCAAGATTCTAACTTGGAGGGGTTAGGTTTTGTGTTACCATTACCCACAAACCCCCACATGTTGTGGTCGCCAATATAGAGGGTTATTGCATGACTCTTGTCCCTGAGAGTCCTTTTCTCTCTCTGCAGAGGCCCTGCCAAAATTGTTTCAGGGTGAGGCAGGTGAGTCCTTCCTCTTGCTCAGCTGGGCATCCGTTACAGAGATGTCTCAGCTGATGGATCGGTCAATTCCTGGGTGGGCTAGGTCAAGAAGGTCACTTGGCTGCCATGTTGACTTCTCACTAGACTCAGTTGCTATTGTTACTGGCTTCTGTTGCCCATTGAACATCATGGCTTTGATATATTTCCTGGTCTCACAGTAGCCTGGGTACTCCCCTCTCTGAATGCTTGTTTACCTAACATCAGGAAAAGATAGATGCAATACAAGTAGAGAGAGGTGTTCACAACAACATGGCAGCCAGGTGGGAGGACAGCTGCTGCCTGTCCTTACTCAACAGTTTGTAGCTGTTCTTACCTCATTAATTTCCAGAAAGAAAAATGCAAAAGGGGCTAGAGAGGGGCCTATTCTTCCTTTTTTATTCAAACTCAGTTCTAGCTCTGTCTTTCCTAAGTCATCAGGCCTTTCTTTTCAGCTAATCAGAAAGCTCCTGATCAGAGAACCAGTTCCCTAGTCACTCAAGGCTAAAAGTAGGCCCACCAAGCCTCCACAGGTTAGAAGAGCACTAGGGAGGTTACATTGTACAAGCTCTATGCCATTTCTACCAGAAATGGCACATCTGATCATGCTTTCAGCAGTAGGCCTTCATTGGCCAGTCCCCAATTATGTATGTATAATACATGCACAATATGTATATAATACATACATATATACACATATGTTGTCCCCCTCGTTGGAATATAAATTCTTTGAAGGCAGGAACTGTCTCCCTTTTGTCTAAATAAAGTGATAAATGCTTATTGAAATGTTGTTTGAGCGTTTGACCTTGAAACTCACACCATTTTAGTTGGGCCTATGGCTATTCTGCCGCAGGTCTGTCATTTCAAAATCCTTGAACTCACTTCCTGTAAAGTCTTACATGTAAACACCTTTAAAGCCTCTAATGGAAGGGATCTAATGGTAAAAGTGATGTAAATGTGGCCTCATTTTTACCCTTGACCTTCCCTTCCTGTGTGAACAGAGATAATGCTATCTACTCATCACCTAGCTGAAGGAGAGTCGAATAGCTGTTCCTCAGTGGCACGGAGTTATATGTCAAGGCATTCTATTTCTTGGCTTGTCTCTATCTTGCAGCCAGGAATAAAGGCTTCCCAGATAGTTAGCCAGGGTTTGGGGTATATTTCCTGGTCACGAAATAGAATTTTTCCTCTGTGTGAATCTAATTGACTCCTGGAACTCTGGATCTTGACCTCATTGCCACCATATTCTTTCACTGAGTTAAAATATATAGATCTTCATTAAGATTTTATTAGAAGGGTCAATAGTTTTAACAAAAACCATGAACTTTTGGGTTTTGGGTAGTCTTCTGTGCATTGTGTAACCTTTATCTGAGATTTCTTATTCAGAATCTGAAAGTTTTGAGCTCAGTTAATGTGATCTTTTCATATTTATTTTTAAAAATATTCATTCACGGCGTAGCCAAGATGGTGGTGTAGAAGTAGGAAAAACTCATGAGCTCCCCCCATAACCACCTCAAATGCCTATAAAATAGGACTCTAAACAAATTTTAGAGCTATAGAACCCACAAAATGATGGAGAGAAACAAATCTCCCACTGAAGGCAGCCCGGCAGCAGGACAGGAGGCGTCCATTGCAGTGTGGGAGCCGAGCCCAGCCCCTCGTGAGCCCATGGTTCTAACCCCAGGGTGGCCCTGACTAGGAGCTGCAGTGGACTTTGGGAAAGTGGGTCACCAGCAGCTGTGGTGGTTTCCAGAAATATCAACCCATAAATGCCAAAGAAAAAGTAAAAGGTCAGTGAAGAATTCTGTTGGAACTGGGGGTGGTAGATGGAGGAGCAGGTCCAGCCCCTGCCCCTGGAGCTAGAAGTGCTGAAGATGTGGTGGCCCTGGACTTGCCGCCACATGGCTGCTTCAGAGCTCCTGGCCTACAGATTGTAGTGGGGCCAAGTGGCCATTCAGAAGATAATTGCTCTTGCTTTAACCTGCCTGGATCTGGATTGTAGTCCTGGGTGGTGGTCCTGAGGTGTGTGACTAGTGAGCCAGAGTTTGTGGGGGCTGCAGAGATTGAACCCTCTTAATAGCTCTGGGCAGCTGAGAAAACCCCAGTGATTTGGGACAAAGCTCTCCCCTCTGGAAGCAGAGTTCTACTATGGCAAACAGCTCAAAAGTAAAATAACTGAGTGGCAACATGAGCAAGCAAGGGAAGCAAAGCAAGCACAGCAATACAACTTTAGATTCCTTTTTTGGGGACAAAAAGGATCAAAGCGTAGAATGGGAGGAAGACAAGGAAGTCAGAACTCCTGCACCAAAAGCTTCCAAGAAAAATATGAGCTGGTTATAGGACATGGAGGAGCTTGAGAAGCATTCTGAAAATCAAGTAAGAAAAGTGGAGGAAAAATGGGGAAGAGAAATGAGAATGATGAAAGAAAATCATGAAAAGGGAGTCAACCACCTGACTGAAGAAAATAGCACCTTAAAAAATAAATCACCTACCCAGCAAAGCTGAGTATAATGTTTCAGGGGAAAATATGGTAATTCAATGAAATAGAGGACTTTCAAGCATTCTTTTTTTTTTTGCTTT
Source organism: Gymnobelideus leadbeateri (assembly GCA_011680675.1). Taxonomy (NCBI): domain Eukaryota; kingdom Metazoa; phylum Chordata; class Mammalia; order Diprotodontia; family Petauridae; genus Gymnobelideus; species Gymnobelideus leadbeateri. Next base: position 275,225 of record WOXC01009608.1, read on the forward strand.
TTTTTTTTGGAGGGCAATTGGAGTTAAGTAACTTGCCCAAGGTCACATGGCTAGGTTTTTGTGTGTGCGTTAAGTGTCTGAGGCCAGATCCGAACTCAGGTCCTTCTGACTCCAGGGCCAACGCTCTACTCACTGCACCACCTAGCCACCCCCACTTTCAAGCATTCTTGATGAAAAAACCAGAGTTGAACAGAAAATTTGACGTTCAAATACAAGAAGCAAGAGAAGCATGAGAAGGTAAACAGGAAAAAGAAATTATAAGGAATTTATTCAAAGTTGTAAAATCAAATGTTTAAAAAAATTATTATTATTATTATATTTTTATTATTATACATTATTATATTATTATTATTTTTTTTTTACATGCAACTGGGTAATAAGATATACAGGCAGTGGGGTATGGAGATCTATCTTGCCCTACCAGAAAGTTGGAGGGGAGATGGGGGAGGATATAGGAGAGATCAGATTGGGGGAGGGGGTATAGAGAGGGATCACTGTTTTGGAGTGGGGGCTTAGGGGAAAGACAGGGAGAAAATTAGTAACTCAAAATCTTGTGGAAATGAATGATGTAAACTAAAAATAAACATAAAATTTAATTAAAAAATAAGTATTCATTCACTTCAGATCTTACCACCCACTATGTAGTAGAGTTTCTAAATCACAGAACCACAGGATCTCCCAGTTGTAAGACTTATACATATATGAGTGTGTATATATATGTGTGTGTGTACAGGTATATATAGACAGAGGGCACAGGATCAATTGAATAGGAAAAAGACAAAATTGAGAGGTGAGAGAGGAATATAATGAGAGGAGATGGGGAAAGACAGAATGGGGTAAATTATCCAACCTCTAGTTGGATAAGAATTATCCCTATTAAATATCTGAAAAGTGGTCTATCAGGCCACTCCACTCTGGACTGGTTCTAATTGTTAAGAGCCTTTTACTGACAACAGAACTATAATTACTTCTTTGTGATTTCTACCCATTCGTCCTGGTTCTACCCTCTGGGGCCAAGGAGACCAAATCTAATTCCTCTTATGTTCAATAGTCTTTCAAATACTTAAACACATGTATGCTATCCCTTCTCCAAGTCTTCTCTTCTCTGGGGCTTGGTAACAACTATAATCTGTACTGCTTTGGCCTTGGGCACATTGTTTCTTAATGACCTTGGAAGGGATTTTGACACCGTACAGAAAATATAAGGCTGCTTATGTGAGAGGAAAGCAGGAGGGATGAGAATAGAATTATGTGACAGGAGAGGCAGTCTTTTGCTCCTCAGGGTTTCTGGGACTAAATATAAGATTATTTTTGGTTGTAAAGTCTCTGTCCTGGGCTCTTTTTATTTTTTCTTTCTTTGTCTTCAGTAAAGAAAAAAAATTCATTTACTCTGGAGAAAGCTTATCTACTACCTAACCCTGTCTTCCATTATACAGGCTCCACTAATCCTGTTATATAACCAGGTGGTCCTACTGAAGTTTGTATAGTGGGTGATTGGCTTAACTTGAGTGTGTGTGTTCCATGTATCCCTGGTGACCCTTCACTTCCCCCTCAACCCCATTGTCCTTAGACACAGAAACTTTTCTTAATTAACTTTCTGGTCTTTGAGCTTAATGAACTGGAGAAAAGACATATGTTTGGGAGGTACTGATAGAACCTGGAGCTAGGGTAAAAGTAATGAATGTTTTGTTCTATCATTTGCCATCTCTGGAATGACCCTAGATATAATTATCCTTAGGGGATTGAGGAAAGATTTGTTCTTTGGCCTCTCTCCTAAAGAATTTTTTTATAACCCCTTTCAAAACCATTTTTATAATGTAAATCTTCACACACATTCCCCAAACTGAGAAATTATCAGGCAAGTTTCTCTTCTCCATATTAGAGATTATTTGAAACATTGATCTCCTGGCCAACCTTGATAAATCACTGCCATCTGATAACTCTCCAAGGAATGGATTTACACCAGACAACTATGTGATATATTCTCTGCTGGAAGGGAACGGGGCTGGATGGTCACACACAGTTCTAAGGGAAAATGTGAGAGTGGGATTTATAAACCTAATGAAAGCGGTAGACCTTCAAGTTCAAAGTCATAAATTGGCTCCTGGAGTCCTGATTGTTGGGAGGAGTGGCAAATCAAAGCAATTTAGGTTAGAGTTCATTTCTCCTGAATCAGGTTGGTACAGTGCTTTAAAAATTGAACAGTTTCATTCAATATTAACTTGACTTACAATAGCAATGCCCAAATCAAATCTGAATTAAGAGACTGAATATAAATCTAATTCATCAAAGACTGAATCTGGCCACCAAATGCCAGACCCTCAGCATTACTTTCTATATCATGATTGAGATGGAGAATGTGAAGGTCCTTTGGCTAATGAATCCAGTATGGGATAAAGGGCAAAACTGGAACTCTATTGAGTCTGAATTCCATTATGAGAAAAAAAAAACTGGATTAGAACAAAGGCAGAAGATAGACTTCATCAGTGTCATTAACAAAATGTTAAGATAAATGATTAAATAACAACCTCCAAACTGGTCATTGCTATGATAATAAAAACTAGTTTACATTTAAACAATGCTTTATGATTATAGAACATTTTCACAGGTTATTTTGTTTGAAGCTCGTAGCCCCATTGTGCAAGAAAGTACAGATATTGTCATCCCCATTTTTACAGATGAGGACATTGAGGCACAGCGAGGTTAAGTTCAATGAATATTTATTAAGGGAATGGAAGGAAATAGATATCTATATAACACCTACTATATTCCAGACACTATACTAAGTGTTTCACAAATATTATCACACTTGTTCCTTACAACAACTCCATGAAGTAGGGTCTGTTATTATACCCATTTTTCAGTTGAGGAAACTGAGGCAAACAGAGGTTAAGTGACTTGCCCAGGCTCACACAGCTAGTAAGTCAGAGGCTTATCATTGTGCTTAATTGTAGCCTTCTTGCTTCTTGGCAGGTGGAGGAAGGGAGGGGGAAAGAACAAAGTAAAAGTGCACAGCAAAGAACAAAAGAAAACTTACAAGGGAACAAAGAAAAAGTGGACAGCTCTGAACACAATGCATAGTGTATATTGCTAGGATTTCTTGAAATAGAAATTTATTGCTGTATATTTTGAATACTCTCTTAAGTTCTGCTGTGCACATAGCAATACTTTTTTTTTCTCTTCTCATTTTGTATTTAAATTTTAATGTTTAAGTTATAATATGTTTCTTTTTCTTTTCTTATTGTGTATTTAAGTTTTAGTGTTTAAGTTTAAAATAAATGAATAATTTAAAAAGCCTCACAGCCACAACCCTAGAAAAAAGGATGGAACAATCAAAGGACCCTAAGAGTGGTTGGAAAGTCAATGAAAAGAATTAAAGGAAAAAATAAAGAGTGAAATTAGAGCTTGTAGGAGAGGAGATTCAATGGTTTAGAACAGAGGCTAGAACATGTCAAAGCAGTGCACACCCTGAAACAAGGAATAGGGAGTCAGATGAAATTTTTAAAATGCAATTATTCAATAAAATTTATTAAAGCAAAGTCAAAAGAAGGCAAAATTGGAAGAGCACAGAAAGTTGCTATAATAAAATCTAATTCACCTGGAAGACAGGGCTCAATAAGAATCATTGGTCTCCCAGAAAAAATATGATGAAATAAAAAGCCTGAATAACATATTTCAGGAAATCATAAAAGCCAATTCCCTAGGAGTGTTTCTTGAAATTGAGGCTGGGCAGGTGAAAGTCATTCAAGCATAGAAGTGAGGAGTATGAGAAGGGCTCTTATGAACCACGTCTTTTTTGGGATAGGCAAGGGAATGTTAAAAAAAATAAAGAGGATGATTATAGTACTGCAGTCAGGATAAAGTAAGGAGAAAGCTGGGCGTGGTTCTGGGGAGAGCAGGCAGGTATGATAGTGTCTGACTAGAAGGATTAATCATAAAGGTGTGATGATGCAATGGTGGGGAAGAATAGAAGACCTAGGGATTTGGATCTGGGCTAGAAGGTAAAGGGAAAGAGAGGAACCTGGGGTCTGATTGTTTCAAGCAATACAAATGGCATATCTAGTGCTGATTTATTACTTTAAATGGAAAAGAGAAATATTATAACAAGATTTGGTGAAGGGAAAACAAATAATAATCCTAATTCTGAATGTCAATAGGATGAACTCATTCACAAAATAGAAGACGGTGGCAGAATGAATTAGAAAGCAAATCCAACAATTTGCTATGGAAGAAGCACACTTAAAATATAAATACACAGATTTATGATGAAGGGCTAGAGCAGAATTGATTATATAACAGCTAAATCCAAACAGGCAGGGGTGGCAGTCATGATTTCAGACAAGGCCATAGCAAAAATAGATATTAAGAGAGACAAGCATAGACATTTCACTGTCTTTAAAGGCATCAAAGATAATAAAACAATATCAGTCCAAGCACACATACACTGAATGGTATATCGTGTAAGAAAAAGGCTAACCGAGATATAAAAGGACCTACACAGTAAGACAATAATTGCAGCATTTATCAAATGCTTATTACCTATCAGACACTAGGCTAAGAGTTGGAATACAAAGACAAAACTAGAACAACACCTTCCTTCAATGGGTTTGTATTCTAATGGGAAGACTATATGTATAAGTAAATATATAATATATGCAAAATGAAGATAAAGTAGCTTTGGGGGAAGGTGTACTTGCAGTTAGTGAAGGTTAAGAAAAGCTTTCTATAGAAGGTGATGACTGAACTGAGTATTGAAGGAAATCAATGGAAGTAAGAAATGGGTAGATTCTAGAAATGAGAGACAGAGTGTTATGTGTGAGGATCAGCAGATAAGGCAATATGGTTGGATTGCAGAGTGTGTGGAGGAGAATAATGCATAAGAAGATTGTAAAGGTCAGAAGGGACCAGGTTGTCAAGAGTTTTACATTTCCAACATGTATACTTGTATTTGATCCTAGAGGTAATAGTGAGTCCCTCCCTGGATTTGATTGAATATGGGAGTAACATGATGAGAACTGTGCTTCAAGGAAACCAGTTTGGTTGGTATATAGAGGATAGACTGGACTGAGGAGAGACTTGAGAAAGAAGGCCATGTAGATTGCCATTATTCAGGAAATAGGTGAAAAGAGTCTGCACTAGTGTGGTGGCTGTGTGACTAGGAGGGAGGGAACATTTTTGAGAGATGTTATAGAGACAGAACAACAAAATTGATTGGATATGGGAGCTGAATGAGAGTGAGAATCTGAAGATAACAGCAAAGTTTTGAACCTGTGTAATGGGGAGGATTATACCATCTTCAACAATATTAGGAAAGTTTAGAAGAGAGGTATCTTTTTGGGAAGAAAGATAGTACTTCTATTTTTGAAATGTTGAGTTTGATTTATCTATGAGGAATCCAGTTTGAAATGACCAATAGGCAGTTGATGACATTGGACTGAAGCAGGAGAGAGATTAGATATATAACTTTGGATATGTGCTAGATATATGAACTTATGCAAAGAGATGATAATTAAACCCATGGGAGCATATAAGTGAGAGGATAAAAAGAGAAAATATGAGAGTTCCTAGAAAAAATCTTTGAAGTATATGCAAGTAAGAAGGTATGGAGTAGATGAAGATCCAAGAAAAGAGACTGAGAAGGAGCAGTCAGATAGGCAAGAAAAGAACCAGTAGAGAGCAGGGTCATGAAAAGCCAGAAAAAAAGACTATTTTATGAAGAGAGGGTGTTCAGTAGAATAAAATGCTGCATAAAGGTCAAGAAGAGCAATGATTGAAGAGAGTTCTTTAGATTTGGCAATTAGGAAATCAATTCTAAATTTGGAGAGAGGAGTTGCAATTGAGTGATGAGGTAGGAAGCCAGATTGCACTGGATTAAGTGGGGATTAAAAAGAGAGAAAGTGGAGACAGTGAATGTAGATGGCTTTTCTAGGGATTTGGCTAAGAAACAAAGGAAAGATATAGAATGGTAGTAAGTATGGTGGGATATAGTAAGCATTGTTTAAGATGGGGAGACTTGGACAAGTTTGGGGGCAACAGGGAAGGAAGCACAGAGAGAGAGAGGCTGAGGATGAAAGAGAGATGTGGGATGATAGAAGGAACAAACAATAGAAGAGAAGAAAAGAGGAGATAGGATATAGGATAAAGGGTCTATATAGAAGGGTTGTTTTTGGTGAGAAAGTTAATAAAGGAAGAAAGGAGGAAATGGTAGGGAAAGATGTCTAGGTCTTGTAAGATGAAAAGCACAGCCATTTAAAAAATATCATTATTTTGCCAGTGTGGCTGTGAGACAAGGAAACCAATGGTCTTTAAGAATTGAAAATGAATATGACACAGGGGACAATAGAGAGATACATGGTTAATATGAATAGTCTGTAACATATAACCAGTGAGGAAGTTCAAAGAAGAATAGGGGTAACATCATTAAGGAGATATATGATAGGAATAAAAAAATTGGTGCTGATAAAGAGATGATGAAAAAGGATGACAAATGGATAGCCAGAATACTCCACTGATATTCTTGTGATGCCAAGAGGAAGATCTTTAGCACATTGGGTAAATCCTCTATGAAGAGCTTATGGGAGGGCATGGATATTGATTACACAAGATGGTCAGGCATGGATGGGTTGCAATCTGCATTTTTGGAGGGAGTATTCCAACAGATGAGATCCCAGATCTATTTTAATACTTATTTGTTTATCTATCTATGAAACTTCATGAGAATTTATTGTTTTCTAGCACACAAAATATAACCTATTTGAGTATTTAAACATATTATGTCTTTGCAAAAATTTATCACATACTAGGGCATGAGGAGCTCATAACTAAAAGCAGAAAAATTAAATGAATCTTTGATATGTTATGAAGAATAAAACTGATCAATCAGGAAAATATGAATAAAGTACACAAATGAATTAAAAATAACTTTATCCTAAGAATGAAAGGTTTAAGAAATAAGTGACAGAAAAAAATAAATTATTACATCAAAGAAAAATATTATGAGACAACATATTGAAATTCATGATATGCTGCTAAAAGCAATTTGTTAAAATAAAATTTATGCCTCTGAACTCCTATGTTAACAAAAGAAAGAAAAGACTAATTGTTTGAGCATCTACATTTTACAAATACCTACAAAATCAAGAGAGCTACTAATTACCAAATAGGCACAAAAGTAAACATTTTTGAAAAAAAAAAGCTCCCCCAAACTGCTGAGCTGATAAACAAAAAAAGGAGATTTTTTTTTCAGATGACCAATAAACAAGATTTAAACTTTTGGCCCATTTGACTTTTTTAAAAAATAAATTACTGTCATTAAAAATAATGAAAGAGATTTAAGAATGAATGGGGAGGGGTGGCTAGGTGTTGCAGTGAGTAAGAGTGCTGCCCCAGAGTTGGGAGGACCTGGGATTGGTTCTGGTCTCAGATACTTAACACACACACACACACACACACACACACACACACACACACACACACACACACACAAACTGGCCGTGTAACCTTGGGCAACTTAACCCCAATTACTTAAAAAAAAAGAATGAATGGGGAAAAATAAAATAGGTGGAAACCTAAATGACATGAGTTAATGGATGAATATTTACAAAAATAGAAAATGACCAGATCAACAAGAGAATAGAGAATCTAAAAATCTCAGTCTCAGAAAGAAAAAAAATTGAGCAAGACAAAATGAACCTTCAAAGAAAAACAACCCTGATATATCCCTGATGAATTTGAAAGTGAATTATATCAAACACTTGAATTGCAATTAATTCCTGTGCTAAATAAATGCTTTGCAAAAATAGGGAAAGATGAAACCTTACCAACAACTTCTAGCCTGACATAATATTGATATTCCAAATAAGGAAAGATAAAGTAGATAAAAAGAACTATGGAACTATTTATGAAAAATAACATAAAAACCTCAAATGTTAGCAAAGAGCTACAACAATATAGTCAAACAATTACTCAAAATGACCAGGGTTAGAATTATACCAGGATACCAGGAATTCAAGGATGGTTCAACTTTAGGAAAACTATGACAAAAACTTTTAGAGATTTGGGATTCATTTACATAGTGGCAATGTTTCAGGCTATAGAAGATCTTTTATGAGATCATGAAAAGAGGATATAAAGAGAAGAAAGCACATAATAGGGCCTCAGTGAAATATTCCAAGAGTAGGAAGAGGATGAAAAGCCAGTAGATGGGAGAGAAAAAGAATTGTCATAGAATCATGAATATGTAGCATTACAAAAGCCAAGGGCAGAGAGGGAATCAGCAAAGAAGGGTCTGTGTATTTGGTGTCAAATGTTGGTCAAAGAGGATAAGGACCGAAACAAAGTCCTGGTGATGAGAAGGTCATTAGAGAGAACTATTTCAATAGAGTGATGGAGATGCAAGTTGAATTAAAATGACTTGAAGAATGTTACCCTGTGCTCAGTAAACTCAAAGGTTCCCTATTACCTCTATAATCCAATATTATCCCCTCTGTTTGGCATTTAAAGCTCACCATCAACTGGCTCGGTTCTAGTCTTTTTCTTTCGAATCTTTTTTCATATTACTCATCTCTATGCCCAGTCCAACCACAATAACTTACTTGCTGTTTCTTACTGATGATGTCCTAATTCCTGTTTCTAAGCCATTGTACCCACTGTCTCCATGCCTGGAATATTTTGTTTTTACTAAAATCCTTGAATGTAGGAATTGTTCCATTCTTTGTGTTTATATCCTCAACACTCAACACAGGGCCTGACCCATAGATGATGGATTGATTGATGATAAATGCCTGATAAATCAACTGAATGGATGTTGTAGAAGTAGAGGTAACAAATATAGTTTATGCTAGAGGTAGGATGGTAACTTGATGGGGTGTCAGGGTCATGGGAAAGCTCTGTTTGGCTAGGATAGATCTGAGAATACTTGTAGATTGAAAGAGAGAGGGAAATTTTGAGATGAGAGAGAGACAGAGAAAGATGGAGAGGGAGAGAGAAGAGAGGGAGAGGGGAGAGAGAAAGAGAAAGAGAAAGAGAGAGAGAGAGAGAGAGAGAGAGAGAGAGAGAGAGAGAGAGAGATGATTGATGAGGCAGAATCATGAAAGAGACCAGAAGGAATGGGATTGAGGTTGCAAGTGGAGGGACTGACTTTAGCAAGGACAGCTTTCTCTTCCTCTGAGACAAAAAGGAAGGAAAAGAGAGCAGGTGAGAACATTAAAAAACAAAAGGAGTAGAAGGAAGTTAAGGGAATTCACATTGATGGCCCTAGTGTCCTCCAAAGTAGAAGGTGGGGTCATCTGCATAACAAAGGATAAGGGAATTGAGTTGGGCACTAGATTGGTTTGGAATAGTTGCTGTGGGTAGTATTCTAGAAGACAATAAGAGAAAAACAAAAGGTTCCCTTATATATTCAGAGAAAGGAAAGACTTCTATGAACTGATGTAAAGTGAAGTGAGCAGACCCAGGAGAACAGTTTATGTAAGGAAAGCAGCATTGTAAAGACAAACAACTTTGAGAGACTTAAGGATTCTGTTCAATGCAATGGTCAACCATGATTCCAGAGGACTGGGGATGAACTATGCTACCCATATCTTGACAGAGAGTTGATGGAAGATGAAGAATACTGAGATGTATAAATTTGGATACGGACAATGTGGGAATTCATTTTGTTTAACTATGCATATTTGTTACAAGGGTCTTGTCTTTTTTATATTGAGAATGGTTGGAGAGAGAAAAGAAATGCTTATAAATTGAAAAATAAAGATTTTTTTAAAACCACACAAAAAGATCTATGTGTAGTAGTGAAGGTTAAGAGAATTGCCCAGTGTTATCTGTGACATAATAAGAAATAGACCCGGGACTTGAACCTGGGTCTCCTAACTCTGAGTCCAATCATTTGTACTGTATCATATGACTGTATACCCTCATGTCTCTATGTGGCAATATAATTTTAGGTCTTTCAAAGGACATAATATTACTTTAACCACAGCAACAGTACAATTCCTGATGGCATTTAAAAAAAAAAGCTCTCTTCAGAAGTAGTAATGTGAAATTGCAAAGAGCCACAAGCAACCCTGGGGCTATCTATTGGTTTCCTTGTTCCAGGAAGAAGAGAAATCAAAATGATCCTGGCCTAATTTACCAAGAAGAAAGAGGAAAACTGTTTTTGAAGTCAATGAACAAGATTCAGTTGTGGTTATGTAGCTTAGGGATCTCAACCTTTGTTACTTGTGCAATGAAGGAGGTGGAGATTTAGAAGTTTTGTGACAACAACTCAAACCACTTTAGTAGAAACTGGAAATAAACAAAAGGTTAGAGGGCGTAGGGGGAGCAAGGTGGGGGATTGGGCAGAAATATTTCCAAAAGAACAGGTAAAGGTCTCAATTACAGAAGAGAAATATCACCATAATTGTTCTTCTGAAAATTTTCCACCACTCATTCTCAAGCTTGAGAGATTCTCTGCCTTAGGGAAGAGAGGCAACTAGGGGGAGCTAATGATCTCCCTATTAGGAGCTGTAAACTACATGCTATATTAGTTTCTATAAATATTTGGCATGTGAGTAGTGAGTAGGGAATAATGATCAGGTCCGAATTACTTATTTGTTACTTTGTAAGTGGTGAATTTAGCATTGGCTATCTTCAGACACACCAGGTACTAGTGATTGCTTCTGATGTGACAGCTATTGAAATGGCCATAAGAAAAACTGGGATTGGGTAGGAATAGTCCTCCAGAGCCTTCCTGTGTAGCCTCAAGCATCAATTCCTTCCAGCTGGTCTTCAGAACAGCTTCCTGCCTGAACTGGTTCCCCCAGGTCTTTAGAGCTAAAAGAGCTCTGAGGCCATCTGGTCCAAACCTTTTATTTTACAGATAAGGAAACCGAGGCCCTGTGAGGTTAAGGGAAATTGCCCAAGGTTAGGTAAGTAGTAATCAGAGTTAGGATTTAAACCCATGTACACTGATTGTAGTTAGTGTTTTTTCCATCATAACACATTTCTCACTTTGACCAGACTTCTTTCTACCTTATTTCCTTAGAGTAATTTCTCATAAATACTGCCAGGGAGGACCAAGATCTTCAAACTATACTCCAAAGCTATCTATCTATCTATCTATCTATCTATCTATCTATCTATCTATCTATCTATTTGTATGTCTGTCTGTCTTTATATTTATCCCTTGTATGTTCATAGCTATTTGTACATTATTTCATCAGAATGTGAGCTCCATGAGCAAGCACCATGTTTTTGCATTTCTTCCTATCTCCCTGCCTGAGCACAAGAAGCAATTCAGAAATGCTTATTGACTGATTTCTCCTCTCATACTCTCTGGTTAACTTCCTTAATGTCCTTTGACTAATCAGCCAGTTGGCCAGTTCAAAATTGTTCATTGAATGCCTAGAAGAACTATAACTAGAACAGGGCAACCTGGGCTTTCTCCCAGGGCATTGAAATATAGAAGATACTGACAATACTTTTACACCTTCAACAACTAGAAGCAACTGATTTCAGCACACAGCTAACTATAGTAATTAAAATAGGAAGCTAATGTGGCACACATCCTCTCTCAAGTGATTGAGCTTTGTGTCCCATGGTTTGGTGTGTCTCCCTGAGGTCCCCCCATCTTATATCTCGTATTTCCCATGATGTATTTTGTGGTGTTAGCCACAGGGCACTGAAATTAAGAATTACAGTTCTGTTACAAGGCATCTAGCCATGTTAGGAACTCTGAGGGATACAAAGAAGTATGAGATCTATAATCCTTATCTTCAGTTTGATGTCATCTTGGCAAGAGGTCTGTGATACCATACCCCAGGAATGTGTGCTTGATCCTGTGATGTTTAACATTTTTATCAATGTTTTGGGTAAAGGCATAAATGAAATGCTCATCACACTTACATATGACACAAGCTGAAAGATAGAGAAGATAAAAAAAAGATATTAACAGGGTAGAGCATTGGGTTAAATTGAATAAAATTAAATTCAATAGGGATAAATGTAAAGTCTTACACTTGGATTCAAAAAATCAACTTCATAAGTAAAAGGTGGAGGAACTATGGTTAGATAGTAGTTTGAGAAATATCTGAAAAAGAGTGTAGTCACTGGACAATGGGCTCAATATGTTGACAGTTGAGGTGTCAGTAATTGTGCTGAAATTAAAAGCCAGAACCCCTGGAATCAGGAGTTAATAATCTCTCTGTGTGAAGTCCTGGAATATTGTGTTCAATTCTGAGTACCACTTGAATTAAATCTAGCCTCAGATGCTTACTAGCTGTATGACCCTGGGCAAGTCACGTAACACTGCTGCCTCAGTTTCCTCATCTGCAAAATGAGCTGCAGAAGGAAATGACACTCCAGTATATTTGACAAGAAAACCCCAAACGGGGTCATGAAGACTCAGAAATGACTGAAATGACTAAATGACAAGAAAATCTGAGTACCACAGCTTAGTGGATATTGATAAACTGAAGAGCACCCAGAATGATAAAGGGCCTTAAGTCCATGTCATATGATGATTGACTCAAAGAATCAGTGATATTTAGCTCAAATAAGAGAAGATTCAGGGGAAATATGGTAGCTTTCTTCAAGTATTTGAAAGGTTGTTATATGGAAGATGGATTAGACTGAAGAAGGCAGAAATGAGAGCAGTGGGTGAAAATTGCAAATAGGCAAATTTAGGCCTGATGTCAGAATAAAACTCCCTAAAAATTATAGCTCCACATAACTGGCATGGGCTCCCTCAATAGGCAGTAAGCTTCCTTTCATTGGAAATCTTTAAGCAGAGATTGTATGGCCACTCGTGTTTAGGATTTCTTTTTGGGAGTGTGTGGGGCTAGATAGCTGCTGGGGACCCTTCCAACTCTTGAATTCTGTGATTTTCCCTGAGTTCATAATCTGTTTGGGGAAACAAGAATAACCCTTCCCCCTCCCACCCCCACCCCATATTTAGAGAGTAAAATAAGAAAGCCAAAATGCTAACTCTGAGGTGTGGACAAGAAGTGCTGTTCAGGGAAAAGTAGTATTCAATGATTACATTCCTGCTGCTTATGAGTCACCTACCTATTCCTGAGATCATGGCCATTATTTCTACCCAAACAGCCTCTGAGTCACAATGGGGGAACAGTCAACAGTCAGTCAACAAGGATTTATTAAGAGCTTACCATCACTAGGCACTGTGCTAAGCACTGGAAATATACATACAAGTAAAAAAGAAGTCAATTCTTGCCCTCCAGGAGCTGATATTCTAATGGGGAAGATGGTACATTAATAGGAAGTTGAAAGGGGATGAGTGTGGAAGGAGGTACCTGAGAGGAGACAAAGTGGAAAAATTCAGAGTCAGAGCAGAGTAGGGAGAGAGGTGAGCTATGTCTCAGGCACTTCCTTAAAGTGTAGGAGAAACTCACCAATGAGAGGAGGGGGCTGACAGCGGGAGAGACATCTCCTGGGTGAAAGGGCAGCTAGGAATGTGTTGGAATGCTCTGGAGAAGGAACACTAAAAAGGGTAACCTTTTCCCCCAAACATATTTAGTTGCAAAATAAGTGAAATAGTCAATTCATTTGCTTCATGAGTTAACACTGAAGGAATGTATGACAAGAAGGATGTGGGTTGGCCATGTGGTATGTATGAGGTAGAACATGGACAGCCTGAATGCTTAAATTGGTACACATAAAACTGAAAGAAGGCATAGAAGATGCTTTTCCAGCAGGTTGGATGACTCCTCTGGGGAGAATTTATGAAAGAACGTGGATAAGAATCAAATAGGAGGAAAAAGCAGATATGGATTGAGATGTGCACTGATATTGATCAGATTCCTGGATCTACTGAGGTGCTGAAGTAAATTGCTTAAAGGACCAGAGTTTAGATTTACTCTACAGCTCCATGGTAGTCCAGTGGATAGAACACTGAGCTTGGAGTAGGGAAGACCTGACTCCAAATCTGACCTCAGGTATTTCCTAGCTGTGTGACCCTGGGCAAGTCACTTGACCTTTGTCTGCCTCAGTTTCCTCATCTGTAAAATGGGGATAATAATAGCATTTACCTCCCAGGGTTATTGTGAGAATCCTATGAGATAATATTTGTAAAACATTTAGCACAGCGCCCAATACACAGAAGGTGCTTAATAAATGCTTATTCTTTTCCATGTCCTCCTTGGGATGACCTCTATAGAGTCTCATTTCACACATACTCTCTAGAATGTAACCTCTAATTCATCCCCTGATGCAATTGATAGAGAAAGTCTTCACCTTATGTAAAAGGACAACTCCCATGACTCTCTCTTCACCTTCCATTCCATACTTTTTGTGATCAGTGCTGTTTATTGTTGTTATTAATAATAATAAAATATCTAGGATTTATATAGTGCTTTAGGGTTTACAAACATCTTACTTACCTCCACAACAATCCTGGGAGGTAACTGAAGCAGCTGGAGGTTAAATGACTTGCTTGGGGTCAATGCAACTAATAAGTATCTGAGGCCAAATGGGAACTCAAGTCTCCACCCTGCTGTCTTTAATACATTAAATTACAAAGTCATCTATATTTTCTTGGTCCAAATCACCATTACCTTGTTTTTAGAGCAGGGACCATGTCTTTGTAGCATGATATATCACCACCACACAGCTATCCACTCAATGAATCTTGGAGAATGTTATGGTCTTCAGAAATGAACAAGTAGGCAAAAAGGAGGGAAGAAAAGTAATGGGGCTGGAATTTTCTCCCAAAGACCCAGGAGAAGTGGCATACTATAAAAGAAATTGTACCTGATTTAGCATCTGAGGACTTGGGTTCAATTCAATTAATTGAATGTTAATTAAGCTCTAATTACACTCAAGGCACAGAACTAATGGGTATAAACACAAAAATGAGACAGTTCCTGTTCTTAAGAAATTTGTATTTTTAGAGAATGGGAGGGGAGTTGCAACATGTGTACAGATGGAGAAATACAAGTTAATTTGATCAGAAAGAGCGATCAAGCACTACTGATGTGGATCAGGGGTGCAGGGACCCCAAAATATTGAGGTATAGGGCAGTCATCTGAAAAGAATTTGCAGACTCAAGCCATCTCTAAGTCAAATGGCAAAGCTTTATTGTGATGCTATAAGAGTGGGCAAAGTTCTTTAGGAAACTTGCAACTTAATGGGGGTGATGCTAACGTTTGTATAGGAAAAGTTCAATATGGTGTGTCAAGTATGCTAATACTTGGGGAGGAATCAAGGAGTGGTCAGCTCTATATGGTTTCTATACCTTGGGTGCAGCATCATTCACTACTGGACATCCTGGGGGAGGGCTGGTTCTAAGGGGTGTGTTTTCTGCTCTGCTATATCAGTAAGTCAACTAGTGGTCATGGCTGTCCTGTTTGTACAAGATAGCGTTGGGAGTTGACATCTATAGCTTGACCTCTGGATCGAATTAATACAAGATAGTTCTGTCTGTACAGGGAAATTCTATAGACGTCAGCTTGTTCTTGTAACAGGGAAGGATAGTTTGCCTCCCTGAGGCCCACTCATGAATTATTGCTGGAGATAGGGTCTTTGGGCTGGTGAGAGATATGATCCTAGGGCTAGGGTCTAAGCACCCCATCACTAACATCTGAGGCAGTTAGGAAAGGCTTCCTGGAGGAGGTGGAAACTGAACTGAGCCTGGACAGAAGATAAGAATTTTAGGAGGTAAAGGAATGCCTTTTGGACATGGAAAATGACCTGTGAGAGGCAATGGAATGCTGAGTTTGGGAAATATAGCCTAGTTTGGCTGGAACATAGAGTACATGAGGGGGAGTAATATGAAACAAAGTTATCAAGGGGGGTTGGAAACAGAGTATGGAGTGTTTTAAATGGCAGGCTAGAGAAAATAGGAGCCTCCTGAAAGTTTTCAGCAGAAGAATGATGCAATCAGACCCATGCCTTAGGAAGATTATTTCAGTAACTATGTGGAGAATGGATTGGAGAAAGAAGAGATGGAAGCAGGGAGTCTGATTAGAAGGCTCTCATTCAGGAGTCTAGGAAAAAAGGTGATGAGGGCCTAATGTCGAGAGGCGGCTAAATGAGTGGAGAGAAGGGGGGCAGATGTGAGAGACGTGGGAGTAGGACTGAAAAGACTTAGAAATGGATTGGTTATGGGAATGAGAGAAAAGCAAGAGTAGAGGGTGGCTCTAGGTTCATAAGCATGGAGGAAGAGAAGAATGCTGGTACCTTCAATGGAAACAGGGAAATTAGAGGAGGGGCAAAATGTTTTGGAGAAATTGAGTTTGGGATGTTGATGGGCTATCCAAGGGGAGATATTCAATAGGAAGCTAGCAATGAAAGACAAAAGCTTGATTGAGAGATTAAGGCTTGATTATACCTATTTAAGACTCACTGGTATAGAGGTGATAATTGAAGCCCCTGGAACAGATGAGATCACCACCAGAGGTTTCCAAATCAGGCTCTCCTACTTATTCGACCTTGGACAAGTCACTTCTTTTAGTTTTCTCAACTGTAAAATAAGGGGGTTGAACATGGTTTATTTCTAGTGTGACTTCCAGTTCTAAATCCTATTACATCTAGGGTGTACAAAAAGCAACAAGGGCAGCTAGATGGCACAGTGGATAGAGTGCCCAGCATGGAGTCAGAAAGACCTGAGTTCAGATCCAGCCTCAGACACTTAGTAGCTAGCTGTGTGATGCTTGGCAAGTCACTTAACCCTGTCTGCCTCATTTTCCTTATGTGTAAAATGAACTGGAGAAGGAAATGGCAAACTGATCCAGTATCTTTGCCAAGAAAACCCCAGACGTGGTCATGAGGAGCTGGATGTGACTGAAATGACTGAAAAACAACACCAACAAAGATGTGGGGGAGTTACTAATTTGTGAGTCAGCATGGAATATGTGGGAGGAATGCTCCATTTGGATACTGAAGATTTGGGTTCAAATCCCATTATTATCTACATAATATCAGGCAAGCCAATCCCTCTCCCTGGGCATCTTCATCCATAATCAGAGGGAGTTTGGACTAAATGATTCACAAGGTCCCTTCTGGCTCAAAATCTATGGTAATTTTACGCTTCTGAAAAACCCGGTACAGGAAAGTGGTAAATATTTAAGCAACAGTTGGTGTGTCTGCAATTAAAAGTTCTACTAATGAATTTAATGTGGTAAAAGGGCAGCAGAGGACAATTTGGCTCCAAATGGAGTGTTAAGATGGTGGTAATAGAAGCAATCTGTCCAAGAACAGGTCTTAGAGGGCATGGAAAACAAAAATAAAAGACAGCAAGTGGAATGGATAAATAATGTAGGGAGGCAATAAGAGCTACATCAAAGTAGTGGAGAAAATAGCAAGAGGAATAAATCCTGAAGGATGGGTGTCATTGAAGAGAGAAGAGATGAAAGATGCAGGTAAAAGCTCATTGACCTAGGCACCCAGAGACCTGAGTTCTAAGACTGTCTCTGTCACTAACCAACTGTGTGTCCATGGGCAAATGACTTCACTTTCTGAATCTCGGTATCCTCTTTGGTAAAATGAAAGGATTGAACTAAATGATGGGGAAAGTCCCTTCTGGCTCTCAAATTTATGACTATAAATTAGACTTTCTTTTCTTTCTTTCTTTTTTTTTTGCTTTTTGGAGGGCAATTGGAGTTAAGTGACTTTTTGTGTTGTGTCTGAGGTCAAATTTGAACTCAGGTCCTCCTGATGAAAGGGTCTGTGCTCTATTCACTGCACCACATAGCTGCCCCAAAATTATCCTTTTCATCTTTTTTTGCCTTTTTTTTTGGAGGGCCTTTGGGGTTAAGTGACTTGCCCAAGGTCGCATGGCTAGAAGGGTTAAGTATCTGAGGCCAGATTTATAAATTAGATTTTCTAAAAAAACCCAAACAAGTGATATCATGGAAAGGACAACCATTGAGTGAGGTAAAAAGGTAACAGAGAACTAGCAAATGAGTCTGTCACTTGGTGAATTGAAGCATTCTTTGCAAAAAATGTCATTGGTTCTTCTAAGGAAGAGGAAAAGGAATAAGTATAGCATCTATATAGCATCTACTGTATGTCAGGCACTGTGCTAAGGACTTCCTACAAGTATTATCTCATTTGATCCTCATAATCATTCTGTAAGGTACATGCTGTTGTTATGCCCATTTTATAGCTGAGGAAACCAAGGTAAATGGAAGTTAAGTGACCTTCCCAGAGTCACACAGCTAGTAAGTTTCTAAGGCTAGATTTGAACTCAGGTTATTTGGCCTCCAAGCTCAGTGCTCTATTCATTGTGCTACCAGCTGCCTCTATAAGTATTAATCTTCACAGTCATTGTAATTTTAACAAAGTATACTTAGAAAATGTTGCACATGAAAATAGGAAGTGTTTCCATCTATAGCATACTAGAGTTCTAGTCTGACATGCACCTGAAACATGAAGACCCAGTAGTGCATCATCCCATGCAACTCACCCTCTGCTGGGGGACGTCCAGAGTCGGCTACTGTAGTGCTCTTCCTTTTGGGAAGCTCTTCTTTTCTCTTAAATCATTCTCTGCTTCTCTGTAAGTCACTTTCCCCCTACCTCTTCACTCTAGAAACAAGCAAAATACATACAATTCCTTTTCTGGGAAAAATAGCTATAACATGGTAGATGCTAGACTCAGAATCCCTAAAAAATCTCAATAGGTGAGCCAAATCTAATACAATGGAATTAAATAGAAAAAATGTAAAGACCTATACTTGGTTCAAAAAATCAATGTTCAAAAGAACAAGATTGGGGAGACATGGCTAGATAGTAGTTCCCACAAAAAACATTTGAGAATTTTAATAGACTTCAAGTTCAATATGAGTCAACACTGTGACATAGCCAAAAAATTGAATATGATCTTAGTGGTATTAGTGTATAGAATAAGGGAAGTAGAAAGTCTGCTTTACTCTCTCCTGGTAAGACTATGTCTGGAGTATGGTGTTCATGTATGGGTACTGTTTTAGGAACAATTGTGATAAGTTGAAGCACATTCAAAGGAAGGTGCCCAAAATGATGAAGGGTCTCAAGATAATGCCATATGAGGATCAGGAAGGAAGAAATTAAGGGTGCTTAGCCTGGAGAAGAAATTACTCGGAGGAAGAAGAAATAGTTTTTAGGTATTTGAAGGTCTGTCATGTGGAGGAGAGATTGGGCTCCTTGGCCCCAGAAGGAAGGCCAGGAGCAAAGGGTGAGGGAAACTATGGAAAGGCAGATTTAGGAGTGGTGTAAGGGTAGTGCCCATCTAGGTTACCCTATCAACTCTTCCTTACAGTTTGGGTTCCATGGGGGACAGTTATTTCAGGTTCAATGTACTCTGAGTCCATATTTCTAAACTATGTAGCTCATAAATCCCTGTCAGTGCACTTAATTACCTTAATAATCTGCCAGTAGGCACAATAAGCTCAAGGCAAAGGAACTTATTGAGCTGGTATCTTAAGAACAATAGTAACAAAATACCTCTCCCCAAATGTGGGGCACGCCAACTTACAACTATACATAGTGTCAGTGGAGAGAGTGGAGACATACTTAGACTGCTTTGGTAGAGAAGTACAAAGCTAGGGAATACATGTAGTGCTGACAACTCATTACTCCGTCATTGTAGGATCCAGATGTCCTTTCCCTTGTGTAGTGTCCTCCTACTGCTACTCCTGGGTACAGCACCTTTGTTGGGCATATAGTTCTGATAATCCCCTCACAAGAACTGGGTTCTTTCTTCATCCCTGGCTTTTCCCCTGACTTCTAAATGTCACACTCATCAAACCAATCTCCTGTCTCAACTGATTCTGTAAACTGTGTCTTGATTTTCTTTTTTGTTTTTCTCACAACAGCTCTGGGAGGTAGGTACTATTATTATTATTTTATAGGTAAGAAACTTAGGCAGACTTTAAGTGACATCCTATGGGGTCATATGGCTAATAAGAGTTTGAGGTAGACTTTGAACTTAAGTCTTTCCTGATTCCAGTAACCATGCTTTATCCTTTTTTTTTTTTTTTTGGAGGGGGGAAAGCAGGGCAATTGGGGTTAAGTGACTTGCCCAAGGTCCCACAGTTAATAAGTGTTAAGTGTCTGAGGCCGGATTTGAACTCAAGTCCTCCTAAGTCCAAGGCTGGTGCTCTATTCACTGCACCACCTAGCCGCCCCTGTATCTTGATTTTCAAAGGGCCAACAGGAACATGACTACTTCTTGAACAAACAGTCATTCAGTTGTGTCCAATAACTCTACACACCATAGTATGCCAGTATTGTCCATGGGGTTTTCTTGGTAGAAATACTGGAGTAGTTTGTCATTTCTTTCTCCAAGCAGAGGTTAAGTGACTTGGCCAGGGTCATGCAGCTAATAAGTATCTAAGGTCACATTTGAACTCAGGCCTTCCTAATTCTAAGCCTAGAACTTTATCCACTGAGTGAGTCACTTAGCTGCCTCGACAGTGGGTAGCTTCCCTTTAATTCCATTGACTTTGATCAGAAAACTTCCACATTTCATAAACAGATAACAGCATAGACATGTCTTTGTACATTTTTTAAGAACATGACACCTTATTGTCGCAGTTACTGGTCCTAATCTTTTGTGGTTTCATCAAGTGTGATGAGAGGATTGATTGATCAGCATATCCTGATCACTCCCCTTTACCCCCCAAAAATAATTTAAAAATTCCTAGTAATTAGAGCTATTCAGTTATAGGATGGGTTGCCTTGGGAGGTAGTAGGTTCTCTTTATTTGAGGTCTTTGAGTAGAGGCTAGGTAATCCTTTGACAGGAATGTTGAAATCCTATTTGAGTTCATGTTATGCTAAATGGTCTCCTAGGTCCCTTCCAATTTTAAGATTCTGTGATATGCAAGCCCCTGAAAAATTTGAAGACAGCCATCATGTCTCCCTTAAGTATTTTCTTCCCCAGGCAAAGCACCTTAGTTCCTTCCATTAATCCTCATTTAACATGGTTTGGAGAAACTCCACCATTTTGATTACTTTCTTCTACATCACTTCCATTTGTCAATGTCCTCCATCGATGACACAATCAGAGCTGAATGCACCACTCTGTCTGTGGTCTGAACAGGCTGTGTATAGGGTCACAACAGTGGGTTCATCACTTACCTACTTCTGGACACCAGAGTTCTATTAATGCTGCCTGAGACCGAATTAGCTTTAGGGACTGCCAAGTCACGCTCTGAGCTTGCAGTCTACCCGAATGCCCAGGGCTTTTCTATAAGATGGAAAAATTATCATGCTGCAGCAAGAATCTTGAAGTTTTAAAGGAATTTCCAAAAGACTTTGGCTCCTTTGAGGGATCATTAGCCAAACAAACATAACATCATTACTGGGAAAATAGAGATATGGCCAGGATTCAGAGGCGTTGAACTGAAATTGTAGAGAGAATTAGAAAAAGTCCTAAATTTAGTTAATCCGATTATCCAATCAGGAGTGCTTCCAAGAGGCAGTTACTCACAATCTCTATTTTGAAGAACACGAGTTTTTTAAAGATAGGTCTGTCATGGTATACAAGGAGAAAGCCTTGGTTCTTAGAGTCTTAAAATTTGAAAATAGCATTTATAAGGAGTTTTCTAAAAAAGAATTAAAATTGCATCTATGGCCAAAATTACTTGCCTTGAAATTCCAAGCAAAGCTTATAGACCTTCTTATAGAGTTCTGTTTATTCTTCCTTAGTAAGGAAAGTTCTTCTAATCTAAATTTCTTTAAAATATTTTTTATTTTATTTTGAGTTCCAAATTTTCTCCCTACCTCCACTCTTTCTCAAGAAGTACAATACTCATCACATATATGAAATCATACAAAACATATTTCTTCTGCATTAGCTATGTTCTAGATTAAAGAAAAAGAAAAAGAAAGTGAAAAAAATACTTCAGTCTGCATTCTGAGCCAATTAGTTCTGTTTCTGGAGGTGGATAGCATTTTTCATCACGAGTTCTTTGAAACTGTGGTGGCTCATTGTATCAGTCAGAGTTACTAAGTCTTTGACAGACTAACCTAAATATTTAGAGATTCGTAGGATGTGAGAGCTGGAAGGGACCCTGACAACATCTAGCTCTATTTTCTTTATTTTATAGATAAGGAGACCAAGGCTAAGAGTTGAAATGCCCAAGATCACACAACTAGTCAGTGGCAGAGCCATGAATGGGACCCAGGTCTTGACTCTGCTCAGGTGATCATGATGATTATTTTCATTATTAATACTAATAATAGTTATTTTTAATAGGGTTTTGAAGTTTGCAAGACACTTAGCATACATGATCTTCTTTAACTTTTACAATAGCCCTGTGCTGCTTTTTATTCCCATTTTATAGATGAGAAAATTGAGGCTTAGAGATGTTACATTTTCTCTTCTCTGCTGCATAGAGGGGATGAAGATTTCCAATGATTTCTACAAAACAATTAACTAAATTTGGTGAAATTTTGCTATGGAAGTTAGCACTTTTAAAATGGAAAGGCTATACATTTTAATTTTGTTGTTTGTTGTTGTTCAGTAGTGGGAATGGGGACATGATGGAGACTACCCATTCTTTTCATGTCTTCCCAAACTCTAATTGTTTTAGCAACCAAAAGTAGGCCTGGACTCTTACTTCTTCCCTCTTGAAGCTGGAAACCAGAGGTACCTGAAGCAGTCTGAAGATTTTAAAGATGACCAGTCCTCCAAGAGACCCAAAGGGGACTGCCACTGACGGGTCCTAAAGAGGGGCTAGTGAAGACCAGAGCTCTTCTACCTTTTGCCAATTCCACCTTGTCCCTCACTGCAGGGCAAGCTCTTCATCTCCACTAATAAGGAGAGTCCCATACCAATGGGCCTTTGGACAGAGGTTTCCATAGAAGACCATTTGTAGAGAACTCACACAAGGCAAGCACTCAGATGGAGGCCAGAAGAAGCAACACAAGGACTCTCCCAAAGTCTCTCTGAAGAACTTTGGAATGAATTGTATGACATGGGAGACACTGGCAAAGGACCACCTAGCATGGCATGCTTACATTAAAGAAGACTATGTTGTATGAATGAATTAAAATTGTAGTAACTCAAAAGAAAATGAAAGATGCAAAAATTTAGAGACATCTCTACTCCAAATATGTGTGTGGACTATTTGTGCCTAATCTGTAGTAGAACCCTCTGAGCTCACATTTATTTGATCAGCCACAGTTGAACACATTGACCTCAACAAAGTGGTGCCATTTTGGTCCTCTTTGAGAACAAAGGACAACCAACCAATGAACCAACCAACCAATACTGGAAAGTAACAAGATGCAAATCTGATAGTGGTAGTAGAGTTCCACTTTTACAGATGAAGAAATTGAGGTTTATAGCAGTTAAGTAGATTGCCCAAATTTACACAAGTGATAAAACAAGAAAGCTGGGGTAGGTTCCCAGGTCTTTGGATTCCAAGACCAGAGTTATTTTCACCTTTCTGATTTTATACAGACAAAAGAAAACATCTTTTTGTAGTAAAAGGCTTGTCTGGAGAGACATGGCTTCTATTTTCTCCCAGATAATGGTCAGAAATAGGAGAGGAGAGCTTAAGTAAAAACAGCCCTTCCTGGAAGAGCTGAGACCAGTCCAAGGAACTCGTGGGTCCCTTGCGTATAAATATTTATGGTGACAGAGTGGGGAAAAATGGACCAAGTCTGTGCTTTCGAGGGATCTCTAAATCAGTTCTTGAAAAAAAAAATGACAAGAATAAGTGCCATCAGATGAAAGAGCTTGTTTCCCTGGTGATAAGACCCCAAACAAGACAGGGGTTGTAATGACTACAAATGGACCCTAATAGCAGTCACTAGCCCAGATAATGAACTAAGGCTGGTATCCTATTAGAAACAGGGCCAATAAATGGTCAAGGAAGTGAAGTTACTGATGGCAGAAAGTGCTCTTGGCATCAGACCAGAGGATCCAGGGAAAGAGATGGATGCCTGGGGAGGCATTGACTGTTTTAGAGTTTGGTATATTGCTTTAGGTTAGTAGTCTTAAACACAATTCATCTGGGGTCTGCCTCTCAGCCTAAGGATCTTCCTTTGCATGGCTGTCAACTGGACCCTTGGGGAGTGAATGGCAGAGACGATCTTGCCTGCCTTGGACTGTCAGGCATTAGGCATCAGGCCAGTCTACAGTGTTAGGATCAGGATGGAAACTAGTTGCAAAGTATTCAATGGCCCAGAGTCATAGATTTTGGTGGGGAAAGGATTATAAAGGTCATTGGGTTCAATCCCCTCATTTTGCAGATGAGAAAACTGAATCCCAGAAAAATTATACAATTTGCCTATTAAGATAGCAAATAAAAGAGATAAGATCGGAACCAAAGAACATCTTACTCCAACTTCAGTCCTCCTTTCTACTGTATCACATTGTCTCTACCCTTCTAATGCCAGAGTTGTCTAGCACATAGGACCCTGGTTTGGAGGTTGGGGACCTTGATTTGAATCTGAGATCTGGTACTTATTAGCTTTGTGGCCTTGGACAACTGACTTTACATCTCTGTGCCTCAGTTTCCTTCTCCACAAAAGAGATAATAATAATAATACCACTCACTCACAAGATTCTGCCCAGTAAGGTGGATGGCTCATTGAGGTGGCTCATTGAAGAAATTAATTCATAAACAATAAAGTATGGTACAAATGTCAGTGGGCAACTATTATTATTGTCATGACTTCACCATTCATGAAAGACGTGATTTTGTAGGTATGAGAACTCCCTCCTACCAGCACAGATTGTATCATAAGGATGTTGTAACTTAGTAGATAAGTCTTGGAGAGTTGCCTGGGGCAGAACAATGTCCTGACTACTTGGATAGGAGCTAGTACATGCCAGAAGCAGGACTCAAACCCAGGTTTTCCTTATTCCAAGGCAAATATTTTATTCATTTTCCCGTACTGGTGCTCTGCTGAGCCATAAAAAGTCAAGGTAAACTGGTCAGAACTGTGTAGAACAGGATTCTTCACTTTACTGGCTCATGGATTCCTATGGCTGTCTTGTGAAGCCAAAGGAACCCTTTCCAGAATGTTTCTAGGTGAATAAATAAAACGATGTTCAGTCATATCTGACTCTTTGTGATCCCACTTGTGGGATTTCCTTGATAAAGATACAGGAATGGTCTGCCATTTCCTTCTCTGGCACATTTTATAAATGAGGAAACTGAGGTAAACAGCCAAAACACTCACTCTGCAGCCCCCAAACCAGACAGGAAGCAAGTGACTTGTCCAGGGTCATATAGTTAGACATATCAGAGGCTGGATCTGAAATCCAGTCTCCCTGATTCTAGGCCCTGTGCTCTGTCTATTTCACTACCTACCTGCCCACTGACAGAAATATGGTGAGCATTTCGAGGAAATCAGGAAAGGCAGGGGCCTCAGAAGGCACAATGCAAACAATTTGCAAATAAAAAGCAGGCACTTTTACAGGAGAGACCAGGACGCCTGATGTGAGGAAATGAGCCGAACAGTTAACCCTGAAGACTGATTTTGAAATGTCAAAGTCACTGAGACTGTCAAGGTTCACTGGAGCCATAGCCCTGGCACTCTCATTTTTTCCTAAGGTCATCCAATCTAGCTCTGAACAGCCCAAATGATAAATGAAACTCCAGCCAGTGTCCTTGAATGCCCTCCCACTGGATGGGCATGCAGTTTCATAGAATTATAGACTTAGAGACCGAAGGGACTGGAGAATTCATTGTATTGAATTCCCTCTTTGTATAAATGAGGAAGCTGAGGATCAGAAATGAAATGGGCTGCTCATTATAGGCAGCAAGTGGGGGAGTCAGGATATGAACCCAGGTCCTTTGCCATGAGAGATAGCATGGTAGAGTGGATTGGACCCTGGACTGGGAATCAGTATAAATCCTACTTCAGACACTTGCTGTTTGATCTCCAACAGGTCACTGAAATGGGTGGTGACTCAGTTTCCTTATCCATAAAATGAGAAGGTTGGACATGATGACCTCCAAGTCTCCTTCCAGCTCTAAATCTGTAATCCTATGACTCCCAATTCAGGAATCTTGCTAGTCAATTCTACAAGCATTCATTGAGTGCCTGCTATGTGCCAACACTGTGCTATAGGCTTTGGATTCAAAGACAAAAACGAAACAGACCCTGCCCTCAAGGAGCTTATATTCTACTGTGGGGAAGCAAGTGTGTGGATAGATAGATGTATACAAATTATGGAAAGTAAATGCATTGTAACTTTGAGAGGAGTGACCAGGAAGGGCTTTCTGGAGGAAGAAGTGGCACCTGAACTGTGCTTTGAAAGAAGCTAGGAATCCTAAAAGATACAGATAAAAAGGGAGAACATTCTAGGAGCGGAGGCCACCATTCTACTTTTGAAGGTCCTCACTTTCCTGTGACTGATGCTACTTTCTGACTCGTGTCCCCTGCTTAAATTTATTCTCTGTTCCTGATGCTCTTGGATACCTATCTCTTCTGATTTCAGAGCTCTTGGAGCATTTCAACTCTCCCTCCTTCCCCTACTGTCTCCCAGGAAATGAAAATGAATGTTGAAACCACCACACGCCCTGACACCCACTCCGCAGCCCAGAGCCAGCCTTCCAAAAACCAGGCAGGAAGCAAGGTATCGGTCTGTGCCCAGTGCCTCTCTGGTGGCGTAGCTCAAACCCCTAGCTTGCTCCAAGTTACACTGGAGAGAAAGCTGGTCAGGAAACTCCTTCCAATCATTTATCAGCCATCTGTCTTCCCCTGAAAGGCAGCCAGGGCTAAGTCAAACCAGCCATGTGCTGCTACAGCTGGGTTGGAGAGGAATCTGGGTGGGAGATTTTTTTTTTGGTCAGGGGGAGAGGCTGGGTAAATGCAGCAGCTTTGGCAGGTTACCTACCACCTTGAGGTCTCAAAGTCTTCTCCGAGATGGCATTTAAATAAACTCCCCAGTTCACCAGATGACATTTGGCCAAAGTACCAGACTCTAGGTAATGGCAGCTTTCGTGGATGCCATTATGTAATTTTAATTTAAGTTTATTCATAGAACAAACTGGAAAGGAGACACCTTAGAGGACAGTTAATGGTACCCTGAGGAAGGGGGATGGATTCTGGAATGAGAGCACAAGCGTTCAAATCATAACTTACTCCCTGTGTGGAAAAGTCACCTCAGCCCTTTAGGTCTCAGCCCCCTTGTCAGTGAAAAGAAGGGGTTAGGACTATATGGTGTCTAAGATTTCTTCTAGTATGATCTTGTGCTCTCATCCAGCCCCTTCATCTTACACATGGAGAAACTGAGTCCCTTAAAGGGGAAAGAACTTATCCTAGGAATGCAAGTAAGGAATAGCAGAATTGGGATTCAGACTTATACCTATTCTACACCTGTCCTCTGGAATTGACTTTTTCCCACCCCCACAAGAAGCCTCAGACTCTTTCTGTGATTTTGGTGTCCTCAAGGCAGATATTAAACATTCTTCCTTTAAGGCTACTTAAAATGGATGAACTCAAGGAAAAGCACAAAAATGTGCTTTCAGGCAGATAGAAGAAAAAAAAAACAGCAAACAGGTGGTGCTCACTAGGACAACTGAGGTGCAAAGTGTTTTTATACTTCTAAGCAGAAGGATTTCTTTCTCTTTTCCTCCATGTTCCACAAAGAGCCCCCAAACTCACATTCACATACTTAGCATGAAGAAATCATACTGTATTTGAAATTTTCCTGGCATACAGCATATAAGCAACCAAAAAGGAAAGTGTGAGGAAGTCAGGCATCCTTGGGTAAATCTTCTGGATTCATACTTCCCTTCCTCCTCTAATTTATATAAGACTAAAAATCGAAAGTGATCTCTGAGGTCCTATTCATCTCCAAATCCTATGAATCTAAGTTAGACTTTGACCTTGATAGAGTCATACAGGATGTGTGACCTCTTTGGGCTTCAGTTTGGTATGGTTTGAATAATCAATCTCCAAAGTCACTTTATTTTTTAAATGATTTTCTTTTTATTTTTAGGAGTCAATTGGGGTTAAGTGATTTGCTCAGGGTCACACAGCTTATAAATGTCAGAGGCCAGATTTGAAGTCAAGTCCTCCTAACTCCAAGGTCAGTAACTGCCCCTCTCAAGGTCACTTTAAGACATCAGTGTTTATGATTCTATTGTAAAGTGAGTGAGAACCCCAGATGTGTGTGTGTGTGTGTGAAGTGGGGGAGGGGGGTGCAGGGGGTGAGGGGGCCCATGGCGGGAAAGACCAGGGCAATTCACACAGTTGCTGATCTGGAAGGGTGTGAGAAAATCATTTCCACAGATCTCTTAGGGCCTGTTATCCTGGAGAGAAGTTAGAATCCCACTTGCCTGAGGGAAAAAGTGAGGGTTTGATGGTAGGGAAGAACTAGATGAGGAAGTATTCCTGTGGGAGGGGTTAGTGGTGGTGGTAGAGGGTTTGTCTCTTTGCTGCTAAAGGTTCAATTTCTTTATAGAGCAGCTTATTGACATAGGTAATTCTCCCACTCTCTGTGGAAATAACATCGAACAAGAAACTTCTTCTGAGATGAGTTTCTATTATTTCAAAATGTAGACAAAGATAATGAGTAGTAAAATGAAAATTTTCTGTTTTTTCCCCCAATCAAAATAGTCTGTAGTGAGAGGAAAGACATAACCAGAGATTTAGCACCTTTGAGATTCCCCAGTATCCATTTAGTACATTTTAACAGCTAATTTCTATGCGTCAAATAATATGGCAAATCTAGTTTAATGTAGGTTGGGCTTTGGGGAGGGGAAGTATCAAGCTGGTGGAACATGTTGGTATATAATGGATAAAGTGCCTGACTTGGAAACTGGAAAGCCTGGCTCTAGAATCCAGCCCCAGCCACTTATCGATTGTGGGCATCATTTAACCTCACTGGGCCACAGTTTCTCCATCTGTTTGTAAAATGAGGAGGCTAGCTGAAATATCTAGTAGACATGGCTTTCAAGTTTCCATGATCCTATGACCTTTGAACTATTAACAAATGGTTTATTTTTGGTGCAAAGGAAGAGCACTGGACTTGGAATCAGGAGATGGAGGCTTACCTCCTGACTTTGCTACTCGTTAAGAATATCATTACAGAGGCAGCTAAGCAGTTCAGTGTATAAGAGTGCCTGACTTGGAGTCAGGAAGATCTGAATTCAAATCCTGCTTCAGACACTCACTAGCACTTGAGCAAAGCACACTGACTCCATCTTGTGACTCAATTCTGGATCTAGTGTAGCTCCCTTTCTATTCAATTATGGGTCTAGTCCAATTTCTATCTCAGTGAAAATATTATTTAATTATGAGAATTATGAGAAAACTTTATTGAATAACCCTGCATGGCTGGGAAACTGGATCATCTCTATGTGCTGTTTAGAGATCCTTAACTAAGGACCTAGTTATGTTGACCAGGAACTCAGCCAGATCCAAAGATTGATGTAAGGAATTTTCTCACAATTGTGTAACTCAAGCAACCCATATGTCTTATCTGAAAAGTGGGTCCACACTAGTCAGCTATTGTTTCCATGTTCCTTTGATTGAATGCAGACACCTGGCAAGGGGGGGAGATGGGGGATGGAGGGGGAACGAGAGGGGTGTGAGACACTTCTTTTTCTGATTTCAAGAAATGGCCCTTGTTCTCTCTCCCCCTCCTAACTTGGAAAATTCCTAATCTTTCTTCCAATTAGAAAACAGATCACTTAATTTTGTGTCCTGGTTTATTGTTTTCTTTTAATTAATTGGTCTTATTTGATTAATTGGTTTTTTTAGATACACAAAAATCTGCCTCACTCTGTATTCAGGTCTTTGGACTGACTAAGGAGTCCATTGACATATTTATTTTACCTGTTTTGCTAATAAATTGCATAGCTTGTATATTTTACTCAGTTATTATTAATTATCCACTACACTGTGTGACCATGGGCAAGTCACTTAAATTCTGTTTGCCTGCTTCCTCATCTGTAAAGTGGGGATTATAATAACACTTACTTCCCAGAGCCATTGTAAGGATCAAACAAGACAGTGTTTACAAAGTAATTCACAAACCTTAAAGTGCTACATAAATGTAGTCTATTATTATTTCACCTGCCATTATGAATATTATTATTAATTGTGTGATTTTAGGACAATCATTTTCCCTTGTTTATCCTTAGTTTTCACAACTATACTACTGGGGTTCTAACAGTAGTATTGGCCAGCTATTGTCCTGGGTCTTTGATACACCATTGATATATTCTGGCATTGATGATGTCTCCATGATGAAATATGGATTTCCTTGGCCAGGGTATGCTCATTTCCTTGATACCACATACAGCATCATGATGTCTAATTCACAGCCAACTCATGTCATGCCCTTGGTCTTGACTTTTAAAAGAAGACTGAATAACCAGACACTTACTAGTT
The DNA here is from genome assembly GCA_011680675.1 of Gymnobelideus leadbeateri. Classification (NCBI taxonomy): domain Eukaryota; kingdom Metazoa; phylum Chordata; class Mammalia; order Diprotodontia; family Petauridae; genus Gymnobelideus; species Gymnobelideus leadbeateri. The sequence continues at coordinate 305,503 of WOXC01009608.1, forward strand.
GTGTGACCCTGGGAAAGTCACTTATATCTATTTACCTTAATTTCCTTATCTGTAAAGTGAGCTGGGAAAGGAAATGGCAAACCACTCCATTATCTCTGCCAAGAAAACCTTGAATGGGTCACAAAGAGTTGAACATGGCTGAAAAACAATGAACAACCAGAGAAGCTGGAGTTCTAGGACAGAGGCCAAAGCCATACATAGACTAGGACTTGGTTCTCTAGAGGGAAGAGGTCTCCTCCAGGGAACTAGGGAACTGTGCATATTGAGGAATGGGGGTCAGATGAAAGGGACCAAATAGAAGTCCTAGGCAGAGCAGAAGCTGGAGTTGAGGAATAGAAAGGGACAGAGCCTTGCCATGGAAGAATAAGCTAGGGCTTTGCCCTACATTAGCACCACTTTCCTTTCAGGGGGTAAGGGGACAATATTACAAATCAGGGGGTGGAAGGTGAAAATAAGTTGTATCCAGAAGATCCAATGCCATTGGTAACAATGTCCACCAGAGTCTCATTTTCCCTATCTGTATTATACTCACTATATATGAGAGTATAATCACCCAGACTTATTATGAGTCAGCAAGTCAATAAACATTTATTATGCACCTACTATGTGCCAGTCACTCAGTTAAGTGATAGAGATACAAAAAGAGACAAAAGATAGTCCCTGCCTTCAAGGAGCTCACAATCTAATGGGGAAGACAACAAACAAGCAAGCAAATATGTACACACAAGCTATGTACAGGACAGATGGGGGCAGCTGGGTGGCTCTAGGCACTGGCCCTGGAATTGGGAGGACCTGAGTTCAAATCCAGCCCCAGATATTTACTAGCTGCAAGATCCTTGACAAGTCATTTAACTCTGTTTGCCTCAGTTTCCTCCTCTGTAAAATGACCCTGGGCAAGTCACTTATCCCTATTTACCTCAATTTCCTTATCTGCAAAATGAGCTGGGAAAGGAAATGGCAAACTACTCCAGTATCTCTGCCAAGAAAGCCCCAAATGAAGTCATGAAGAATCAGAAGTGAATTGAAAATGATTTAACCCACAGGATAAATAGGAAATAAGTACAAGAGGGAAGCCACTAGGATTAAGAGGGATTGGGAAGGGATTCCTCTAGAAGATGGAAGTTTAGTTGGGATTTAAAGGAAGCCAGGGAGGAAAACACTATGTAAGTAGAGTGAGACTTAAATGTGAATCGTTGTTTGTTTCAGCTTTTCTCTGGTTGCATAGCCAAACCATTTAACTCTCAGTTTTCTTCTCTGGAAAATCATGTTTGCCCAACTTTCTTCCCAGGCATGTTCTGTGGCCCAGGAAAAGAGGCATTCTATAGGAGAATGACTATAGTGCTGAACTACAGGGTTAAATCCTACTTCAGATACTAGCCGGGTGATCACGTCAAATGGGGATAGTAATACACTACCTACTTAACAGCTGCTGTGAGCAAAGCACTATAGAGATACGTGGTATTGCTATGACTAGAGATAATAAATTCATACAGACTTATTAGAGATAATCAGGTTTATCTGTACTAGACATTCACGAGAGCTAAGATGGATAGCACATAGAATGCTAAATCTACAGTGTGGGAGACCTGAGTTCAAATGTACTCATTTAGCTGGGTGACTTCTGGGCAAGTAACCTCTTCTGGCTTAGTTTCAGTTTTTCTCACCTATAAATGGGGACTATAAAGGTACTACCTATCTTAGAGGATCTTTGTGAGAGGACCCAATAAGATACCAAATGGACTATGCTTTCGAAACTTTAAAATTCAATACATTTTATATATATATATACCATACTCTCTCTCTCTCCTCTCTCTCTCTCTCTCTCTCTCTCTCTCTCTCTCTCTCTCTCTCTCTCCCTCCATATATATATATATATATATATATATATGATATATAGCATGCTTGCTATTATTATTAAATATGAAAGCACTTTGAAAAGTTGAAGTTGCAATTCAAATGCAAGGTTATTGTTATTTTGAAAGAGGAGAGAACAGGGAGGAGGGTTGGTGCTGGGCAATTGGAAATAGGAAAGTAGAATGAAAAACACTAACAGACTCTGTGGCTGTCCCCTTACCCCCCAACAGCATGGGATGTGGTGAAATCCACCCTGGGTGTTTGATAAGAGGACAAAGGAGACTATTTCTGCCTTTTGCCCAACAGTATGCTTATTTTCCAAACTGTATTTCCTTAGCTCTTGACACTCGACAATCTGGGGGAGATTTAAAGCTTTGGATAAATATGGGAAATACAGATTTGGGCATTTAGCGCTTGAGAAAAGTCCACTTGAAAAAAATGAAAGTTCTGTACAGGCAAATCCATCCATCTGATTCTAAATCCCATTTCAGGTGGTTCTAATAGAACTTAAAGTATGCTTAATTACTGAATTTTAATTTGAATTAAGAAAAGAGAGCTTCCTAAGGGAATTAGGCAAACAGCATGTGCTGAGATCTAAAGAATAAACTTCTAGGACGGCTCCCAAGCCATTCCCTGATGAGAGTGTTAATTCCGTTAGCAGGAACGAGAATGGAAAGTGAGGGAAAGGGGAAAAGAGGCTTGTTACCCAAGGAAGGGTATAGTGTTGTATAGTTGTAAGAGCCCTGGACTATATTTATATTTCGTATATATGATATATGTGTGTATGACATATATAATCACACACATACATATGTATACACACCTCTTTCTCTCTTTCCCTCCCCATACGTATGTGTATTTATGCTATCTCATTTGAGCCTCACAACAATCCTAGGAGATAGATCATATGGGTGTTAATTACCATCCCCATCATACAAATAGGGAAACTGAGGTACACAAAGGTTAAATGGTGTGCTCATGGTTACAGTCACACAACTCATAAAAGTAGACACTGTGGCACAGTGGAAAAAGCCCTGGTTTGGGAGTTTAGAAAATCTAGGTTCAAGGCCCACTTCTGATATTTTTATTTGTTTATCCTTGGACAAATCACTTTATTTCTCTGGGTCTCAGGTAACTCGACTGAAAATGAGGGAATTGGATTAGATAACTCTATATTTTGAGTGTGAAAGGCAGGATTCAAACCCAGAGCATAAGCTACTTGAGGCAGGGACCCTTTTCATTTTGTTCTTGTATTCCCCAGCACCTAACACGTATGACAGTTTTTAGTTTTTTGGACCTGACTTGTGATTGGTTTCATAGGGATAACGAACCCTATGATAAATTAATAAATGAAAGAAAAAGGATTTATTAAGAGCATACTATTTGCAAGGCACTGAGAATACAAATAGAAAAAGAAGGACTGGGGGCGGCTAGGTGACGCAGTGAATTAGAGCACCAGCCCTGAAGTCAGGAGGACCTCAGTTCAAATCTGGCTTCAGACACTTAACACTTACTGGCTGTGTGACCTTGGGCAAGTCACTTTTTAAAAAAGGACCTCACATTTTAATAGGGGGAGATACATATAAGAGGTTTCTGGAGCTTGATAGTTGGAAAGGTCCTGTAGTCCTTATAGTGTAGCTGCCAAGAAGATGGGAATGTATCTTCTTTTTGTTTCCATTCATAAAGATCAAGTTTGTTTCTGAAGTTGAATCATTTGACAATGCCAAGGACTTTGGGTGTCAAGATATTTCTTTTCTGAAGGGAGAGAAAGCAAATTTTTATTGATTAAAAAGGGAAAAAACCTTTATAAACAACTACTAAAAACAAACAAACAAACAAACCTTTCTTTTCTGAGTCTTCAGTAGCTGTGGTTGCTGAGTGCAAAAGAAGTTGCCAATTTGCATGTGCCCGGGTGTTTTGCATCTGCTCAGATACTGTGAGGACTGGGTTAGATGCATTGCTATTCCCAGGACTCTTGGGTTTGCCTCTCTATAGGGTGGCAGTTGGTTAGTGGTTGGTGTTGGTGGGGTTGAGGAAAGCAAGCCCCCTTTCCACAGAGATTGCTCTTTATTGTTTGATGACTATGGGGCCAGGCTGGAAGTCTTGATGGAACTCTTATTCTCAGAACTCTTGGCATCATCCTGGGCTTCTCCACAGGGGCCTGAGAGGAAATAGTGCTTTGATTTGTTTGTCATATACTACCCAGCTGCTTGGAAACTCCCTCTATTAACATAAATGCCATTATCTTACAGTTCTAAAGCATTGCCTAGTACAAGAAGAAGTTTCAACTTGCCCAAGGTTTTGTGGCCAGTATTTGTCAAGGGCAGGCTCTCTGACTCCTGTTCAACAACTGCCTCTTGCTGGGACATAGTAACAAATGTATGTTGATTGATTCCTGACCACAGTTCCCATACCCTATCTACTACACCATTTTGCCTCTGAGTTTGCTATACAATTGAAACCTAATTTTTTTATCTGTATAACTTTAGTGCTTCGAGGATCCAATGGTGAGTGCACTCTTCCTACTGATTCAAATGCCAAACCTACAATAATTCTGTGGATGGTCTATGAGAGTTTCTGTGGCTCATCATCATGGCTGACCTCCTTGAACTGGGCTAATCTTCAGCAACCCTGAGTCATTCCTACACCCAGTTAAGGCAATAAAACAGAACTGTAGTGGAGTTTCATCCACAAATACTTGTAAAGTCTATCTGCCAGATAGGCTTTTGTGAAGAAAGGATTTTGTAAGCCATAAAACACCATAGAAATACAAACTATTATTAGTTGGTTGATTCCCCTTTCTGCAAGAGCTCATCTCAAGTTGAATGGTCATTTGTGAAGTGACCAGAAGAAATAAGGCAACGTGGTACAGTGGAAGGTACAGTGGAAAGAACAGTGTTTTGGAGTCAGGGGACCTAGGTTCATATTCTACCCTTTCACTCACTATCTGAGTAATATTGGGCAAGTCAGTTAACTTCTCTGTGACTCAGTTTCCTCATCTGTAAGGGAGTTTGACTCGTGATTTCAAAGGTCCCTTCCAGTTCCTAATCTGTGTTGCTATATTTATGTTGCTGGGTTAGATTTGCTTGGGGTGGGTTGGGGTTAAGGTACAGGGAGGTAGGATGGCCAGAACTAGGGAGCTTGGTGCTGAACCATCTGTCCTCAGCAATCAAGGGGAAGAAAAAATTCAAGGTAGGTTTTTAAAAAAAAAAATAAGCTCAGCAGCGCTGTTCCTTTTTCTTTCTTCTTTTGTATAAAAAAGATCAATCTCATGTCTAATTCATTTGAAAATTCTCCACTTCTGTCTTTTTGGTAAAAATAGAAATCTCTGAGGATTGAAGGTTCCTGCTGAATTTTATGAGCAACTTTTCAAAGTTCAGTAGCTGCCTTCTCTTAATCTTTTCTTAAGTGAATTAAGTGCTATGGTGAGGTTCTACATTGAAAGTCTCAGTGACCCTTTTGGCCAGTCTGCACATCATAAAACGTTTGAACAATGCAAGAAGACAGGTTGACAGGAAGTGTCCCAGATATTGGCCATCCTTCAGACCTTACCCTGGGATCCCTGTCAGTTCCTCTTTTACAGGAATTCTTAAACTTTTTTGTGTGGTAGACCCTTTGGTAGTCAGATGATGCTTATAGACCCCTTCTCAGAATATTTTTAAATGCATAAAATATATAAAATAGCAAAGGAAAGCAGTTATACTGAAATACTGCTATCAAAATATTAAAATAAATATGTTCCTAGCTCCTAGCTTAGGAATCAATAATAGTAATAATATCTATTTATATAGTGCTCAAAACAGTTTACACACATTATTTCCTTTTATCTTTTTTTTTTTAAGCAATTGGGGTTAAGTAACTTGCTCAAGGTTACACAGCCAGTCATTATTTTGTGTGTGGGTGCTCATTTTCTGAGGCCGGATTCGATCTCAGGTCATCCCAACTCCGAGGCCGGCGCTCTTACTCACCGCGCCACCTAGCCGCCCCTTTCCTTTTATCTTTACAACAACCTTGTGATGTAGGTTCCATAGGGATTTATATCCCCATAATATTCCTCATACATTGGTTAGATTTTACAAGTATTATAATCACTGTTTTGCATGTGGGTAAACTGAGGCTCCAAGAGGTTAAATGATTTTCCCATACTAGGTGTTGCAGGGGATACAGTGAATAGATAGATCACCAGACCAGGAGTCAGAAAGACCTATGTTCAAATCCTGTCTTAGATTCTTACTATCTGTGTGATCCTAGTCAAATCACTTAATCTCTGTCTGCCTCAATTTCCTCATATATATGTGTGTGTGTGTGTGTGTGTGTGTGTGTGTGTAAATATATGTATATATACATATACATACACACATACATAAATATATGTATATGTGCATATACGTGTATATGTGTATGTGTATGTGTGTATGTGTATGTATGTATAGAAACTTAGATATGGAGCATTGGCTGAAAGAATTTATACAGTGCTTTGCCATGAAGGCAAAGGGACCCTGTTAGATTTGAAAAGAGAAAAGTAACCTTTACTTATGATGCAGTAGAACTAAGGTGCACACAGAAGTAAAAAATGTACACATGGACTGACTGATTAGTGGGAAAGGAGTCAAAGCAAGGAGAAATGGCCTCTGCATAATATCTGGAAGTTATGGAAGCCAAATAAGTTTGTGTAACTATGACTAGAAATTTGGGGAGAAGAGGAAAGGGGGCTTCTCACTCTTCCTTTGATAAGAGGGCAGAAAAATTCTCTCCTGTTCTGTATCACCTTAAGACAATTATTCTATTTTGAATCTTTATTGTATCATCTTCATACACTTGTCTTATGTTTTCATGCTTGCAGGGGAACTATGGATATAGAAAACTAAGATGTCAAATTTGGACTCAGGTTTTCATGAGGGTAGCAAGGTGGATAGTAGATAAATCTCTGGGTCTGGTGTCAGGAAGACCTGAGTTTAAGTCTGACCTCAGATTTGTGTGTGACCCTAGGAGAGTCACTTAATCCTGTTTGCCTCAATTTCCTTACCTGTAAAATAAGCTGGAGAAGGAAATGTCAATCCAGGCTAGTATCCTTGCCAAGAAAACCCCAAATGGAATCACAAAGAGTCAGACATGACTGAAATGTCTGAACAAACAAAAGAAACTTCCTGCCTCCATGTCCAGCACTCTACTCATGGTGCTACTTAACTACCTCCTTTGGCACCATTCTACATTTCTAGTCATATCTTATATGGCTCTCCATGCCCTCTATACTCCAGACAAACTTATCATCATTCTTCTCATTGGCAAGTCCCGTCCCTACCCATCATCCATTAAAGCCTTATTAAAATGCCACCTTCCCTAATCCCCAGGGTCAGTAACAACCCCCCTCAGACCTCATATCACACTTTCAGAACTTTTTAATGCACTTCTTGTAGAGCTTCGTCTACTGTAGTTGTCTACATTGGTATCCCTTCTCCTGTTGCCTGTGACCTCCATGACAGCAAAGACTGTATCTTACCTAAACTTTGTATCTCCTCTAAGCACCATCACAATGGTTTGTACACACAAAGAAAGGGGTTCAATAAATGTTTGCTGAATCAATGAATGGGCTGCATTGGATGATTTTGTAGGAAAGCTTGCAGCTAGAACGTTCCATGGTTTTGTGGTAGGAACCCATAACTCTAAGGTGGCAAATTGACTAGACTTCTCAAAGACGATAAAATTCCTAGATGTTGTTAGAATCCTAGAAGCTTAAGAAGAGATGGAGGAACACTGAAATAAGACCCTAGGAGGAGAAGAGGCACTTGGGGAAATTTCCCTTGGAATGAATGGGAAAGGGAAGGATCCCTTCATCGATGAAGATGTGAACTTGAGAAAACCCCATTAGTCTCCCTGAATCCCTGGTTCATTTCTAGGAGTTATCACAAAATGACAGTGACTACTCATCTTGGTTGTCCAACCTTAATGCCTAATTAATTAAGCATTAGGGACAATTAATTAAACATCAACAAATGCTTGTTGACTTGAATTAATGACACTAGTATGTAGAGATTTTTTCCTGGCCATCTAATGAGCACTGCTTCTTACCACGATCTCCTTACAGTGAAGGAGATTCTCACCTTGGGTAGAAGAGTCAGATATGGGTTATACCCCAAACTTAGGAATATGGTTACCCAAATCAAAATCAAAACAGCTGAAAGTGGCTCATCAAAAAGAACATCTGATCCTGATAAAAACTTTAAACTTTATTAAGTGATATATATGTGTATATGTATGTGCATATATATGTGTGCATATCTGTGCACATATATTATCTATCTATCATCTATCTATCTATCTATCTATCTATCTATCTATCTATCTAATTGTACTGTCACAACAACAACCCTGTGAGGTATCCTAGGTTTTATTACACTCAGTCTATGGATGAGGAAACTGAAGGTTAGAGAGGTTAAATGCTTTATCATGCTTGACCATACCTCATCTAAGTGCTGGAGGCAGGATTTGACACTACCTCCAAGTTCAGTGTACATTTTAACTATATGGTGCTGACATAATATTAGTGGTGAGGATGATGATGATGATGGTGATGGTGATGGTGGTGATGGTGATGGTGGTGATATCAAAGGTGTGCTGCCACTAGTTCCAATCAAGTCACAAGAGCTGATTGCTAAATTCTTAGTGTTAGCACTTTCACCTTGGAAATTGGCAAATGCAATTAATCAGGGCTTGATTTATTCTTTTGTTGATTGTCTAGACTTAAAAACATGATGGAGAAAATGTGTGATATACATTTTTAGAGACTTACTTTTTAAACTTACAAGCACATTTTGGTGTTCTCACTCCAGATGATAACTCACATTATTATAGTCCTTTAAAGCTTACAAAGTGCTTTTATCAAAATGCCTCAGTTCATCAGTAGGAAACTACCAATTTCTATGATAAAATATGGAACAAACCACTCAAATAGCAACCAAATGGCAAACATAGTAACAGTGTACATTTCTATGGTGCTTTTAAAGTATATGTTCTGCTTTCCTTCCACTATCCTTTGAGGTAGATAGGTCAAATGTTATCATTCCCATTTTACATATAAGAAAATTTTAGCACAGAGAACCGAACTGACTTGTCTAAGATTCATGGAGTTAGTAAGTGTCAGACATTGGATGTGAAGTAGCTTTTGATACAAAATTGAAAGATGGGTAGAATTGTTATAGGCTGAGAGGGAGGAGGAGGATATCCCAGGTAGAAGAAAAGGCAAGAATGAAGACTCAGGGGCAGGAAGGCATATGGTGTGTTTGGGAAACATCATTCAGATTAGCTGGAACACAGGGTTAGCAAAAGGAAAAGTAAATATGGTTCACGCATTTGTTTTAAAATATATAATCAGTGTCAATAGTAACAGCATTTTGGTGCTAGCCAACTCTAAGCGTCAACCCTGACTATCAATCAGGTACCCAGGGGGCTTTTGTCTCTGCTTGTTAACTGATCATTCCTGTGAAATGCTAATGATGTTTTGCTTATATTTCCTGCCCTTGTGACATATTTAGCATTATGCATCTCCAAACGCCAGTATTTGACCTTTTCTTTCATTCTTTTCCATCCTAAGTGCAAAGAGTGGAGTCTTTTTTCTGGTCTGGGGAGCAAACATGAGCCACAGGGATGTAGGAATCCAGGAATCCAGGAAAAGTGTTACAAAGAGCCTCATAACTTATGCCCTGAGGTTCCAAAGATGCTGGGACTCCAGCCCAACAGACACTGTCAGCCATAACAGTCTTGAACGTGAACCTAATGGGACCAGTGCTATGCAGGAACTGAGCTAAACCCTACCCTAGATGGAGGTAGTAAAAGGGGGAGATTGTGCTCTTGAGGGGTTGGAGTACCATATTCTGACTCTACCTTTGAAGTAAAGGCTAATCTATTGTTAAGTGATTAAAGGAAAGTGTGGGTATTTGTCACTGGTCACCTAAAGAGGGTAAAATGCAATTTGTGGGGGCTCAATCTGATGACAGAAAAAAACACAACCCTAAATTTAACCCTAACCCTAATTCTCAGAGAGGGGAGCTAATGCTATTCTAGAAAAACAGCAGAGAATAAATTTGGATAATTAGTCAATGAGCATTTATCAAGGGCCTATCATGTTCCAGGCACAGTGCTAAGTTCTGAGGATACAAAGAATGGCAAAAACAAACAAACAAAACCAATTCCTGCTTTTATGTAGCTTCATAGTATAACAGAAGAGTTCACAGTCTAATTTGGGGAGAGTAAACTTGGGAGGAGTTGAAGAAAAATTAAATGGGAAGAAAGAAAAGGATTCCAGTTGAAGGAGGAGAAGAATTCAAGGAGAAGGAAGAAGAGCAGAAGAGCTCAAGAAGAAGAAGAAGAAGAAGGGAAGACAAGGATTAGAAAGACCCAAGGTGTAGAGGTAAGAGGTTAGTAAAAGAGAAGGGTTACCTAGTGGGGCTGTCAAGGTGTGAATCAGATGAGAAGGTGAGTGATCAATTGGAAGTGGAAAGTTGGAGTCAGTTCTCCATGAGAGGTGCTAGCAGTGGGGAGAAAAAGCAGAGGATTTCACCCCCAGCAAGTAGGGAGGGTGAACTGACAGCAATGAGGAGGTGTGATGTCTGTTTCTGCTCCAGACAAGTGACTATCATCTAGGCTCAAAATGCAAGGAAGTCCCCCTCCTAGAATAAAAGGTTTCAAGTAATATCTCTTGACTCCCCAGGTTATCTGGGAGAATGTAACGTTCCTTAAAAACACAGATACAGACTATAACAAAATGATTACATGGAAGAAAATGATCTAAAGAGGCAGAAGAATATCCTGACTTTTCCAGGACACTGCAGGGTGAAAGAATGTTACTTAAAAGAAAACTGGAGGGACTATGAAATACTAACAGACATGTAGTTCTTTCAGAAAAGGAAGGAGATGGATGCTTTTAAGAGGAAGTAGCTGCTTGTCCTCCAAGGAATAACAATGTGTATCCTGAAAGGTGAGAAATATCCAGTAAAAGGAATATGGGACAAGCAGTGGTGGTTGGTGAGTCCCTGTTGAAGGGTACTGAAGCAGCTATCTATGATAACAATAAGGAGGTCTGCTTTCTTCCCAGGATATATATCTAATGTGAGACAGAGAAACCCCAATTCTTCATGTCCCCATTTGGGGTTTCCTTGGCAAAGATACTGGAGTGGTTTGCCATTGCTTTTTCTGGTTCATTTTACAGATGAGGAAACTGAGGCAAACAGGGTTAAGTGATGTGCCCAGGGTCACACAGTTTAGGAAGTGTCTGAGACTGGACTTGAACCTAGGAAGATGAGTCTTCCTGACCCCAGACCTGGGGCTCTACCTACTGTGTGACCTTGCTGCCCCTCAAGACTTACCACATTGGATGACTAATTTTGGTTATGTCCCTGAATCTGGTGGTTCAAATGGATGCACCTGATAATCCAGAAGGCTTCTAGAAAGCATTGCTGAAAAGTGTAGAATTTTGGAGTGTAATAGGAGACGGACCATTGTGAGTGCAGTTCTTAGGAGCATCCAAAAGCATACTTTGCCTGTATGAGTAACTGAGGATTCTTGTTCTCCCTTTCAAAGCATGTCCAGATGTTGACTCACCAAATATCTACATGGGGGATTGAATCAAGCAGAAATTGCTGAGCATCTTCCTAACATCTGGTTTTCATTTGGTCAGTCCCCTATTATACGAGTGAGAAACTGAGCACGTTAGAAGGCAAGTGGAGTTTTCATCACTGCTATGAAATAAAGTCAAGGGTTCCAAAAGAGAAGAATAGAGCTGAGAGGTGAATAGTTGAGTAAGAAGATGGTGCGTTAGAAAGGAACTTGATTTTCTACTTAAATAATAGGAATGACAACCTCCTGATCAGGGATAGATGAAGTATATTTAACATGGGCTGTTAAGAATGTATTTTCCTAGAGAACTGTGGGTCTGTTCAAAGGGGCTTTAAACCAGAAATGAAAGGAGATGCAGAAATCCACCTGTGTATATCCACCAAACTAGAAACTAGAGAGAATAGCTACAATGTAGGAAGGAAAATCACAGTAGAAATATTCAGAACTTCCCAGGAGATCTAATACAAGAAATATGCCAGGAATCAAAAGCTGTGACCTCAAATATCTATACAGATGTACAAAGTATGGGTAATAAACAAGATGAAGGAGAGAACCTAATGCAAGAAGGCAAATTTGACTCCAGGGGAGTAACTCTTGTAGATATGATCTGGCAACTGCTTCTGTAGGTGCTGCAGCCCCTGCCTCCTCTGAAGAGGCAGAAAAGAAAAGTGATGTCACCAAAGCCCTTGGCGCTGTCAAATAATTCAACATCAGAATGGAATAGGATTTTAGCAGTGGAAATAATATTAAAGAAGATGAATTACTGTGAGAAATGCTAATAGTTTAGTTTCCACAGATTCTATAGGAATAGTGGATGTTGCAAAGACAGAAGTTACTCAGGACATGCAGGAAGATGTAAATCAGGATGAGGGGAGGAAGGACAGAGTGATCCTAGCCAATTATGTAGCTGGAAGAAATCTAAAAGTTCTTCTTGTAGGGGACCCAGGATGAAACCGGCTCAAACTGACCAGGGTTTAGGGATGGTCACACTTTTCACTGATAAGCTTGCTTAACTAGCCTCATGCATATTAACTTACACGTCCTGCATCAAATTAGAGCCTCATTATCTGCACATGCAACCCACATTTACCCATGTTTGGGAGGAGGGGGAGTAACATGCAAAGGGCAGTCCAGGAAGAGGGATGTCTTGTTTGAGAGGAGCATGGTGTGGACAATTTGGTAAGTTGCACCCAGCCAATGGAGAACAAGGCAGGAAATTCAAATGGAAGTAACATAAAAGCATTCACAGTTGTCTGAGCCCCCATACTCTCCATTAAGGGGGCCACCCATTTATTCAGAAAGAATAAATGTAAAATAAAGGTAAAGAAAACTTTCCTGGCTTTCCAACAAATATTGTTTATTCTTAGAATAAGGATGTTTCTCACATTACCATCCATTTTGCTGGTGCACCTTAAGGTCCAGGGACCTTTCCATATCACTTGCATCTGAAACCTTCTATGGGTTGCCCCCCCTTTTTAGAATGTGAATTTCTTGAAGGTAGAGACTTTCTTAATTTTTTACTTGTTTCTCCATAATTAGCTGAGTGTTTTACATTTAGTAATAAATGCTTTTTAATTTGTTCATTCAGATTTGGTAGGATGAAACCCAAGCCTGGGATGCATTCATGGAATGGTATACTTGAATTTTTTTTAAAGCAGTGTAGAAAAGGGGCAGGTGATAAAGTAGCATTTAATATTAAAATTATACACCCATGTATTTTATTGAGCAGAGGTATCAGACAGGAAGCCTGGGGAACAAGTTGCTGGACAGTGGTGGTGGTGGTAAGAGACAACCAGATTAAATCATAGTTGGAAAATGTTTAACAAAATTAATTAAAATATAATACAGCATAGATAATGGTGATTTGTGGTCTTCTAAGTCAATAGCTATGGTATTCTAAGTCGACAGAATATGTAATGCCTGCAGGGATCCATTTCTATTTGAGTCCGACATTATTCTTCTTGAGGAGTTTGGCATTACTCCTCTAGAGGACCGTATATTTCGGAGAAGGGGACAGTTTTAATTGGTAGAGCGAGTTCTTCACTGGGATCGCCTTAACATTAATGAAAGCACAGACCCAGTCAAAAAACAGATTTTAAAAATACCCATTTGAGATCATCTAGAAACCAGAGGAAAACATAGCAGAGAATACTTAAAGCTGTATAAATATATAACAGTAGCATGATGATGATACAATGTATTTTCACCATTCCTCTTTGTCAGTGTGATTCAGTGCTTGAGTTTTAATTCAGAGTAACAACACTGACCAGCATTAAATTATATTAAAAATAAATGTGGTGTATCATAACATAAATATCCTTTATTGTTTTCTTTCTTTCTTTCTTGGGCAATTGGGGTTAAGTGACTTGTCCAAGGTCACACAGCTAGTAAGCGTTAAGTGTCTGAGGCTGGATTATGAACTCAGGTCCCCCTGACTCCAGGGCCGGTGCTCTATTCACTGCACCACCTAGCCACCACTGTTGTTTTCTTTCTAAAATTAATATATCCCTCCCACCACCTCTCCTTCCCGCCCCCTCCCCCACTAAGCAAATTAAAACAAATAGAAGTATAAAGCCATTATATAGTTGTTTAGTCTGGCAAAACAAATTTTCACATTAGCCATGAGTAAAAACGTATTCCTCTTTTGTCATCCTATGTCAAACCACCTCTCTTTCAGAATGTGAGAGGTATTTTTCATCTTCATTCTTTTTTTTTTAATTTTGTTTTTATAAGGCAGTTGGGGTTAAATGACTTATCCTGGGTCATACAGCTAGTAAGTGTCGAGAGACCAATTGGAACTCGGGTTCCTCCTGACTCCAGGGTCCATGCTCTATCCACTAAGCTGCCCTGTCTTCATTCTTTTGAACTCATTATCATTGTGTTGATCAGAGTTCTAAAGTCTTTCAAAGTTATTTTTCTCTATAATATTGTTATTGATGTATAAGTTGTTTTCCTGGCTTTGCTCATTTAACTTTGAATCAGTACATAAAGGTCTTCACAATTTCCTCTGAAACTGTCCATTTTCATAATTTCTTATAGCATAATAATATTCCATTGCATTCAATTATTATAATTTGTTATACATTTTCCAAGAAGTAGATCCCTCCCCTTAGTTTCTAATTTTTGACTACCACTTAAAGAACTGCTATAAGTATTTTTCTATCTATCTATCTATCTATCTATCTATCTATCCACCTATACAATCTCCTTTTCCTCTTTGATTTCTTTGGAGTACAGGTTAACCATTGTCAGATATGCAAAAGACCAGTAAGCAAAATTTAAAACAACAAAGAAACATTTAGCAATGAGCCATGTGGACAATGACAGAAAGGAGATAAAGGGGGAAAATAGAAAGTGTAGTAAATTTGCCATTGTTCCAGAGGTTTCTTTGAGGAACTTTAATTCAGTCACTCCCTAATATAGATTCTCATAATAAACTAAACTATGATCCAGGGAAAGAAAAAGATTCTAGTCACTACAAGACTTAGAATCTCTCTTCTAGAAATGTCCTTTATCTGCTGCTTCTGTCACTGTTAATGCTTCTTTCTCTATTATTCTTTTGCCTTGAGTTCTTCTCCAGAGAGAAATAAAAACTGCCTCTGTACTGGATTTCCAGGATAGCTTGTTTTCTTCCTGAGCTGGGGAAAAAGTGCCATTCAACTTTTGAGGTCTTTAGTAACTTGGACTCCATCATAAGACAGCTAGTCTTGACTTGACAAAAATAATGTTACACTGACATGCATCCTAGATTTTTGGAGGGTGTATGTATTTCTAAATTTTAGAGATTTTGGAGAGTGGATAGGGTCTTATTGACTAAAATTCCCCAGGGGAAGTCAAGCCAGGAGAGATAGGAAGCTCTTAAAAAGAAATTCTGAAGAGAAACATTTCTGTAGAGGAGGAAATGGAAAGAGTTATTGATGTGGATGAACAGAGAATTCAACAAACTCAAATTTTTTAAAAAAGATATGTAAAAGATGAAAACAAAGTCAAGTAATAAAGGGTGCATATATAACCATGATATAGCCTTGTATCAAGATAATTTCAAAGGATCCATGATAAAAAATGCTATCTAGAAAAAAAAAGCAGGGGGGGGGGGTGGCTAGGTGGCGCAGTGAATAGCACCAGCCCTAGAGTCAGGAGGACCTGAGTTAAAATCTGGCCTCAGACACTTGATAAACTTAATAGCTATGTGACTTTGGGCAAGTCATTTAACCCCAATTGCCCTCCAAAAAGCCAAAAAAAATGCTATACAACTCCAGAGAGGAAACTGATGAATTCTGAGTGTAAATTTAAAGACTACTTCTCCCCCCGCCCTTTTTTTTCTTTTTGGAGGGCAATTGGGGTTAAGTGACTTGCCCAAGGTCACACAGCTAGTAAGCTCGTCAAGTATCTAAGGGCAGATTTGAATTCCGGTCTTCCTGACTCCAGGGCCGGTGCTCTATTCACTGCACCACCTAGCTGCCCCCTCCCTTTATTTTTCTCATGGTTTTTTTGAGGGGTATGTGTATTTTCTTTTGTAACATGGATAATATGGAACTCTGTTTTGCATGACTTCACATTTATGATCAATATCATAGTGCTTGTCTTCTCAAGGGGTGGGGAAGGAGTAAGAATTTTTTAGCATGTAATTGGGAAATATTTAAGGAAATAAGTAAAAATATATTAATATATAGAAATGTGGAGGATCAAATAAAACTATATTTTAAAAAAGCATGGTGTTAAGAATATTTAAGCTCAGAATAAGTTGAGGCTGGTGAAGAAGGATAAGGACAACAAAAATAAATTTTGTTAGGGTTAAGCTCTCCACCCTCCACTCTACTCCAAGTTAGAGATATAAGTTTTATGTGATCCTGACTATGGTTTCTTGGTTCAGGCATATACTTCATGGAATTTCAGCCCTGGAAATTCTGATCAGGGCTGCCTTTGAGAGCTGGGCTTTCATGAGAAATGTATTTCCCTTGTTTGAGTCAGCAACACTACTCTTCTTGCTGCTCCCCACACATGACACCATCTCCTGACTCTGGCTTTCTTATGGGCTGTTTGTCTTTAATATCTAGAATGCTCTTCTTTCTTTTTAAAAAATTTCTTTTAAAAAACCCCCACCATTTTATTTTAATAGGCTAACATCCACCATCTAATCCTCCCACTCTAACCCCTCAGCTCACCAATTGAGAACACAAGAAAAAAATGAAAACAAACATGTATAGTCAATCAAAATAAATTTCTGCTTTGGTCATGTATAACAAACAAACAAACATTCTATGCTCTGAGTCCTTTATCTCTCTCCATTAGGAGGCAGGTAACTTTTTAACCCAATACTCCTCTGAATCCTGGTTGGTCATGCTAATAAGAGTTTGGAACAACAGTATTCCATCACATTTAAATACCATAATATATTCCTCCATTCTCTCAATATGTGGGTACCCCTTAATATTCCCATTCTTTGACACTTCAAAAAGAGCTAATTTTTTTTTTACTTAGAGGTTTTTCTTTTCCTTAGGACTAATCCTTCCCTTAATATACCCTCCCTCTGATTCTTCCTATGCCCTTCTCTATTTTTCCTCCTATTTCCCTGTTGAATAAAATGTATTTCTATACCCAGCTGTGTGTGTGTGTGTGTGTGTGTGTGTGTGTGTGTGTATGAATTCTCCCTTCTTTTCAAGAGTTCATATGAATGTGAGGTTTAAGCTTCAGCAGGCCCACCCCACACCCTCTTCCTTGTCTGTATGGCTGTCTACATCTGTACAAATACTCTCCTTTCTCACCTTTACCTCCTGGTTTCCCTAGCCTCCTTTAAGATTTGCCTCAAACCCCATCTTCTGTGACGACTCCTTCTGGTTGCCTTCAGCAGAGGGTCCTCTTGGAGCACATTGTCTCCTTTGTTAGAATATGAGTTCCTTTGGAGTAGGAACCTTTTCCTTTACTTATATTGTCAGTACTTAGCATACCATAAGTGCTTAATAAATAAATGCATGTTGACTGACCTACTGTCTGACTCCCTCAGATGAAAGAATCTCTTTTTTCTTTTTTTTTTGGAGGGGGAAGGTAGGGCAATTGGGGTTAAGTGACTTGCCCAAGGTCACACTGCTAGTTTTTGTGTTAAGTGTTTAAGGCCATATTTGAACTCAGGTCCTCCTGACATCAGGGCCAGTGCTCTATTCATTGCACCATCTAGCCACCCCCCACAGATGGAAGAATTTCAAGAGCCAAATTGCTCTGGCTCTACCATTGACCTCAAGATTCAAGGATTCCACGACCCTCTTCACCATTAGACTTCAATATCTTATTATATATTTCTTTGAAGGCATCTAGGAAGGTTGAGGTATTTATATATTAAGTTCTTAGCTCTCTGCTTCAGGGAGTAGAAATCAAAGGACAGTGCCTGTAGAATTTGTAGACCATACTATCAATCAACCAACAAGTATTTATTTAGCACCTATTATGTGTCAAGAACTATGCTAGATGCTGGGGATATAAATATGGTGTTTGCCAGTGTCTTAACTAGGTTGGAATTGCTCCCATTTCATGCCCAAATTTCTGAGGTTTTGAAGAGAGGCATCCGTTTTATGTAAGCAAGGCTGGTTTATTTAAATGGGCAAGGAGTCTGTCCTTTTTATTTGACCAACCCAGAGAATTAGGGTTTGATCCATTGCTATGGCTTCTTGGTATACCTGAGATATAAGAAACAGTATATGAGGCTCCTTATGCTTGCCAGAACCCTCCACTGCATTGCAAGTTAAATATCTCTTTTTAACTCGGCACAATGGTTATGGCAAATGTGAAGGTGAAAGAGATAGTTGTCCACCTGAATCAGTGATTGTATCCTTTAATTGTAATCTTTAATTGTTAAATATATTTCTTTATATTGAATTTTATGTAGTCCCAGAGCATTTCACTAATTCCAATCCCAAGTGTAAATTGCCAAACTCAAATGAACTATGCCTGGGCTAGAACAGGCATTTGCAGAGTCTGGACACGTTAGAGTTATGGTACACACATCTGACTCTGTGAACCAGCCAGGATCCTCCCCAAACCAGACTGAACACCCCTCATCTGAGAAAGGTCTAAAATCTGGATTGGTCAATCAGGAGAAAGACATTTTAGGCCCACTCTGAACCTAACCTACTATAATGCTTCACATTCTCTGATTTAACAGACATGCTTTGCTTTGCTCTCTGAGTGAACCCAAACCCTCCTGCTTAATTTTGCTGACTGAAAACATTCTTCTGCCAAGAAAATGACCTACCAGATATTTCCCTTATCTTTTTTGTGGCCCTCTCTTATTAGAGGCAATATCTTGACACCCCCTATTTTATGACATCCTATGTTTACAGTTGGCAGAAACCCAGATATCCTGGAGACACACTATCTGTTTTATGAAAACTTATTTTGGCTAACTGGTGTCCTGAGAGAAATGGGAATATGTTTTGCATGACTGCACATGTATAATCTATATCAGGTTGCTTGCCTCCTTGGTGGGGAGGGAAGGGAGAGAGGGAGGGAAAAAATTTGGAATTTAGAATTTTTAAAAATGAAAGTAAAAAATTGTTTTTACATGTAATTGGAGGGGAGAGAAGGGGAGTGAGTGGGTTGCTCTATGGATTTATAATTGGTGCAGCCTGACCCCAAAGTGAGTTCATTCCAAATGACTCCTGTGTATGTATGCATACACATCATCAGCTTTGAAAGAAATAAACATGCACATGAAGCCTAATTTTATTTGTCTTTCTTAGAATGAATTCTTTTAAAGGTTGACAACACTTATGAATTTCTAAGGGCCCTCTGGACTCACTCTGACCCAATATGAATATAGATACCCCTTCTCAGTTCACAGAAGTTTAGACACTTGGAGTGGCTATAGAGGTATGTGTTTCAAGTGTCCTTCATGAAACAATTAGAATATAATTGTCATTTGGGATCCACATGTCATTTGAGTGCAGAAAGACATGTGGTTTTTTCCAATTACATGTAAAAACAATTTTTTACTTTCATTTTTAAAAATTCTAAATTCCAAATTTTTTCCCTCCCTCTCTCCCTTCCCTCCCCACCAAGGAGGCAAGCAACCTGATATAGATTATACATGTGCAGTCATGCAAAACATATTTACATATTAATCATATGGTAAATAGTTGAACCTTTATATTAAATCCCTTATGATTTCCCTTTCCCATTTACCTTTTTATGCTCCTCTTGAATCTTGTATTTGAAAGTAAAATTTTCTATTCAGCTCTGGTCTTTTCTTCAAAAATGTTTGAAATTCTTCTATTTTATTGAATGTCCATTTTCCCCACAAAGGCTTATATTCAGTTTTGCTGGAGAGGTGATTCTTGGTTTTAATCCTAGCTCCATTGCCCTTTGGAATATCATAATCCAAGCCCCCTGATCCCTTAATGTAAAAGCTGCTAAATCTTGTGTTATTGTGTTTCCACAATAGTTGAATTGTTTCTTTCTGGCTGCTTGCAATATTTTATTCTTAACCTGCGAACTCTGGAATTTGGCTGCAACATTACTAAGAGTTTCCCTTTCGGGATCTCTTTCAGGAGGTGATCAGTGAATTCTTTCCATTTCTATTTTACCCCCTGGTTCTAGAATATCAGGGCAGGTTTCCTTGATAATTTCTTGAAAGATAATGTCTATTCTCTTTTTTTGATCATGGATTTCAGGTAGAATAAGTTTTAAATTCTTTCTCCTGGTTCCATTTTCCAGGTTAGTTGTTTTTCTAATGAGATATTTCACATTGAATTCTATTTTCTTCATTCTTTTGCTTTTGTTTTATTACTTCTTGATTTATCATAAAATCATTAGTTTCCATTTGCTCCATTTTAATTTTTAAGGAATTATTTTCTTCTGTGACCTTTTGTATCTCCTTTTCCATCTGGTCAATTCTATTTTTTTAAGACATTCTTCTCCTCACTGGCTTTTTGGACCTCTTTTACCATTTGATCTAGTCTGTTTTTTTAGGGTGTTATTGTCTCTAGTAGGTTTTTTCCATTTCCTTTGCCAAGCTGTTGACTTTTTTTCAAGATTTTCTTGTATCACTTTCATTTCTCTTTCCATTTTCCCCCTACCTCTCTCTCTCTTTTTTTTTTTTTTTGCCATTTGGAGGACAATTGGGGTTAAGTAACTTGCCCAGGGTCACATGGCTAGGTTTTTGTTTGTGTGTGCATTAAGTGTCTGAGGCCAGATCCGAACTCAGGTCCTTCTGACTCCAGGGCCAGCGCTCTACTCAAAGCGCCACCTAGCCGCCCCTCCCCCTATCTCTCTTACTTGATTTTCAAAATCCTTTTTGAGCTCTTCCATTACTTGAGATTAATTCATATTTTTCTTAGAGGCTTTGGATGTAGGAGCTTTGACTTTATCTTCTTTTGAGTGTGTATTTTGATTTTCCATGTCACTGTAGTAACTTGCTATAGTCAGATTTTTTTCTGTTTTTGGCTTATTTTCCCAGCCTATTAGTTGACTTTTAACTCTTTGTTAAAGTGGGGCTCTGCTTCCGGGGTGGAGTGTGCACTGTTCCAAGCTTCAGGGATTTTGTGCCGCTGCTTTCAGAGCTACTTCTAGGGACCTTTTCAGGTTTTCCAAGGTGATATGATTTAAGAAGAAGTGTTTACTACTCTCCTGGTCTGTGAGTAATCATAAGCACTTTTTTCTGCCCTGAAACTGTAAGGAGGATCCCTGCTCTGCTACTACATGCCAGCTTTGGTGTGCTCGTGCTCCTCCTTGCTCTGAGATTGAGACCCAAGTCTGAATATGGGCAAAACAAAAGAGCCCCGCCCCCCCCCCCAGGGCTAGCAAGAACACCTCTGTAGTCTCCTTCTGACCAATTGTTCAACTCCCTTACCATCTATGGGCTGACAATTCTAGAAGCAGCAACTGCTGCTACTGATTCAGTGGCCCCCAAGGCCTGCTCCTGGTTTGCTGTGGCTGGGTCTGTGCTGGCATGGCCTGTGCTGGACTGTACTCCACTCTCACCAAGCTGTGACAAACCTTTCCTGCTGACCTTCTAATTTGTCTTTGATTCACCCCATCCTTTTGTGGGATTTGGTGCTCCAGGAATTGTTTTATGGCATTATTTAAAGGGGTTTGGAGAGGTCTGGGGAGAACTCAGGCAAGTTGCTACTTTTCCTCTGCTATCTTGGCTCAACCCCCAAGAAGCAGCTCTTTGTACACTTGACTCAACTCTAGTACCAACTCTTTGAAGAGGCCTTTCCTGATTACTGTAGTAGTCTTACTAATCCCATTCTCCTCCCTTACACATACATATGCCACTTTTGACTTTTTTTTATATATCCTGTGTTTAAAATGATTGGGATCAATTGGGACCAACTCCCAATCAAAAAAACAAAGATCCCATCAAATTGGGATCAACTCCCAAGAATACTTCATGCTACCAGTAGAATGTAAGCTCCCTGAGGACAATGGCTATCTCACTTTTGTGTTTGTATCTTCAGCATCTAGCATAATGTTTTATGCACAATAGATGCTTAATAAGTACTTTGTTGACAATTGATTGATAGTATGTTCTACTATACTATTCTGTAAGCACTGTCCCTTTGATTTCTACTCTCTGAAACAGGTGTTCCAACCTTAACATAAAATCAGAGACCTTTTCATTCTCCTGTTATAAGGTCTTGAGGAACATAGCTGCCCTTTGGAGATTAGTACTGCCAGATTAACTACCCAAGATAGCACCCAGCATAGTACTTTTAAGCAAGCCATTTTGATCTATAATCTATATGTGTGTATGTATATATAATATATATGCAATATATACACACATATATACCTAATTATTTACCTATCTGTGTATCTATCTCTATCTCTCCATCTATCATCTATCTCTATCCCTATTTCTCTATTGTCTTCCTGTCTATTTTCCAACTTATCTATTTGTTGAATTGTTTTCAGTCACATCCAACTATTCATGATCTGATTTGGGGTTTTCTTGATAAAGATTCTGGAATGATTTGCCATTTCCTTCTCCAATTCATTTTACAGATGAAGAAACAGAGGCAAACAGGGTTAAGTGACATGCTCAGGGTCACACAGCTATTAAGTATCTGAGGTCAGATTTGAACTCAAGAAGATGAGTCTTCTGATTCCAGGGCCGGTACTTTATACCCTATGGTGCCACCTAGCTGCCATGTCTAGATAATATCTACAAATATTCAAGTCCTGGGCTATTACTGCACAGCATCTTCAAGGAATATCCAAGGTCAAAAGCAGGTGAATAAATACATTAATGATAAAAGAGTGTTTATTAGGCACTTACTAAGTGCAAAGCACTAGGGATACACGTAGAAAATTGAAAGCAATTTTGGCTCTCAAGACATTTATATTCTAATGAGGGATTCATATAGGAATCACCTCTAACTTCTTATCAGGCTCCAATATTTCTTGGCACCAGTATCCTACCACCCTTCCATTACCTCTCTGGTATCTACAGGGTGTCCCTAAAGTCTAGACACAGGAAATCTCATTAACTATGCATATTTTTAAGAAATGAAATGAATGAAATTTTCAACATTTTATTTAATTAGCATAAATTTTAGCCATGACAATTTCATATGGAATAAAAGCTTTCATTAGCTATTGGGTACTATTTTCTATATTAATGAGATTAATTAAATTAAGTTAATTAAGATTTCCTATGTGTTTCTTATGTCTTCCTATGAAATCTCATTTATGCTAATTAAATAAAATGTTGAAAATTTCATTCATTTCATTTCTTTAAAATATGCAGTTAATGAGATTTCCTATGTGTTCAGACTTTAGGGACACCCTGTAGAAACTCTAACCAGAATTCAAAGAGTTCCCTTCTTGCTAGGTGAGAGCACCCCCCTGAAAATGGCCATGATTTTCTCTACTGAGTTGCCTCTGCTTGTATTGTTGACTGACAGCCTGCTTCATAGGACTTGCCCTTAACACTGCTGCGACTGTATCACAGGATACAAAGGGTGATGTTGGCACTGAATCCATATCTAAAAAGGGTTTCTCTCCCCTCATTAGGCCTGTTGTATAAATCAAAGTCCATCTTCTCACCACAAGAGATTTTAACTAAATTGCTAACTCCTGTTCGTGTGTGTGTGTGTGTGTGTGTGTGTGTGTGTGTGTGTACATGCACACATGTACAGTGAGTGGATGGGGGAGAGAGAGAGAGAGAGAGAGAGAGAGAGAGAGAGAGAGAGAGAGATGGAGGAGGAGGAGAAGGAGGAAAAAGATGAAGAGGAGGAGGAGAAGAGAAAGAGAGAGAGAGAAAGAAAGAAAGAAAGAAAGAAAGAAAGAAAGAAAGAAAGAAAGAAAGAAAGAAAGGAGAAAAAGAAGGAAGAGGAGGAGGAGGAGGAAGAGAACACATGGGGGATAGAGGAGGAAAAGAGAGAAGGAAAAAAGAGAAGGCAGTAATTATTTTTAACTAACTTTCCAGTACTTCCATTGTCAACTATCTCTTTAGGGATCTGAGACCGTCCCATTATATTAGGCAGCTCAAACAGTGCAGCAGTGTATCATCTTCATCCTCTCCTCCCCCCACCCCTAGCCTCATATAAAATACTTTTAGGATTGCTCCCATCACATTTAATAAATACTCTGTTCTTCAGTAGACCTTGATGAGGGTCTAGTCCCATTACTGAGTGCCAGTTTTCCAATAATTGAATAGACATGCTGACTATTCACCCCAGGCCACACAGGCTTACCATGTCACTTCAGAACAAAATTTTATGATGGCGCTTCAGTCCAATTATATCTCACTTTGACACAAACAGTGGCACAATAATTCCTAGAATCAACTTGCCCAGCTTGCTAGTTAGTTCTATATTGAAAAGAACTGCTGCCTCATCATACCCTAAACCCTGGAGGGAAAACTTCAGCATAACCCACTAATTCAATGCTTCTAATATATGTAGTTTAGGCAGGATAAATGACTGGTACAACTGTACTGGTGTAAGGAATTTATACCTTAAAATATTAAGACTAAATAAACCCTCCCTGCAATAAAATAAAAGAATAAAAATAAAATAAAATTCAACAGTTCCATACAAGAGCTGCATTGACTTAACTGAAAACTTCATAAGCATCCATGAACAATTCAGGTTAAAGAGTCCTGTAAAATAAATGCAGTCTACGTGTCACTTAACTCTGTATTCACACGGATTACTGGGTTCTGTGGAAATGTTGGAAGGATAATTGTATCTCGTTTGGCTCTAGTTACTATCCCTTAGAAACCAAGAACTCTTCATTTTAACGGACCAGATTTTTATCGATATCTTTCATTTTAACGTTGTCCGCTATATCCCTCCTCCTCCTGCATCCCAAATAACCATCCTTTATAGCAAGGACTTTTTTTAAAGGAGAAAGAAGAGGGGAAAACCAGCAAATCTAATCAACACAAACATTGTATGAGATCGGACATTATATGCAATGTTTCATGGCACAAGATCCTCCCTTCTCCCTCCGCCCCCACCTCTGCAGAAGGGAGGACATAGGAGGCTGTTTTCTCATCTCTTCCTTGGGCAAGCTTGTTCTTTGTATTTTCACAAGATTCTGTTTCGATTTTTTGGTTTGTTATTCTTTCCATTTACATTGTTTTCCTGGCTCTGAAACACTGGGTACTTTAAGGTCATCTAAGCTCAGCTCCCATCAGGTTAACAAATAAGATCAAGAACAAGCATTTTAAAAAAGAAAGCATTTAATCAGAAACTAAACAATAGTAAAGGAAAAGGAAGGCGCTCTCAGTGTATGCGCTGGTGGTTAAGGGTCTCCTTCCAAGTGAGATTGGCCTTCAGTGAAGCTGGACAAAGGGTGAGGAAGAGCCAGCCATGTATCAGGTCTCCATTTTAAGCATCTCTGCTGTCTCAGATGAATAATAATAATAATAACTAAACTACATATAATAAGATATAATATAATAATATAATAAAGATATAATATAATATAAGAATAACTAAGAATAATAATTTGTATGGTGCTTTAATATTTGTAAAGCACTTTACATGTATTATTTTATTTGATGAAATAATATAAAATGATGATTTCAATGACATTTGATAAACATTTATTAAGCACCTACTATATTCAAGGCACTGTGGTAAGTAATGTCAGTTGTAGTCAAAGGACTACCCATCCCCCCATACCCACCTCCTTACCATTAGTGTGTCAAATAGACATGATTGTGATGCTGCTGTCCCTTCTTGTGCTGGGTACCACCATGACCCACATCCCCTCCTCACTTTTCTTCCTTCTCTCTAAAGCTTGCATTGCCTTCATGATGCAATAATTCTGTGCCTCTGATACACATTCTCATGAAAATTCAAACCATTCAGTGCCATCCTTCTGAAACAGTCTTTTCTGGGACACATGTCCCTATTTAATAAGTAAAAGAAGGTAATTAGAACTCATTAACAGAGCTTATGGAAAGGAACAATATCCATCAATTAATAACCCTTCCCTTGGGATTGCTTTGGTAAATTACACCATGCAGGTTTCATCAACAAGTATCACCTCTCCCAGTCCATCAACGGGCAGCTTCTCCTCCAATTACCCATAGCTCTCAGTAGGTGTCTTCCCAGGTGTGACTAACTTTGTCAGAGGGAACAGGTCTCTGCGTACTGAATATTCCAGTTATCTTGTCTTGGCAGGAGACATAGTCATCCCTGTTTACAATTCAAAAGCAGTATCAGGAAAAGTTACCTCCACTCCAAAGCATCCTCCTTGTAACTACATTCCCCACTAATCTCTGGCCTCACAAAAATTTGTCCCAAAGCCAGAAACTATTATGTCAAAGTCAGTCTCTGCTACCAACAGCAATTTGGGACATGGCTACTCCCAAATCCTAATGTCCTTTCCCCCCTCAGGTCTTTAAAAAGCATTACTCCCACTCAAGAAAGCAACCTTTCCCAGATCTAAAAGCTTGAGAAAGCAATATTCTTTCTTCTCATTTATCACTAGAGTTCCAAAAGTCTTCCTGGAAGGGAATAAGCATTGATAGAACACTTACCACATACCAGGCATGCTGCTAAGTCCTTTTTTTTAAACAGACAATATCTCATTTGATCCTCATAACAACCCTGGGAGGTAGGAGCTATTTTTTTTAACTTTTTGGAGGGGGGAAGGCAGGGCAATTAGGGTTAAGTGACTTGCCCAAGGTCACATGGCTAGTAAGTTGTAAGTGTCTGAGACTGGATTTGAACTCAGGTCTTCCTGACTTCAAGGCCAGTGCTTTACTCACTGTGCCACCTAGCTGTCCTGATAGGAGCTATTATTGTTCCCATTTAAAGTCGAGTCAATTGAGAAAGTCAGAGTTGAAGTGATTTTCCCAGGGTCACATGGCTAGTAAGTATCTAAAGGTAGATTTGAATTCACGTCTTCTTGACTACAGTCCCAGAACTCTATGCACTGCTTCTAAAGGAATTGGGATGGATTATTCAATTGAACTTGTCTGCTTTCTGATTTATCGAAGGGGGATAAGGATGGCTAAAGGAAGCTAATTGTTCCCGCTGAGGTTACCATATACTAGAAGAATGGATGAAAGTATAACTGTAACCAGGGTGAGGTGCTAGAGATCTGCCACAGCACAGGATATCTATAGGGCACCGACAACTCATACTCCACTACATAAGAAGGCAGCAGCAGTAGCTGTGACATTTGTTGCAATGACAGGGCAGAGCCTGGTGACAAGATGTCGAGAGCAATGTCTGGGAGTAGGATGCCCTGGGGGAGTGCTATGACTGCAGCTCTGCCTCTGAGGAGAGAGGAGGTGGGGGCAGGGGCTATCTGAACCCAAACTCTGACATTGGGTGGGGGGACAGGTGGAGAGAGGCCAGGCTCCAGACCCCAGCCCTCAGGGCCGACACTGACAGCCTGGTTCCTGACAAATGGGACTGAGAGAGAAGGAAGAACAAATGAGGGCAGTGTTTCATCACACCCTATTCCATGGAAAGCTGAAACAGACCCATGTTGCTTCTGGAGGAGGCTGCTGGCTGCTTTCCCTAGAGCAAGTAAACTCGGAGCCAGAGTATTTCTGGGAAATACCAAGGGGTCTTATTTCTCATTTATCTGCTTATCCTGAGTCGCAGACTCATGGTTCAGAGGATCAGAGACCAATCCTAGGAAAAGCTAGTAACCTTGAATGAACCTTGATCATATCACAAAATAGCCAAATATATATATATATATATATATAATATTACATATATTTATATATATATAACATTATATATGTATATAGTTGCAAGACATGAGATAGATCTATCTATAAATAATATTATTATGTATGCATTATATATATGTAGTATGTATTTATGTGTGTATATGTATGTATTTTATATGTAGTAAGGCTGTCCCTCCACATGTAGTACTGTGGTATCATTCTGTGACTCAAAGAGGAGCAGAATGGACATCTCTAGCCTCTTCTCTGCCCCACCCCCACCCCTTCTTCAAGGGAGACTTGGATTCCTGCCAGGAGGGAAAGCAGGAAGCTGGGGCTGGAGGCTTAGCCTCTATGCTCTCTTTAGAGAGAAGGGGGTACCAAATTAGAATTATATCTATCTCTTCCCTTAAATCCTGTTAGTCTAGGGGATATAGTTTTCAAGTTCAAGCTAAACTTCTAATCACTATTTCTTAATGGAGGAGGACCCAAGTTTTACATCCAAAGCTTAACTCCCTTCCCCTCATATGCCAGTCACAATGAATATAAATAGAAAGGAACAGAGAAAGCCATTTATCCAAATTGCTAGCAAACCAGGAATCAGAGAAGGTGTACATGGGAGAATGGATATCAGACAATGCAGAGGGAAGGAGCTCTCTCATGGGGAGGGAGGGAACACAGCTCAGTCAAGAGAGAGAATCCCAGGTTTCACTCAAAGGGGAAATTCCCTGAAGTGTCTAGATTAGCAAACTGAGGAAAGGGACATCATGGAGACTGCTAGCTCATCTCATGTAGACTTCTTCCAAGAGCCTCATTCTCCCTTCAATAACCTGAGGCAGGGTTGGCATCTTCCTTTTTCTTTCTTAAAGCTGGGATCCAGAATACCCTGAGGGTCCTGAAGAGCCCCTGAAGTGATGAATCACTCTTCTTTCCCTCTTCTCACCAACTCCACCCTTGCTCATGCCAGTGTGAGACATTGATCTATACCAAAGAGGAGAAAGCCCCATACCAATGGCTTTGGGACTAGGACTATATATATGCACACATACACACACACATACATACATACATACAAACACATACACACACTCACATACATACACATATATAATTATATGTATATGAAATTATAAATAATTAATATGTGTTTATATATGTATATGTGTGTATATTCCAGGGCAATTAGGTGGCATAGTGGACAGAATGCTGGTCTTGGAGTCAGGAGGACCTGAGTTCAAATCCAGCCTCAGACATTAGCTGTGTTTCACTTGACACTTTGCCTCAGTTTCCTCCTTTGTAAAATGAGCTGGAGAAGGAAATGGCAAACCACTCTAGTATCTTTGCCAAGAAAACCCCCAAATGGGGTCATGAAGAGTTGGACAAAACTAATTAACAAATATATATATATATGCCCACAATACACACATGTATGTAGACATATATGTGTGTATATATGTTATTTGCACAGATATAACAACTGAGTATATAAGAGCTGATGAAGTCAACATGTGAGAGAGTATAAAGAGACAAGAAAACCCCAAGACAGGATAGCATCTTGCACCCATACTTAGCGAACATGATATGCATGATGATCCAGCAAATGGGGGGAGAGAGACAGAGACAGAGAGACAGAGACAGAGACAGAGACAGAGAGAAGTATCACAAATACCCAGAGAGGAGGGTGGTTAACAGTGTAAAATGCTGCAGAACAGTCAAGACAGTTGAGAGAATTCAAAATTATTGTGAAGAGACCACTGAATTTGTCAATTAAGAAATCGAATTTTGGAGAGAGTTGTTTCAGCTGAATGATAAGGTTAGCACTAAATTGTAAAGAGATAAGGTGATGGTGAGAAATGAGTGAGAGGGAGCAATGTCCACAGCCTTTTCTAGGGGATGACCCTGGGTTGAAAGTTTTCGCCCATTTTTATCACTGGAGGGAGGAACCTTCTTCCTGAGCATCCCTTACACTCATGATGTCATAAGTCTGGATTAATAATAACGATGCCTTATATCTACATAGCACAGCACAAATAACAAAGCTCATAATGGCATCATCCCCCTTTCACAGATGGGTTCAAACGAATCTAAAAGAGGCTAAGCGATTTCCTTAGTCACATAATTAGTAAGTTCCTAAATTGCAGCTTGAACTCAGGCCTTCTGGCTCCACTGTGCCAAATGAGCCATTAGCACCTAATACCATGACTACAGATTTGTTTATCAGATTAGCCAACTGTCACCAAGGAAAGCAGAAAAAGACCCTTTACAAATGACACATCAGTTTTGACTGAGGGGCAGGAAGAGCCTGACATTTGGGAAGCCAGGTGGTAACTTGGGGGAGGGTACAGAGAGAGGGTCCCCAGGCTTCCTCTGCCCCTCAAGCAAATAGTCAAAAGGCATTTATGGAGTACCCACTGGCGCTTAGTCCTCTTCAGTTGGTGCTCTGAGACCTGAGGCCTGGGAGATCAGACATGCTTCTATTTTGGCCTCCTGGGTCTGGTGTCAGTGACAGCTGTGAGCCTGTTGATTTTGAATCTTTATCAATCATTTCTCAATCCCTTTGCAGAGTAGGATGCTGTGGAGTTGCCAAAATATGAGAACAGTGTGCAGCTGCCAAGAATGTTCAGTGGAGAATTGGGCCTGCTTGGAAAGACAAGGAGTGGGGCCTCTCACATAGTGAGCAGAGAAATGACAAAGCAATCTGGCCCTCCTTTGAAGGATCGTTCTCAATCGATGGGAGTGATAGTGCTCAGACGTTAACAATGCCATAATTTAAAATCACATTCCTTGAAGCTTTGCCTGCTGAATGAAGAATAAACTCTTTCACTCAAGGGAGGGGGGTGGGGAGGGAATAAACATTTCCATGGTACCTACTATGCACCGGGCATTGTGCTAAGTGTTTTTACAAATAATATCTCATTTGATCCTTACCACAACCCTGGGAGATAGGTGCTATTGTTATCTTCTTTTTACAGATGGGGAAACTGAGGCTGAGAGATTACTTAACTTGCCAGGAGTTACAAAGCTTATAAGGATCTGAGGCTGGATATGAATAATTATAAAAATACCTAACATTTATATAACACTTACTATATACCGAGGTTTACAATTATTATCTCATTTGCTTCTCACAACAACCCTTATGGAAAAGGTGCTATTATTATCCCCATTTTACAGATGAGGAAACTGAGACAAACAGTGGTTAAGTGGTTTGTCCAGGGTCACACAGCTAGTAAGTATCTGAGGCTGGATTTGAACTCAGGTCTCTCTTTACTCCAGGACCAGTGCTCTCTCCATTGAGCCATTTAGCTGCCTCTTAGAGCTCTATGACTCATGAGTTCTAGAACCAAAGTGTAATGGAGGGACTGGCCAATGAGGTTCCAAGTTGTTGAGTGTGTATACATCTGCCCTTCCTGCTAGCTTATCCAGTATATGTACAACATTACCTTCTAAACATGGAGGTTTGAACAGATGGGACCAGATAAATCAAAGAATGTTACAACTAACAGGAAATCCAGAAGTTGTGTAGTCTAAGCCCCTCATTTTACCGATGAGGAAACTGAGCACCAGACAAATGAGTAGAATTACACGGATAGTGTTGTTGGATAAACCAGGTCTTCTGACTTCTGGTGCCCAACTCTCACTGCTCCATTCGAAACTCTTCCAAGTTTGACTCCAATCTACCTTTCCACCACCTTAGGCAGCTAGGGGGTACAATGGATAGGGTGATAGGCTTGATCAAGAAGATTGGAACTCAGATTCCACTTTAGACACTTAGTAATTCTTTATCCATGACTGTCTTTGCCTCAGTTTCCTCATCCGTAAAATGGGGATAATTGTAACACCTATCTCCCAGGGTTGTTCTAAGCGCCTGGCATAATTGCTTAACAAACGCTCATTTTCTTCTTTCTCATACCATGCTTTTTTTTTTCAGATCCTTAATATGACATCCAAACTTCCCAGAACTTGTCTTACCCTTTTTTGCCTCTAGGTTTTATTTAGCACACTGTCTACTCTTGGAATGAATCTAGCTTCTGACCCTCCCACACCAACCCCATCATCTCTGCTCCTTAAAATCCTTCCTATCTTTCAAAGCCCAGCTTGGTGTGCCACCTCTTCCATGGAGCCCTCCCTGATTCCACTAATCAGAAGGAGCGTCTGTTCTGATAAACATCACTTGTAGCACTTTATTCCTATTCAACATAATAAATCAAATTTAGCAAACATTAAATGTATGAATAAGACACTGTCCTAGGTACTGAGTACCATACCAGTCTCAGTCTAGAGCGTGTGTTCTAATACGAATTATAGTCATTTATGTTTTTGTCTTATCTTTCTCTGAACAGTGTAAGCTCCTCAAGAACAAGGCTGTCTTCATCTTTGTTTCTCCCTCAATGTCTGACCCTATAAAGATGCTTAATTTAATTGAACAATTGATCAATTAATTGCCTGCTTGATTGCTTATACTCCATTCGTGTTTATTTAGATTCTGCTGAGTCCTGCTAATCAGTGACCGCTGGGTGCTCTGTAATGCGTAGCTATAATGAACCACAAAATTGCTTGATCCTCCCAAAAGAGCTCCTGAGCTAGTGGAGGGGAGGACCATATATGTGTATGTACATACAAACATTGTAAAATTGTAAAATCCCTTATAAAAATGCAAATTAATACAGGGAGAACTATTTGCCTAAGTACTGAGGGCAGTGATTGGAGCCAGGTGGGCTTAGCCATAGAAGGGCCCTAGAAGGTGAGACAGGTCTTTTTTGGGGAAGATAAATGCAAGACTTTGCAAAGAGAAGAGGTAGGAAAAAAAAATCACATGCTGGAGAGAATGCAGACAACCAGCCAGTTCACATAGCACATAGTAGGTGCTCAAAACAATGACTGAATGAATGAATCAACCAGCATAGGGAGGGAGTGTGTCAAATACTGAAGGGAAAACAGACTCCGTGACTGACTGGAGCCCAGATCTTAGCAACCACATCTCCTCACCCCTCAGGGATGAAAGAATGGAAACAAACAGCAAAAACATTTAGCACGTTGTTAAACAATGAAAAACTGTCGCATTTGGAATAATAACACAACCAGGCATCTCATTAGAACATCTAATGGGAACAGGAACAAAATGCTCATGGACAATTTCCCTTCTCTTCACTCTAATTAGTAGCATGTTGTTAACATATGGAATAGGATATCAACCCCCCTTTTTCATGACTGTTTACCTGCCATCACTGGGAATCAGTGACCCTGACTGGATTGTGCGTGTGTTCATTGCTTAAGAGGCATTTTATTTTTTCTGTGATGTTGCAGCAGACAATGTTAATGTGATCAAAGGTTGTACTAGTGATTATAATGATGCTAATATCTAGCATTTATATAATACTTTAAGGTTTACAATGCACTCTATGCATGTTATCTCATTCAATTAGATCCTCACAACTATCCATTTTATTATAAGGTAGATGCTATTATTATCCATTTTACAGACATGGAAACTGAGGCATGAGGTGTGAAGTGACTTACCCAGGAATCCACATCTATAAGTGTCTTAATAGAACTATAGCACCCAGAACAGGAGAGGTGATAGTCCCAAGTATTCTGCCCAGGTATAGTCTTATGTTCATTCTAGGAATTACATTGCCATGTGGGAATGCATCCAGAGAGTCTAGGATCATCCCCATTTCCACTTATCTTCAGGTGCTCCTGGTCTATTGCCCACCTTCCCTACTGCCTACAAACCTGCCCATCCTCAAAAAACCTCCACTTGACCCATCCATCCCCACTATCTTCCCATATCTCTCTTGCCTTCTGTGACTAATCTCCTTGAAAATGCCATTTACAGTGAGTGCCTCCATTTTCTCTGCTCTCACCCTTTACTTAACTCTCTACAGTCTATCTTCTGACCTCATCTTTCCATTGAAACCACCTTCTCCAATGTTACTAACGACCTCATAATTGCCAAATCTCAATTTGCCAAATCTCAAAGTTCTTTCCTCGGTCCCCATCTTTCTTGGCCTCTCGGCGTCTTTGACACTGCTGATCACCCTCTTCTCCTTAATACTCTCTTCTCTCTAGGTTTTTTGGAAACCACTCTCTCCTGGTTCTCCTCCTTCCTAGCTGACTGCATCTCCTCAGTTTCCTTTGCTGAATCTTCATCAAGTTCATGACCAAGAAAGATGAGTGTTCCTTGAGGCTCTGTCCCAAGCCCTCTTCTCCATCTACACTATTCCAACTTTGTGATCTCATTGACTTCCATAGATTCATTTATTATTTTTTCTACTGATAATTCTCAAATCTACTTATCCAACACCAACCTCTCTGCTGACCTCCAGTCTTGTATCTCCAAGTGCCTAATAGATATCTCAAACTGGACTTTCCTGTAGCCATCTTAAACTCAACATGTCCAAAATTGAACTTATAATCTTCTCCCCCCCCCAAAAAAAAAATCTCCACTTTTAAATTTCCCAATTATTGTCAATGGTACTGCCATTCGAAAAGTCCCCCAGGCTCTTAGCCTAGGTGTCATATACTCACTTCCTCCTTCTTTCTCAACCCCCATATCCAATCGAAGACCTGTTGATTTTACCCTGGTAACATCTTGGGTCACTTGGACAGCTAGGTGGTGCAGTAGGTAGAATGCTGGCCCTGGAGTCAGGAAGATTCATCTCATGAGTTTGAATCTGAACTTGGATGCTAGCTGTGTGACCATGGGCAAGTCACTCAACCTTGTTTGCCTCAGTTTCCTCATCTGTAAAATGAGCTAAAGAAATGACAAATGGCTTCAGTGTCTTTGCCAAGAAAACTCTAACTGACCTATTTGTGCAAAAATATTTATAGCAGCTCATTTTGTGGCAGCTAAGAATTGGAAATCAAAGGAATGCCCATAAATTGAGACTTACTATGTATCAGGAACTGTGCTAAGCACTGGGGATACAAAGACAGGTAAAAAACAGTTTCTGCTCTTGAGGAATTCACAATCTAATGGGGAAAATAACATAAAAATAAATATGTCCAAACAAACCTTCCTATGAAAGGTAAGATTTTAGCTGGAACTTGAAAGCCAGAGAAGCCAAGAGGTAGAGATAAGGATCATCAATTCACAGCATTTCAGGCATAGGGGATGGCTAGTGAAAAGTCCTAGACTTATGGTGTCTTGTTTGAGTAACTGCAAGAAAGCAATTGGGGAATGGTTAAATGATCTGTGATATATGATTGTAATGGAATATTATTGTGATACAAAAATGGTGTGGAGCCAAGGTGGCAGAGTAGAAGCAAGAAATTGCATAAGCTCCCATACCAACCACCTCCAATATCTGTAAAATATGACTAAACAAATTTTTTTTTAAAGCAATTGGGGTTAAGTGACTTGCTCAAGGTTACACGGTTAGTCATTATTTATGCATGGGTGCTCATTTTCTGAGGCCGGATCTGATCTCGGGTCATCCCAACTCTGAGGCCGGCGCTCTTACTCACTGCACCACCTAGCCACCCCTTTAGGGCAATTGGGGTTAAGTAACTTGCCCAAGGTTACACGGCTAGGTTTTTGTTTGTGTGGATTAAGTGTCTGAGGCCGGCTCCGAACTCAGGTCCTTCTGGCTCCAGGGTTGGTGCTCTATTCACTGCGCCACCTAGCCGCCCTGACTAAACAAATTTTAGAGCTACAGAACCCACAAAGTGACAGAGAAAAATAAATCTCCTGCTAAAGGCAGCCTGGTAGGCCAACAGGAAGGGTCTATTGCACTGAGCTGGTTGCTGAGCACAGTCCTGTGTGAGCCACAGGGGCTGGACCCAGGCAGCCCCAACCAGAGGCCCAGACTGGCCAGAGCAGACTTCAGGAGAGTGGCAGTTTCAGCAGTTGTGGTAGTTTCCAGACTTCTCAACCTATAACTGCTGAAGAGAAAGTAAAAGGTCAATGGGGAACTCTGATGGAACTGGGTGATGGAAGAATGTGGTCTGGCCCCTGCCCCCAGGGCAAGAGGTGGTGGAGGCATAGTGGATACAGTTGCTGCCATGTAGCTGCCTCCTGTGCTCCTGGCCTGCAGATCACAGGGGGAACAAGCCACCTTTCAAAGGGTATTTGCTCTTGCTTTGACCTTCTTGGATCTGGGTCACAATCTTGGGTGGGGGTCCTGGGGTGAGAAATGCCAGTGAGCCAGAGCTTGTGGTGGCTGTAGAGAGGGTGCCCTCCTCAGACCTCTGACAACATTTGTGAAAACCCC
This sequence comes from Gymnobelideus leadbeateri, assembly GCA_011680675.1. NCBI lineage: Eukaryota > Metazoa > Chordata > Mammalia > Diprotodontia > Petauridae > Gymnobelideus > Gymnobelideus leadbeateri. Next base: position 341,326 of record WOXC01009608.1, read on the forward strand.
AGCAATTTGGGACACAGCTCTCTCCACTCTGAAAGCAGATTTCTACCATGGCAAAGAGCTCAAAAGTCAAATAATTGGCTGGCAAGATGAGCAAGCAGAGGAAACACAATCAGACCATACAATCCTTTTTTTAGGAACAAAAAGGACCAAAACATGGAACCAGAAGAAGTCAACAAAGGCAAAACTCCTGTGTCAAAAGCTCCCAAGAAAAATATGAATTAGTTACAGGCCATGGAGGAACTCAAGAAAGATTTTGAAAATCAAGTCAGATAAGTGGAGGAAAAATTGGGAAGAGAAATGAGAAAGATGCAAGAAAATCATGAAAAGTGAGTCAATATCCTGCTAAAGGAGACCCCAAAAATACTGAAGAAAATAACACCTTGGGGCGGCTAGGTGGCGCAGTGAGTAAGAGTGCTGACCTCGGAGTTGGGATGACCCGGGATCGAAACTGGCCTCAGAAAATGAGCACCCACACATAAATAATGACTAGCCATGTAACCTTGAGCAGGTTACTTAACCCCAATTGCTTTTAAAAAAAATAAAATAAAATAACACCTTAAAAATAGACTAACTCAAATGGCAAAAGAGGCCCAAAAAACCGATGAAGAGAAAAATGCCTTAAAAAGCTAAATTGCCCAGATGGAAAAGGAATTACAAAAACTCATTGAAGAGAATATTTCCTTCAAAATTAGATTGGAGCAAATGGAAGCTAATGACTTTATGAGAAATCAAAATACTATAAAACAGATCCAAATGAATGAAAAAATGGAAGGCAATGTGAAATATCTCATTGGAAAAACCACTGACCTGGAAAATAGAACCAGGAAAGATAATTTAAAAATTATTGGACTTCCTGAAAGCCATGATCAAAAAAAGAGCCTAAAAATCATTCTCCAAGAAATTCTCAAGGAAAATTGGCCTGATATTCTATAACCAGAGGGCAAAATAGAAATCGAAAGAATTCACCAATCGCATCTTGAAAAAGATCCCCAAAAGAAAACTCCTAGGAATGTCACAGCCAGATCCAGAGCTCCCAGGTCAAGAAGAAAATATTACAAGCTGTCAGGAAGAAACAATTTGAGTATTGTGGAAACACAATCAGGATAACACAAGATCTAGCAGCTTCTACCTTAAGAGATCAGAGGGCTTGGGATACGATATTCTGGAGGTCAAAGGAACTAGGATTATAACCAAGAATCACCTACACAGCAAAACTGAGTATAATTCTTCAGGGGAAAATATGGCTATTCAATGAAATAGAGTACTTTCAAGTATTCTTGATGAAAAAACCAGAGCTGAAAAGAAAATTTGGCTTTCAAATACAAGAAGCAAGAGAAGCATGAGAAGGTAAACAGGAAAAAGAAACCATAAGGAATTTACTAAAGTTGAGTTATTTACATCCCTACATGGAAAAATGATAATTATAACTCATGTGACTTTTCTCAGTATGAGGATAGTTGAAGGGAATATGTGTGTGTATATGTATATATACATGCTACATATACATATAGGAGGGTGTATATGTGTAAAATACATATGAGAGTGTGTGTATATGTGTGTACATGTATACATAGACAGAGGGGACAAGATCAGTTGAATAGGAAGGGATGATATTTAAAAAATGAAATTAAGAGGTGAGAGAGGAATATAATGAGAGAAGGAGAAAGGGAGAGATAGAATAGGGTAAATTATCTCATATAAAAGAGGCAAGAGAAAACTGTTACAATGGAGGGGAAGAACAGGAAGGTGAAAGGGAATGGGTCAACTATACTCTCATTGAATTTGGCTTAAGGAGGGAATAACATAACACTCAATTGGGTATCTTACCCTACAGGAAAGTAGGGAGGAAGGAGATAAGAAGGGGGATGGGATAAGAAGGGAGGGCAGACTGGGGGAGAGGGTAGTTAGAAGCAAACACTTTTGAAAAGGGACAGGGTCAAAGTAGAAAATAGAGTAAATGGAGGGAGGGATAGGATGGAGGGAAACATAGTCTTTTACAATATATCTACTATGAAAACATTTTGTCTAACTATACATGTACAATCTATATTAAATTGCTTATCTTCCCAGTTGGGGTGGGTCAGGAGGGAAGAAGGGAAAGAATCTTGAAATCAAAGTTTAAAAATGAATGTTTTAAAAATGTTCTTTACATGGAACTGGGAAATAAGATATATAGGCACTGGGGTATAGAAATCTATCTTGCCCTACTGGAAAGTTAGAAGGGAGATGGGGGAGGATATAAGTGAGAACAGATTGGGGGAAGGGGTATTCAGTAGGCTTGCTGTTTTGGGGTGGGGAATACGGGAAGGACAGTGAGAAAATCTGTAATTCAAAATCTTGTGGAAATGAACATTGAAAATTAAGAATAAACAAACAAATAAAAAATTTTTTACAGCAATTGTGGTTAAGTAACTTGCTCAAGATTACATAGCCAATTATTATTTATGTTTGGGTGCTCATTTTCTTTTTTTTTCTTTTTTTTCCTGATTCAACAAATGCTTTATTAACTTCTGGTTTACATCATTCATTTCCTCCAGATTTTGAGTTACAATTTTTTCCCATTTTCCCCCTACCCACCACACCAGAATAGCAGTCCCACAAGATATCCCCTCATTCAATCTGCTCTCTCCCATATCTTCTCCCATATGCCCTTTGACTTTACTATTAGGGCAAGGTGCATCTCTGTGCCCCAATGCCTGCAAGTCTTATCTCCCAATTACATGCAAAATAGTATTAATAATAGTATTTATATATATTTGAAACATTTAATTTTAAAACTTCGAATCCCAGATCCATTCCCTTTGTCCCTTGTCACCCGCTCCTGCTGGGAAGATAAGCAATTCAGTATATGTTGTATATGTATAGCTATGCAAAACATTACCATAGTAGATACATTGTAAAAAAACTGACTATATTTCCCTCCCACCCATCCCACCCCACACCTGGTCCATTCCCTAATTTGATCCTGTCCCTCTTCAAAAGTGGGTGCCTCCAACCTCCCCTTGCTCCAGAATGCCCTCCCCTCCATCATCCACCCTCTTGTTCCCCTTCCCCTTAATCTCCTGCAGGGTGAGATATCCCATTTAGTATGTATGTCATTCTCTTCCTGAGCCAAATTAAATGAGAATATGGTTTTACCTTTTTGCCTTCCTGTTCTTCCCCTCCCCTGCAACCACTTCACCTTGCCTCTTCTACATGAGATAGTTTACCCCCCCCCCGTCTCTCCCCATCTCCTCTTGCCACATTCCTCTCTCACCTTTTAACTTGACCCCTTAAGTATCATCCCTTCCCATCAAATTCAACCTGTGCCCTCTATCCATGTATATCTGTAAACATATATACACCCATTCACATATGTATTCATATGCCCATATACCCTTCTTCAATTATTTTCATACTGAGAAAGGTTTTATCAGTCACAGTTATTGTTTTTCCATGTAGGAATGTAAGTAGTTCAACTTTGATAAGTTCATAATGATTTCTTTTGCCTGATTACCTTCTCAAGCATCTCTTGCTTCTTGTGTCTGAATGTCAAATTTTCTATTCAACTCTGGTTTTTTCCTCAAGAATGCTTGAAAGCCCTCTATTCCACTGAATGACCATATTTCCCCCTGAAACAAAATACTCAGTTTTTCTGGGTATATAATTCTTGGTTTTAATCCCAGATCCTTTGCCCTGTGGAATATCATATTCCATGCCCTTCGATCCCTCAGTGTAGAAGCTGCCAGGTCATTTGCTATTCTGATTGTGTTTCCACAGTATTGAAATTGTTTATTCCTGGCTGCTTGTAGTATTTTCTCCTTGATCTGGGAATTCTGGAATCTGGCTATAATATTCCTAGGAATTTTATTTTGGGGATATTTTTCAGGAGGTGATCAGTAGGTTCTTTCACCCTCTATTTTGCTCTCTGGGTCTAAAACATCAGGGCATTTTCCTTGAGAATTTCTTGAAGAATGATTTCTAGGTTCTTTCTTTGATCATGGCTTTCAGGTAGTCCAGTAATTTTTAACTTATCTCTCCTGGATCTATTTTCCAGGTCAGTGCTTTTTCCCATGAGAGATATTTCACATTGCTTTCTATTTTTTTTCATTTGTTTGGATCTGTTTAATACTATCTTGATTTCTCATTAAGTCACTAGCTTCCGTTTGCTCCAGTCTAACTCTGAAGGAATGAATCTCCTCAGTGAGCTTTTGAGATTCTTTTTCCATCTGGCAAATTCGACTTTTTAAGGCATTCTTCTCCTCGTTGCCCTTTTGAGCCTCCTTTGCCATTTGAGTCAGTCTACTTTTTAAAGTGTTATTTTCATCAGTCAGGCTGTCGACTCTCATTTCATACTTTTCCTGCATCCTTCTCATTTCTCTTCCCAATTTTTCCTCCACTTCTCTTATTTGGTTTTTAAAATCCTTCTTAAGGTCCTCTATGGCCTATAACCCCCTTGTATTTTCATTTGGGGCTTTTGGTGCAGGAGTTCTGACCTCACAGACCTCCTCCTGTTCCATACTTCAATCCTCTTTGCCCCCAAAATAGGAGTCTAATGTTGCATTTTTCTATTTATTTTGTTTCCTTTGCCTAGGCATGTTGCCACTTAATTACTTGACTTTTAGGCTTGTTGCCACAGTAGGACTCTGCCACCAGACAGGGGAGCTTCCGTCCCAAACGTTGGGCTCTTCTCAACTTCCAGAGGTATTAGTTGGGTGGCCTCTGTGAAGCCTCCACACACTCTGGCAAGCTGGATACCCACCACAAGACCTTCACCCCAGACTGCAATCCAGATCCAGGGAGGTTAAAGCAAGAGTGATTAACTCCTCGACTGATTGCTGGATCTCCCTACAGTTCGTAGGCCAGGAGCTGAAGCTGCAACTGAAGCTGCAAAATGGCACCTGTGCCGTGTCTCCTCAACCAGTTCTTGCCCCCAGGGGAAGAAGCTGACGCGTTCCCAAATACTGGTCCCAAATTCCATAGGGCACTAACCTCTCACTTTGTCCTAGGCATATCTGTGTAGATAATTCTGGAATCGCCACAGCTGCTGGTGTTCTGGGGTCCCTCCAGCCCTTGGGTGCTCATTTTCTGAGGCCAGAACCCATCCCAGGTCCTCCTGACTCCTGGGCTGGCTCTCTTACTCACTGCAACACCTGGCCACCCCCAAATAAAAAAATTTTTAAAAGAAATGACAAACAAGATGATTTCAGAAAAACTATTTCTGGAAATAGTTACATGAAGTAATGCTGAGTGAAATGAGAATAACCAGGAGAACACTGTACAAAGTCATAGTAATATTGTTCAATGAAGAACTGTGAAGGACTTAGCTATTCTCAGCAATACAATCTAAGACAATTCCAAAGAACTAATGATGAAGCACACTATCTGCCTCCAAAGAAGAACTGATATTGACTGAATATAGATGGAAGCACGCTATTTTGTACTTTCTTTCATTCATTCTTTTTCTATTATTCGAGTCTTCCTGTACAGAATGACTAATATGGAAATATTGTACATAATTGCATATGTATAATCTATATCTGATTGCTTACTGTCTCAGAAAGGGGGGAAGAGAGGGAGGGAAATATAGAATTAGGGACTCAAAACTTTAAATAAAAATGTTTAAAAATTGAGGAAAGGGGCAGCTAGGTGGCGCAGTGAGTAAGAGCGCCGGCCTCAGAGTTGGGATGACCTGGGATCGAATCCGGCCTCAAAAAATGAGCACCCACAGATAAATAATGACTAGCCGTGTAACCTTGAGCAAGTTACTTAACCCCAATTGCTTTAAAAAAAATAAAATTAAAAAAAATTTAAAAATAAATAAATAAATAAAAATTGAGGAAAAAGAGAGAAGAAAACTCCAAATGAGGTCATGAAGAGTCCATCATGACTGAAATGACTAAATAACATCTCTTGAGTATGCCCCATTTTTCCCCTGCCACCACCCTGGCACAGGCCCTCATCACCTCACTCCTGGACAATTCCAATAGTGTACTTGTTGGTCCACTTGCCACAGTCCCATTCCCATCGATTTTCCACTCAGCTATCAAAGTGATTTTCTTCAAGTGCAGGTCTTGTCATAGCACCCCCTCCCAACACATAGACTCAATGAACTCTAGTGGAGCCCTATGACCTCCAGAATCAAATATAAACCCACCTATTTGCTGTTCAAAGTCCTCTCTAACTTGCTCGCCCTACCTTTCTAGCCTTCTTATACCTTACATTCCATTCCCCATAAACTGTTCTATCCAGTAACATTGGCTTCCTTGCTGTCACTCAAACAAGATACTTTAACTCTAGAAATTATCACTGGCTATCCCAATGCCTGAAACATTGTGAAATGATGATCCTCATCTCTATCTCTTGATTTCTCTGGCTTCCAAGGGTACTTCAAATCTTATCATATTAAGATGTGATAAATTTCTTGAGCACAGGGACTTTTCATGTCTGTCTTTGTTTCATTAGATCTTAGCAGTGCTTAGCACACAGTAGGTTCTTAAATGCTTATGGATTGATTGTGTAAAAAAGACTTATTAAATTATTTGATAATAGCTCTATTTAATTATTTGAAAGATTGCCATATGTATTATTATTCAAAATAAGAGTAGATAATTAGAACTCTCTACCATCAGAATGGGCTACTTCAGGAAACTGTGAGGAGAAAAGCATTACCAAAGGTTTTCTTCAGTGAATATTTGTGCCTCTTTTTCCATTTGGCCAATTCTGCTTTTTAAGATGTTATTTTCTTCAGTATTTTTTTCTCCTTTACCAAACTGCTGACTCATTTTTTCTTCATGATTTTCTTGCATTACTCTCATTTATCTTCCCAATTTTTCTCTACCTCGCTTACTTGATTTTCAAAATCATTTTTGAGCTCTTCCATGGCTTGAAACCAATTCATATTTTTCTTAGAGACTTTGGATGTAGAAGCTTTAATTTTGTTATCTTCTTCTGAGTGTGTGTTTTGATCTTCCTTGTCACCACAGTAACTTTTAATGGTCAGATTTTTTCTGTTGTTTCCTCATTTTCCCAGCCTATTTCTTGACTTTTAACTCTTTGTTAAAGTAGGGCTCTGCTTCCAGGGCAGAGGGCACACTATCTCAAGTTTTAGTTGTTTTGTGCAGTGTTTTCAGAGATACTTCTAGGGATACTTTCAGAGATACTTCTAGTTCTTCCAAAGTGGAAGAACTCTGAGAGGTGTTTACAACTCTCCTCACCTGTGGTCTGATATGTGAGTAACTGCTAGCACTCTTTTCTGCCCTGGAATGGTGAGGAGGGCCCTGGCTCCAGTGACACCCACAAACTTTGGTGTGTTAGTGCTCCTCCTCATTCTGGGGCTGCCACCATGACAGCAATCCAGATCTGAGTATGGGCAAAGCAACAGAGCCCTGCCCCAAGTGCCAACAAAAAGACCACTGTAATCTCCTTCTGACCAGTTGTTTGACCCTCTTACTGTCTTGGCTGAGAGCTCTGGAAGCAGCGGCTACTGCTGCTGATTCAATGACTCCCAAGGTATGTTCCTGGTTTGCTAGGGCCAGGACTGTGCTAGAGTAGCATGTGCTGTACTATGGTCTACTCTCACCCAGGTGTGACAAATTTTTCCTGCTGACCTTCTAAGTTGTTTTTGGAAAATTATTTCACCCCATCTTGTTGTGGGTCCTTGCTGCTCTAGGGATTGTTTTATGGCATTATTTAAAAGTTTTTTAACTTAGAGGGTGGCTAGGTGGTACAGTGAACAGAGCACCGGCCCTGAAGTCAGGAGGATCTGACTTCAAATCTGGCCTCAGACACTTAACACTTAGTAGCCGTGTGACCTTGGGCAAGTCACTTAACCCCAATAGCCCTCCAAAAAGCAAAATAATAATAATAATAACTGGGACAGATAGGTGGTGCAGTGAATAGAGCACTGGCCCTGGAGTCAGAAGGACCTGAGTTCAAATCTGGCCTCGGACATTTAACACAAAAACTAGCTATGTGACCTTGGGCAAGTCACTTAACCCCAAATGCCCTAAAAAAGGGCAAAAAAAGTGTTTGAACTTGGAAAGACTTGCATAAATTGATGCTGAGTGAAGTGAGCAGAACCAAGAGAACATGGTACACTGCAACAGCAACATTGAGCAATGACCGACTTTGTTAGACTTGGCTCTTCTGAGCAATGTAATGATCTAAGACAGTTTAGTCCAAAAGACTCATGATGAAAAATGCTATCGACTTCCAGAGAAAGAACTATGGGGTCTGAACGCAGAGCGAAGCAAACTATTTTTTCTTTTGTTGTTCTTTTTGTTTTTTCTCTCTCATGGTTTTTCTCTTTCATTCTGATTCTTCTTTCGCAACATGACAAATGTGGAAATATGTTTAATATGATTGCACATGTGTAACCTATATCAGATTGCAAGCAAACTTGGGGAGGGGATAAGGGAGAGGGAGAAAATTTAAAACTCAACATTTTATAAAAGTGAATGTTGGGGGGGCGGAGCCAAGATGGCGGAGTAGAAACAGCTCCTCCAAGCCTCTCTGCCCCCAGATTCTCCACAAACTATGTAAAAAGGACTCTGAAAAACTTCTGGAGCCCCAGCACCCACAGAACGACACAGAGAAGCTAACCTCCCGCTGAGGACAGCCCAGCACCCTGCAGGAAGGACCAGCGCAGTGGTCTGGGAGCCGGCAGCACCCAGAGCGCAGGAGCCGAGCCGAGCCCAGGTCCACGTGAGCCAAGGTTTTAGCCCCAGGGAGGCAGGGCCAGCAGCCAGCTGGAGGAACCCCAGAACACCAGGAACTGTAGAGATTCCAGAATTATCAACATAGACTTGCCTAGGACAAAGTAAGAGGTTAGTGTCCTATGGACTTTGGGACCTGTATTTGGGGAATGCGTCAACTCCCTCCCCTGGGGGCTAGAAGCTGCTGAGGAGACACGCCACTGTGTAGTTTTCAGAGGCATTTCCGGCTCCCAGCCTACAAATCGTGGGGAGATCCAGCGATCAGTCTTGGGGGGTAATCGCTCTTGCTTTAACCTCCCTGGATCTGGATTGTGATCTAGGGTGGAAGTTGTGGGTGGGTTTACAGCTTGCCAGAAACGGAAGTTGCCCCCCACACGTTGGGGACGAAAATTCCTCTAGCTGGCCTTAAAGCCATAGTGTGGCAACAAGCCCAAAAGTCAAGCAATTAAGTGGCAACATGCCAAGGCAAAGGAAACAGAAAAATGCAACCCTAGACTCTATTTTGGGGGCATAGAGCGGGAAAAGGACTGTGAGGTCAGAAGTCCTGCTCCAAAAGCCCCAAGGGAAAACATGAGCGGGTTGCAGGCCATAGAGGACCTTAAGAAGGACTTTAAAAATCAAATAAGAGAAGTGGAGGAAAAATTAGAAAGAGAACTGAGAAGGATGCAGGAAAAGTATGAAATTAGGGTCAACAGCCTGACTGAGGAAAACAACACCTTAAAAAATAGACTAGCTCAAATGGCAAAGGAGGCCCAAAAGGGCAATGAGGAGAAGAATGCCTTAAAAGTCGAATTTGCCAGATGGAAAAAGAATCTCAAAAGTTCACTGAGGAGATTCATTCCTTCAGAGCTAGACTGGAGCAAATGGAAGCTAGTGACTTTATGAGAAATCAAGATGCTGTTAAGCAGATCCAAACAAGCGAAAGATTAGAAGGCAATGTGAAATATCTCATGGGAAAAACCACTGACCTGGAGAATAGATCCAGGAGAGACAATTTAAAAATTATTGGACTACCTGAAAGCCATGATCAAAGGAAAGAACCTAGAAATCACCCTTCAAGAAATTCTCAAGGAAAACTGCCCTGATGTTTTAGATCCAGAGGGCAAAATAGAGGTTGAAAGAATCCACAGATCACCTCCTGAAAAAGATCCCAAAAGAAAACTCCCAGGAATATTATAGCCAGGTTCCAGAATCCCCAGATCAAGGAGAAAATACTCCAAGCAGCCAGGAAGAAACAATTTCAATATTGTGGAAACACAATCAGAATAGCCCAGGACCTGGCAGCTTCTACACTAAGGGATCGAAGGGCATGGAATATGATATTCCAGAGGGCAAAGAACTGGGAATGAACCCAAGGGTCACCTACCCAGCAAAACTGAGTATTTTGTTTCAGGGAAAATATGGTCATTCAGTGGAATAGAGGACTTTCAAGCATTCTTGAGGAAAAAACCAGAGTTGAATAGAAAATTTGACATCCAGACGCAAGAAGTAAGAGATGCCTGAGAAGGTAATCAGGGAAAAGAAATCCAAAGGAACTTATCAAAGTTGAACTATTTACATTCCTATATGGAAAAGCAATATCTGTGACTGATAATATCTTTCCCACTATGAAAATAATGGAAGAAGGGGGTGTGGTCATACGAATACATATGTGAATGTGTGTGTATATGGTTACAGTTATATATGGATAGAGGGCATAGGTTGATTTTGTTGGGAAGGGAGAGTACTCAAGGGATGAAATTATGAGGTGAGAGAGGAAAGTGGCAAGAGGAAATGGGGAGAGACAGGGTAGGGTAAACTATCTCATGTAGAAGAAGCAAGGGGAAGTGGTTGCAAGGGAGGAGGAGAATAGGAAGGCAAAAAAGGCAAAACCACATTCTCATTGAATTTGGTTCAGGGAGAGAATGACATACATACTAAATGGGATATCAACCTGCAGCAGAATAGGGGGAAGGGGGATGAGAGGAGGGATGATGGATGGGAGGGCATCCTTGGGGTGAGGGGAGGTTGGAAGTACCCACTATAGAAGAGGGACAGGATCATGTAGGGAATGGACCAGGTGGGGAGTGGGATGAGTGGGAGGGAATTATAAGCAGCCTTGTACAATATATCTACTATGATAATGTTTTGCATAGCTAGACATGTACAACATATACTGAATTACTTATCTCCCCAGAGGGAATGGGTGACAAGGGAGGAAGGAAATGGATCTGAAATTCGAGGTCTTAACATTAAATATTTCAAATATATATAAATACTATTATTAATACTCTTTTGCTTATAATTGGGAGACAAGATGTGCAGGCATTGGGACACAAAGATTCACCTTCCTCTAATGGAAAAGTCGAAGAGGGTATGGGAGAAGGTATGGGAGAGAGCAGATTGGAGGAAGAGATATCTTGTGGGACTACTATTCTGGGAGGTTGGGTAGGGGAATAATGGGGGGAAAATGATTGTAACTCAAAATCTGGCGGAAATGAATGATGTAAAACAGAAGTTAATAAAGTATTTGTTTAAAAAAAAAAAAAGTGAATGTTGGGGGCGGCTAGGTGGCGCAGTGAATAGAGCGCCGGCCCTGGAATCAGAAGGACCTGAGTTCGGAGCCGGCCTCCACACCTAATCCGCACAAACAAAAAACCTAGCCGTGTAACCTTGGGCAAGTTACTTAACCCCAATTGCCCTAAAGGGGTGGCTAGGTGGCGCAGTGAGTAAGAGTGCCGGCCTCGGAGTTTGGATGACCCGAGATCAGATCCGGCCTCAGAAAATGAGCACCCACGCATAAATCAAATGACTAGCCATGTAACCTTGAGCAAGTTACTTAACCCCAATTGCTTTGAAAAAAAAAATAAATAAAAGTGAATGTTGAAACTAATAATAAATATTTTTAAAATAATGGTGTTTGGAGGGGTTTTAGGGAGAGCTCAGGTGAGTTGCTGCCTTTTCTCTGCTGTTTTAGCTCCACTCACTCTCCATCATTAAAGATTTTCAAGCAGAAATTGACTGGCCACTTATAGGGAGATGCTATCAGAACCAAGAGGTCACAGCTCTAAGAGTTGGTGATTATATTCATTCATGTAATTCAACTCAGCAAAACATTTATTAAATACCTGATGGGTGTGAGACCCTGTACTGAGCCTTTCCTCCTAAAAGTTCTCAGGAGGGGATTGGGGGTGGTGGTGGTCCACAAGGCATTGGCTCTAAAGCAGGGATCATGAAATACCTTGGCTTCCTGCTCTGCGTATGGACCCTTTCTCAGAGTAATGCTTTAAAAAAATCATAATTGAAAGAAATGCTACACTTCAACTAAAAGTCAGTGAAAATAAAGATGTAACATTTTCCCATTCAAGTTCACAGACCCCCTGAGGTTTATTCACTGACATCTTGGTATACAGACTCTAAGTTATAACCCATGCTAGACCTGGGTTCAAATTCTCCCTCTTACAATTACTGTGGGACCCTGGGAAACTGAACTTTTGGGGCCTCAGTTTCCTCATCTATAAAATGAAGCAGTTGGGACTCTTAAGGTCCATCTTTCCTGTGAGCCTCGGCTTTAGAGGTTGTGCCAATAGATGAGAATTCCCTTGAAGCTCTCAGGGTCATCTATTCCCAGCCCAGGATGTTTTCTGAGCATAGCACTGATGTCCAAGGGAGAAAATGGAAAGTGGAAATGTTTCTGTTACTGCCCAGGCCACAGCAGTGGTTAGGACTTTTTCCAACATGTCATTGGACAAGCTAGCCAGTAGCTCCAATTCGGGGCAGGCAGAACTAAGGACCTGCTCTAATAATATTGCCTGAATACTTATTTCATGCTTACGAATGAAGTCTCTTACACTCCCTCCTTCCCCTAGATGGCACTTCCTTATCAGGGGTGACTGGAGCACAGGCTGTTTTTGCAAGATGCTGAGTTGACCCAATGTTCTTAGGATTTCATTACATTCCAGAAATGGCGAGCAGGTTTAGTCCCAGCAATAAAAAAGATGGATACAGTGGCGGGGGGGTGGGGTGGGTGGGTGGGGTTGAGGGAGTGGGAGGGAGGAGTTTTGTGTGTGTGTGTGTGTATGTGTGTGTGTAGGGGGGTTAATTACACACCCACAAATCCATGTAGACTTTGGGACTCAGATTATTTTTAGATTAAATATTCTTTTTCACCTAATATAATAAAACTTAAGCCAGTGTAAGGAAAATCGGAGACTCAAATGTGTGTGTGTGTGTGTGTGTGTGTGTGTGTGTGTGTGTGTGTGTGTGTTAATGCTTATCCCAGAAATAACTTAAGCCCTTGCTTTTACTGTTGGGGAACCAATTTCCCTTTTTTTAAAATTGAAAACATCAGAACACCTCTGGATCCCAGTTGGGAAACTTATTGGAGCTTTAGGAGAAAGGGTTGTTATTCTGGCACATTTCTAGGGAAGAAGAGAACTTTCCTTTTGCACAGGCTGCTGGACAGGGTCTCCCCTCCCTCCTTTCCTTATTCCACACTCTCTTTTTCTTCCTTGTCCTCCTTCACCTTGGTGCCTTCTCTCCTGTATGTATATTGTTTGCACAGAGTTGTCTCCCTTATTAGACAATGAGCTTTCTGAGAGTCCGGAGTATTTATTTGTTTGTTTTTGGTCTTTCCTTGTATCCCCAGCACTTAGCACACAGTAGATCCTTAATAAATAAATGTTTGTTGACTTGATTCCTCCTGAAGCTCTATACCCAGCCAGGCCTTTCTTTGAGGATGACAGGTAAGAGTGCTAGCACAGCTGTGTCTCCTGCCCCTGAAGGCCTTGAAGCTGACTCAGTCTTCCTTCTCCCTTCAGGAGGATAGGGAGGGGGAAGACTTGAGGAGGGCATCATTCCCAGGACCATTAGAAATTACTGAGTTGTTTTGGCCAGTGATAATTTCAGTGTAGAGCTGGCCTCCCCACTCCCTCGTTAAAATGGTTCATGGAGCTGCTGCTACAGTCTGGAAAGAAGTGAGTTTGGGGCAGATGGTCAGGGCTGGACCATTAGTCACATTGAAACAGCAACTCATGTAACTTCTCTCTGCTTTTCTGATTTAAAGCTGACAGGATTCTTGGAGGGGCTCTCTTGGAGAAAGTCTAGTGCTGTGGAAAAAAGAACTAAATGTTTTTGTTATAGGTCCTGAGTTTACATCCCAGCTGCTACTCCTACCTACTACCTGGGTGGCTTTGGGCAATTTAGCAAACCCTTCTGGGCCTCAGTTTCCTTTTCTGTAAAATGAGTCCATCTATGGCCTCTGAGATCTAGTGCTAGTGCTATAATCCTATGATCTCTAAGAACAGTCTCAACTCTAAAACCTACAATCTAGTGCATGATAAGAACAGTGGAGTCAGAGCTTTAAAGTTTACAAAGTGTTTTACAAATATTATCTCATTTTATCCTCAAAACAACTGCATGAGATACGTGCTGTTATTATCTCCATTTGACAAATGAGAAAATTGAGGCAAATAGAAATTAAGTGATTTACTCAGGGCCACATAGTTAGGAAGTGTCCAAAATGGGATTTGAACTGAGGTCTTCCAGATTCTAGGTCCACGGCTCTATTTACCCCATCACCTTCCTGCCTCTATGTGTAGGAAAATAAATCTATTCCTTAAAAATCACCAAGCCTTCCAAGAACCCTGTAAAAAGTCACTTCTTGATTGGTGTCTTGCTTTGGGTTAACCCCCTCTTATATCCCATTATGGATAATTATTAAAAGCAAATCTATATTTTTAGTTCTGTTTTTCCCTTGGTGACCCTTAGTTAGACTGTTAAAGTGTGCAGGGTCTTGGGGCAGCTAGGTGGCGCAGTAAGTAGAGTGTCAGCCCTGGAGTCAGAAGGACCTGAGTTTGGATCTGGCCTCAGACACTTAACGCACACACAAACAAAAACCTAGCCATGTGGCCTTGGGCAAGTTACTTAGCCCCAATTGCCCTCCAAAAAGCAAAAAAACAAGTGTGCAGGGTCTTTCAGCAAAAAAAAATGACTTTATCCTGAGCAAGAAGGCATAGAAAAAAGTCAGGGCATAGGGATGGATGGTCTGGAGCAGCTTCTCATTTTTACAAGCTTTCTCATTCACTTAATAACCACTGCAGTGAGTCAGAGAAGAAAGAAAGCTGAACTTCCAGGGGGGAGTTTTGTAGTAAAATTTTACAGAAAGATGAAATGTTCTTTCGATTTGGTCTTTATTCAGTTCTTAAAGAAAGCTCTGCCAGACAGTACAGGAGGCTACCTCTGATCTCAGGACCTGAGGCCATAAAGGAGTGTTATACAGATCAGATGAGACCACTGGGTTAAAAACCCTGCAAAGTCTCCCTATTGCCTGCTCAATAAAAGCCAAATTCCTTAGCCTGGCATTCAATGCTCTCCACAGCCCAGTTCAAATCTGGCTTTCCAAGCCTTCTCTCATAGCATCCCCACCCTATGGACTTTCTGCTTTAGCCAGACCAGATTAGTTATTCTTATCACGATCCTACTATGTTTGTTTAACAGATTCCAAGCCATGGAGAGCACATGGACATGGACCTGAGCCCTGGTCATTTCTGGGGACATTTATGCTCTGTCTGGGGCACTTCCTGTGGAATATTGAGCCTTCATCCTCAGCACTTAAGCTTCATGGGATGGTCACTGTTATAACTCACTCCCCCACCTCCTCCCACTTCCATCTGTTGTAATCTTACCCTGCCTTAAAGGGCCAGCTTAAATGCCATCTCCTCCAATGAAGTCTTCCCAGATTTTCCCTATTGGAGGTGAACTTACCTAATTTTGGACCTTCTATAATACTTCATTTGTTCCTCTGTTGTGAAATTACCATGTTCTATTTTGAATTATAATTATTTGCTTATTTTGTGTCTCACCTGTGTCTATTAGTAGCTAGGTGGTGAAGTGGTTAATGTGCAGGACTTAAACTGAGTTCAAATTCTGACTCAGATACTCCCAAACTGTGTGACCCTGGGTGAGTCACTTAACCTCTGCTTGCCTAAGTTTCCTCATCTCTAAAATGGAGATAATAATAGCACCTACCTTTCAGAGCTATTGTGAAGATCAAATGAGTTAACATACATAAAATGCTTTAGAAACCTGAAAGGACTTATCTACATAAATGCTAATTATTATTGTTATTATTAGTAGTATGAATGGACAATTCATTTGGAGAAGGTGCAAGGTTGGAGGCTTGTAAGCCAGGGACCAAATGCAAGGTTTCCCCTTGGAAGAGATTCAGGATATCTAGAACATGGAAGATCTGGGACCAAAGGGTTAAACATGGAGGACTCTGTATGGGGGAAGAAGGGGATGGCCTCTTTGTGACTTGTAGGCCCAAGTCTCACATTCAAGCTTCTGTGGTCTGCAGACTTCTTACGGACAGGCCCTGCCCAGCCTGTGCTTCTGCCCCTGCATTCACAGTGACAATCTTGTGCATCGGTATCCAAGGTTACCTCCTTGCCATGACAGGAACCCTAGTGGTGGCTATATCAGAGCTGATATTTAATAAGCATTCATTGAATTGAATCCATTGAATTCCGGAAACTAACCCCCTGCTCTGTCCCAGATTTTTCATCAGTTTAGAAAGAGATTTTCTCCTCTATGTGCTTTATTGGGTTGATAAAAAGCTTGCCCAGCGGGGCTACTCTGGACTGGGCTCTCGCTCTGATGTCAGAGCATGAGAACCCTACCTCTGACACTTATTACCTGTGGGTAGACCTCCGTTTTTTCATCCATAAATGAGGGGATTGGAGTACAGGGGTTCTGAGATCTGTCTTCCAGCTCTAGTCCTGTATGATTCCCTTATATTACCAGTCTCCAGACAACCGAGCTGACCACTTACTGGTAGAAAAGCAAGTTACACATACTAGATATATGCATTTAACATATATAATCTTTCCTTTCTATTGTACTATATGTAATATTATGCATGACCAGATCACCCAATATGGAGTCACTCAAGTGGGAGATGCCAAGGACCTGCTTCTGGGAGAAGGCATCCTATGTTGGCTTACCACATGGGGGGGGGGGGACAACTTCATTCCATTGTCTATGTAGCCAGTATCTGGAGAGGGGAGAGGATTAGGTCCATTCTGTTCCTACCAAGCATTAATCCCACAAAAGTTCCTAGTCCAAAGCAGCTCCCCTGAGAGTGCCTCCAAGGACCCAGGACTTCCCTGCTAGCAACCCCTGACCTGGAATACTTGACTTTAAGGTCCTAGTGGCCCTCAGATTTCTAGGCTAGAGACTCTACTCTCCCAACCTAGAATTGAAAATTGGAAAGAACAAATAAATTGAACCAAAACCCTGAACCCATTTCTCCAAGACTCTCAGGCCCTTCCTTCCCTCCAATTTACTGAATGGCACCCCTACTGTGAGGTTCTTCACCTCTGGACACTCCTAGAAAGAGAGAATGACTATTCTTCAGGTAGATTTAAAGAAATGGGTGGTCTGGGCATGTGCCAAAGCCCTATTACACACATATATCAAAATGCCTATTTTATTTGGCATTTATTAATCTCACAATTAAAAAAAAATACTGAAAAAAGCTCACTGGATTGGAAATTTGAAGATCTAGGCTCTAGTTTTATCTCTTCCCCAACTGCCCTGACTTTTCTGGGCCTCAATTTCCTCAGCTCTTAAATAAGGGGAGGGGAATGTGCTAAACTCTGAGGGCTTTCCAGCTCTCACATTTGATGCTATCGGATCAGCAAGGTTTTATTGTCTTCATAATGCCTGTTGGAACCAGGAATATTGTGCTTCAATGATAAATTATGAGGCTGACCTCAGCTAAGAGGACCTGAGCTCCTATAATGTACCAGGGCCAGATTCAGTGGAACAATAAACAAGGAAGCAATAACAATGGCATCTTGCATTTCTTTTCCAAGGGCCTCGTATGTCAGCAGCCTGCTCCCTGACCTCCTCTGGCTGAGAAACTTTGGCTGGGTGCCTCTTCTCGCGTTTGGAATCCTCAATGTACATGCCGCATCTCCCCACAGAAATCCCTTTTTTGCTACATCAGACAGGCCCGTGTGACCCTGTCTGAAGAAAAACCGGACCCTTCGAGGGAAGCGGCTTCTCTGCAAACATGGGCCCTTGACCCTGGAGAGACAGCTTCTTTATTAGGGCCATTTATTATTTACAAAGCATTGGAGGTATACACAGCATTTTATGAGACACAAAAGACAAGGTCCCTGCCCTGTGGTGCTGGAGATTTTATCCTGCATTTCATTTGTCTACGTTAAACTGTAAAGACAGTGAGGTGTGTGGCTGGGATGAGTGGGGAGTAGTAAGATCGCTGTCAGAGCCAGAGAAATGATTTCTGAAGACGAATGTTCAGAGGCAGGAGGCAGAGGGACAGAGAAGGGGGTTGGGACCAGCTCCAGGATCCAGACAGAAATTCAGAGAAGGTGCTTATGTTATAGCTGAATGACTCAAAGGAAATGTGCATCTGTGTGTGTGTGTGTGTGTGTGTGTGTGTGTGTGTGTGTGTGTGTGATGGAGAGAGGAAGTGAATTAAGGAAAAATTAAGAGGAATAATAATAATAGCTAACATTGATATAGGGCTTTAAAGGTTTGTAAAGTGCTTTGCATATGTTATCTCAACTGATCCCCCAATAGCCCTATGAGGTAGACCATATTATTATCCCAGTTTTGCAGATAAGGAAACTGAGGCCCAAAGTAATTTACCTTCATCTATGTAGCTATGATTCTTGCCTTCAGGTCCAATACTCTATTTAGTAGCCCACCTTTAGGCAAAAGACCAGGACTATTTCTGGGGTTTTCTCCTCTCTTTAAGTGGATATCGTTTGGGAAAGTTGCTCCTGGGGTATGGGAGAGGGGGCTCAGAAAAGTCTTCATTGTTCAAATGCCCTGCATCTTCAGATTTGCATTTCAGAACCAAGTCTAGGCATAGGTAGTCAAGTGCCTAGAATACCATACGTGGTGGAAGTGGAGTACAATAGGGAATGCTTTTAAATATTTTTCATAAAGGCAAAAGGGGTCACAAAGAATTGAACACAACTGAAAAATGACCAAACAGCAAGAAATTTTGTCGTGATTCAGACTGATGATTTGGTCAGTATAGGGAAATTGAAGTGTGAAAATTCCATCATGGGCACTCAAATGGGCTTACATGGTTACATGGCTATGGAGTCAAGAACCTCCATGTTCAATTCTTGCCTTAGACAATCAGCCTCAGTTTCCTCATCTGCAAAATTGTGATAATGGTATCACCTACTTTGTAGGGTTGTTGTTGGGGGGGTCAATTAAGATTACTCAGATGCATCAGAAGGCAGGACTAGACCCTGCCCCAACTCAGAGCCAAATGGTCTATCCATTGTCATGCTATCTTTTTAATAGTTCTAAATAATTTTAATGGCAGAAAATCTCCGTATGTCAGATGGGTGTTTATTTATGGATTTCTCCTATGTTCTCCCTCAAAGTGCTCTGCAGAGATCCAAAGACCTGGGAAGGCATTCAGGAATAGTTTTGCCCTATAGTGGGGGAAAATAGAGCACATCCTAAAGATAGAATTATTCCTCCTTTGAATTCAGGATTGTGTTCATTACAAAATAGGTTTTGCCACTCAGACATAGACATGAGCTTGACTGAACAGTCATGGTTTCAGACTAAGTTCTGAAATAGGTGAAATATAATATAGCACTTTACAGCGAAAGAAACACTTTCGTGCCCATTATCTCATTTGATCCTCATGGTAGCTTTTCAAGGTAGGCAGAATAAATATTAAGATCATCAGGCCTAATCAAACTCCCTTATTTTTCAGAGAGTAACACCTAAGCTGTAAGAGGTGAAATGAGTTCCATGAAGTCACAAAGACAGTAAGTGGCAGAATATGAATTTGAACACGGGTCATAAGGTCAAAGGATTATCGTTTTAGAGCTAGAAAGGACTTTCAAGGTCATCTCATCCAAACTGTTTATTTTACAGGTAAAGAACTCAAGCCCAGAGAGCTGAGTGATTTGCCCAAGGCCTTCTGACTCTAGACCCAGAGCACTGTCTACTGCAGCTTAAATATTATTACACCAGGAAAAAATTGAAACTGACCAAAGTGAAATAGTTTATCCAAGGTCATGAAGCCTCTACTAAATGGCCTATCTTGGACTCAGATCCAGGCCTTTTGATTTTTCTGGCCCAATGTTTGTTTTGCTTTTCCCACCAAACCAGGTTGCTTCTCAAATAGGCACCAGACGGCTTTTCTACCTACCCTGTAGGGCAATGCTGGTTAACAAATCCTACTATATTATCATCATCATCAAATCTTATTAAAAGTCCACTGGTGCATGGTGGAGGGCACTGTGACTGGCCTTCTGGCTCCAAGTTCCCTCTTCCCATCCCAGCAGGGTCTATGGTGTGTCTGCTGGAGATGGGGGAGGGGGTGGACTGCTACAGCTATTGCCCAGCTTCACTCCACTCCCAACTTTTCTCCCCTTCCTCCAGTTCCATCTCCATTCTGCCTCCCTCCTCCAACTGATTTGCCAAGACCCTTCCTCCCATTTTCCTTCTCTTTACCAGTAATAGCTAACATTTATATTATCACTTTAAAGGCTTTTGTTTTTAATTATTTATTTATTTTAAATATTCATTTAATTTTTTTGGTCCAAATTCTCTCCCTCCCTCTACACCCTTCCCTACCCATTGAGAGATCAAGCATTATAGCAATTATACATATGAAATCATGCAAAATGTATTTCCCTATTAGCCATGTTGCAAAAATTTTAAAGAAATAAAAATAAAGTAAAAAATCATACTTCAATTTATACCCAGTTTGCTTTAAAATTTGCCAAAACACGTTACATATATTATTTCATTCGATCCTCACAGTAACTTGGTGAGGTAGGTACTTTTGTTATCCCCTTTTACAGATGAGGAAGTTGAGGCTGATGGAGGTTAAATGTCCAGTAAACATTTAAAGTAAAATTGAATCTTTCTTCCTGATTCCTAGTGCAGCACCCTATCCACTATACAATTTATCTGCACCAAGGCAAGAGCCTTAATCCTACTACTGCCTAGATTATTTCATGGTTGATGACTACTTTATCCCAACTAATTTTTACTGGTGATATCAAACAATAAGATATGTCGCAATGGAAAAAATGCTGGATTTGGAAGTCACATAGATCTGGCAAGGGTCGAATTCCACTTCTGATCCTTATTTATTGTATAACCAATGGCAGGTCTTCTTATCTCTCTGAGCCTCCGTTTTTTCCATCTATGAAATGGGGATAATACCTAAAGTTATAAGGCTCAAAAGAGAGGATCAATTAATCAACAGGGTGGATCACTAGTCCCAGGTGCTGTGCTAATGACCAAAGCCTTCAGAGAGTTTCCATTCTTATTGAGGAGACCACATGCACAGAAATGGGCTTGCATACAGAGTATCCATTTAAGGTTATAATGTTTAAGGTTACATAAAGAGGAAACTCTAGTGTGTGGGGCATTCCAGGCTTGGGGGCTTGCGATACACTTTCAATGCTTCACCAACCTTAAAGTGTTATTGTTTCTGTAGCACTTTGAGGTTTACAAAGTCAAGAAGGCAGGTAAACAAGCATCTGTTAAGAGTTTACTGTATGCCAGGGGCAGCTAGGTGGCACCATCGTGCATAGAGTGTCATCCTGGAGTCAGGAAGATTTATCTTCCTAAATTCAAATCTAGCCTTCCTAGTTGTGTGACCCTGAGCAAGTCACTTAACACTGGTGACCTCAGTTTCCCCATCTGTAAAATGATCTGGAGAAGGAAATAGCAGAACCACTCCAGTATCTCTGCCAAGAAACCCCCAAATGGGGTCAGGAAGAGTCGGACAGGACTGAAACTGCTGAACAACATGTGCCAGGCACTGTGCTAAGGGCTAGAGATACAAAGAAAGACAAAAACAATTTCCTCACAACCACTATATGAGAGCATGTAACTATCACTTCCATTTTACAGATGGAGAAACTGAGGCTCAGAGAAAGTAAATTACTTGTCCATGGTCACACAACTGGTTAGTGTCAGAGTTGGGATACAGACTCTCTCAAGCCTCATCTCTTAAATCCAAGTTCAAGTTTGTGTAAAAGTGTTCTATTTCTTTCACATGGGTATCCTGTCTTGACTATGAGATTGCAAAAAGACAGCCTTTCCAGAGCATCTAATACAGGGTTCTGCACACTGTGCAGCCTGTCAATGGCCCCAGGGTAGTCTCTGTTTGAGCCTATCAGTATTCCCTTAGAAGAGGCTTCATCTGAATTCTGAGAGAGAGGTTCAGCTAGCTATGGATGGAATCTGCCAGCTGGAAATCATTCTGTTTATTTGGGGTGCTCTGGGTTCTGCAGGCACACTCCCAGAAGCCTGGGGAATGTTCTTGGTGCTACTGTAAAAGCACGATTGACCTACCTATCAGATTATTTAAATTTTCTTACAAGACTCAATGCTTTCTACCTGTTCCACCCCCACCCCCCCGCTTAGAGATCTGGTGCCCATCGGGATTTATGAGTTGGATTTTTTTTCTTTGTAAACTCTTCCATGTGTCTTCCTTTTCCTCTTTGCGGCAGAGATTAATGGTGGACTTAAATGAATTTCATCCCCTGAAATGTGAGGCTATTTTTCAAAGTACAGCAATTGCTGCAATTTTACCACTTTTTTATGTGACCCTAGAAGCAAGCTCTTGTTTTGATAGGGTTACCAGTCTGGCAGACCAGAAGTATGCCAGAGATAGAGCATATCTGTACTTGATAAAAGCTCTTATGCTATTCTGGACGAACAGATGCAGAAATGTGCATTGGATGAAGAATTAGCTAGCTGGCTTTGCATCTGATTGAAAGAACACACAAAAAGAATACTGATGAATATTTAGCTAATTACTACCAGTGGGATTTGGTAGTACTTTCACCTCTTGGGAACTCAGTCTCCTCATGTGTAAAGTGAGAGAGTCAAATTAAGTGACCTCAGAGGTCCATTCCAGCTCCAAATATATTATCGTTTGACTTATGACAACTTTATCAGTTGCTTGTGAAGGTCCACAGGACTCTATCTTTGACTTTCTCCTTTTTAATGATTGGGGTTCTTTTTAATCTAAAACTCAGATGTATGCTTATCAAATTTGCAGTGACACAAACCTGAGAGGGATAGCTAAATAAGATTTTTAAGAACTGTGAACCAACAAAATGAAATTTAACTGGGAAAAAATAGAAAGTCTAGCAATTTCAGCTTATCCAAAATAAAAATCAATTGCAAAAAATACAGGATGGGGAACACTTGACAATAGGTCGTGTAAAAAAAGACCTGAGAATTTTTGTTTACTCTACGAGCCAACAGCATATAATAATAATAGGCAAGTCTTAAGAGTTATCCAAGGTTGAGAAAAATTAAGTGACTGACTTGCCCCCAGTTGGCCAGCTAGGTTGGTGCAGTAGATAGCGTGCTGGGTTTGAAGTCAAAAAGACTTACTTCTTGAGTTCAAATCTGGTCTCAGAAACTTCCTTGTTGTGTGACCCTGAGCGAGTCATTTAACACTGTTTGTCTCAGTTTCCTTATGTGCAAAATGAGCTGGAAAAGGAGATGACAAACCAAGAAAACCCCAAATGGAGTCACAAGGAGTTGGATGTGACTGAACAATGACAATGCCCCTGGTTACATAGGTTACATAAATAATAAGTGTCAGAAGTGGTATTTGAATCCAGATCTTCCTGATTCCAATCCCAGCATGCTATCCATCAGTCCATACTATTTAAGTTCCTCTTCCTTTCCTTTCCTTTCCTTTCCTTTCCTTTCCTTTCCTTTCCTTTCCTTTCCTTTCCTTTCCTTTCCTTTCCTTTCCTTTCCTTTCCTTTCCTTTCCTTTCCCTTTCCCTTTCCTTTCCCTTTCCTTTCCCTTTCCTTTCCCTTTCCCTTTTCCTTTCCTTTCCTTTCCTTTCCTTTCCTTTCCTTTCCTTTCCTTTCCTTTCCTTTCCTTTCCTTTCCTTTC
The DNA here is from genome assembly GCA_011680675.1 of Gymnobelideus leadbeateri. Taxonomy (NCBI): domain Eukaryota; kingdom Metazoa; phylum Chordata; class Mammalia; order Diprotodontia; family Petauridae; genus Gymnobelideus; species Gymnobelideus leadbeateri. The sequence goes on from WOXC01009608.1 coordinate 364,950, forward strand.
CTTTTTCCTTTCCTTTCCTTTCCTTTCCTTTCCTTTCCTTTCCTTTCCTTTCCTTTCCTTTCCTTTCCTTTCCTTTCCTTTCCTTTCCTTTCCTTTCCTTTCCTTTCCTTTCCTTTCCTTTCCTTTCCTTTCCTTTCCTTTCCTTCATTCCCCTCCCCTCCCCTTCCCTCCCCTTCCCTCTCCTCCCCTTCCCTTCCCTTCTCTTCCTTATTTCTTTTAAGAATTTATAATCTAATAAGTGAGATATCATCAGCTCATTTCTATTAAATTAAACAAATGTTCCTTAAATAGGTACTAAGTGAAGAGTGTTGTATCAGGTACTGGGGTGGGGGTGGGGGTATCAAGATAAGATAAGGTAAGACCAGCCCCTATCCTCATGGATATGTTTCTACAACTTATTCTTAAGGTGCTAAGAAAAATCCTGGAGGAATCTATGCCTACTGCTTAACAATTATAGTTCTTGGGTTCCCATTAGTGGATGTTCCTCATTGAATGAATCAACTAACATTACATCATTAAATCTCAACCATATACTTTTGTTAAAAAGTAAGTAAAGCAGGGGTGGCTAGGTGAGGCAGTAAATAGAGAGTGACTAAAATATAACGTTCTACTCGAAACTGGGGCACATTCTTCCACTAATCTGCATAGTCTCCATGGGGGAGAGAGAGCACAAACTTACAAAACCATAGCACAGAGACACATGGACAGTGACAATTCACAGCTCTAGACTTTGGGATCTGATGTCTATTGATTATCCCATCAGTAACAATAGTTATTGTACAATAGTTAATTGATGGGAAGGACCATTCCCCTTCTGGTGTCTCTACTCTTCTTGTGGGGAGGACTGCTTCTTTTCTAGGCTGAGGAAAGAGTGTTAAGCTCTTTTAACAAAGTAAACCTTTAGCCTAAAGGCTGAAGAACTTTTCCAGGTTGGCTCTGAGGGGTTTCCACCTTGAAAGGGAGTGAAGGGAGTAGTGAAGGGAGATGGAAAGAAAGATAGAAACTTTCTCCTCCAATCAACTCTGCAATGCAATAAAATGGAGGTGGAAGAAGAATGGCTCAAAGACCCAGGTAGAAGGATTAGCTTTTGTGAGGAGTGAGATTATCTCTTCTTTTGAGACAAATGGACAGGATAATGGGTGCTGATACCAAAGAGTATATGAGGCAACTAGGTGGCACAGTGGATAGAGCACTGGGCTTGGAATCAGGAAGACTCATCTTCACGAGTCCAATCTATCATCAGACACTTACTAGCTGTGTGACCCTGAGTAAGTCACTCACTCCTTTTTGCCTCAATAAAGTGAGCTGGAGAAGGAAATGGCAAATGATTCGAGTATCTTTGCCAAGAAAACCCCAAAATGTGGTCATGGAGAATTGGACATGACTAGAAACAAATGAACAAAAACCAAGGAGCAGAAAGGAAAGAAAGAGGGATATTGTGGAACTCCAAATTTGTCCTCAATCCTCTTAGTAAAGTGTGAACTGAGGCTATTTTCATTAAGTGTGGAAAATGACAATGACAGGAGTTGAAGAGGGATGGCAAAGTTCAGAACAGCTTTTGTGGTAAATGAGATAGTCAATCAGAGAAGGGGAGAAACAAGAGCCTGGTTAAGGTTATACACCGTAGATATATAGTGATTTTTTTTTAATGATAAGGATTCAGGGATTTGTTCCTTCACTGGAAGAAACTTGAAAAGGGCAAACAGGACTTTTGCATTTCTCCAGTTCTGTTCTCTCTCTCTTGTTCTCCGCAGTCTTTCACACATTACTGATCGTGGGTCAGCAGGTAAACCCACCAGCGCTTTCAATGTGGGAGGGTGCCATTCATTTCCATCAGTCAATTTGAATTCATCCAGGGGATCAAGGTGCTCTCCAATGATCTCCTTGCTTATCTTAGGATCATAGATCTATCCTGGAAGATACTTCAAAAGTAATCAAAACCCTTTTTCAGTTGACAAAACCAATGCCTAGTACTGTCAAGTGGTGTGATGGTCACACACGTAGTAAGCATGCTTGGGCAGGATTTGAACTGAGATCCACTGACTTCATAGCCAGTAGTACTCTTTCCATTGGGCCAAGATACCACCTCATTAACTTATTGTTAGTTTTGTTCTTTCCTTTTAAAGTCAAAGGTCATTTTCCCTGGTAGAGAAAACAGAAACAAAACAAGGAATTAGTAATTTTATCTTCTCATTGTCATTAGTCATCATCATTCTATACACCCTGAATTAACCATCCTCTATCTTTTTTGATCCCCCTCTTTCCCCTTAATGCAACTTTCTAAAAATCTCAGTTGGTTGTCCTTAGCTTTCTTTGCCAGTCTCCATTCTTTCTGGGCTTTAGCACTACTGACACTTCTTACAGGACCATGCCAAGTTCTTGTATTCATCCTCTCTTACCTGTCCTGGTTTGCATGTTATGTACATACCTTTTAAATATCCAAGTTGGTTGTTAAGCTCTCTGTGTATACACAATGGTCTGTTTTTCCTTCTAATCAGAGTTGTTTCTCTTTGTGTCTTCACTATTTCATTCCTGAGAACATGCCCTCCCCTCCTGGCCTGACTTTCCCTGTAGACCTTCAGTTCATGGGCTCCTATTAGCCTTCCTCCCTTTGAAATCTGCTTTCCCCAAAACCTAGGGTGCACACCAGACAGTGCCCAGTTCTCCTCTCTTACCCTAAATGGAATCCCAGAGAAGTTGATTCTTTCTCAAGTAGGTGTTAGTAAAAGGATTTGATCTCCTTCCTTTTATTTTCTCCATCTTGTCATTATGCAGTGGAAGGAAGGGGCTAATACTGTGGGGTGACCCTTGAATCAAAACCGGTAAATGTTCTAAAGAGACAAAGTCAAGTGGAGAAATGGAGTGACCTCCCATCTGGATTATCCACTAATTATTTCATGAAAGATATTATTTGGGCAGGAACCCTTCCCTCACACCCTAAGAATCAGCTCACTCCAGTGTCTTGTGGTGTCAGTTTGGGAAGGGCAAGAGCTAAGAGCCTTTTGTGTTTAACCATTTAATAGAGGCAGAGTTTCCAGGATTATGTAGTCTTGCTCTATCCTACCATGGTCAGACACCACTGGTAACATTGTGGTCAGTTTTAATGCAATGTTTCAGTAAGGACACTGATAAACCATAGAGTGTTCAGACAAGGGTAACAAGAATGGCAAAGGGCCAAATGCTCTAAAAGAATCACTAAGGAAACAGGGATGCTTAGCCTGGAAAAGAGAACACAAAAGGGAAACAGAATAACTCTCTTTAAGAATCTGAAGGACTGTGTGACAGGCCCAGTAATTGCCACAGGCCTCTCCTCTCCCTTCATTCACACAAATTACATTAGATTTTCCCTAAAAAGCAAAGAAATTGGAACTCAACTGTCTTCAGGATAGCTCAAGCTGTGTCTCCCTTGACACAACTTCCTGGTGGCCTCTGGTTGTGATGATGTGTCTTCCTGGTCACCTAGGGACATAAAAGTACCCCCTATGTAGGATCAGTGCCCTTAAGGCCTGGTAGATGCCAAATGAACATAGGAATCACCACTTCCTGCCCTGCTGAGTAGATATGCTTCTGTATGGAGACAATGTGGGATTGTATCTACATGAGCTAAGTGCTACTCTAACCTTGTTGCCTATCCTTACTATTCTAAAGCCAAGCAAACCTTTTCTTAACTGTTCAATGACCAACAAGTGCCTCTTTTCAATCCAATGTACAAAGTACCATCATTAGTCTAGCTCTGTATAGTCTGTCACATGAGAGAGGGGCGAGGATTGTCTAATTGCACCATTAAAGAGCAGAACTAAGAGTAATGGTTGGGATTTAAAAAGCAGAAGTCCTAGGCTTCATATATGGAAAATCTTCCTAATTATTAGGAATTAATCAAAAGTGAAATACTGGGGAGGTAGAGGCTTTTTCCTCATAGAAGATCTTTAAACAGAGACTGGATAACCACTTGTTGGGTATATTGCTGAAGGGGATTCTTACTTGGGTGAGGTTTGGACAAAATCACTGATGAGATCTCTTGTTCACCCTCAGATTCCATGATGTCCCAAAGCTGGTGGGAAAGTGGAGGAAAGAATTGGGCAGAACAGGCAGCTTTTCCTTAGGTTCCTCTAAAGACCAATGGATACAACTCAAAGAGACCTAGATAACCAGGTGTCCCCCAATTTTTTAGCAGGGAATAACCAGAGTCAGCATGTTTTCTCATCCCCTAGCTAACAAAGCTCTTTGCTGCCATGTAGTGGGAGATGGGACACAGTGGACATTGGGGTAGGGTGGATGCTGGAGTTTCTTGCTTCTACAAGGTACTCAGTGTAAAAGTCCCCAGTTGAGGAAAGGGAGAAAGAAGATGACTGACAAATTTTATATGCTTTGTAATTTTTCCTCTAAAGATGGATTCTGGCTTTTGGACAAGCTAAAGAATGGTAGCTCTAGAGCTGTAAAGGACCAACCTCCTCATTTTACAGTTGAGGAAATTGAGGCCCAGTGAGTCTGGGAGATGTCCAAGGTAATACAGATAGGACACTCCGGGGGTGTTGTTCTTCCCACTGTACCGAAGTCACTTCCTTTGGCATGGTTATGTCAACAATTTATGCCCAAGTTATGATACTTCTCCAAAAACTCACACTTCAAGGGACACTCTAGGGATTGAAAGATTATAGGTCTGCCATCTTTTTTTTAAAGATCTTTCTAAGTTTATTGTAAGTTGGTTAAAATAATCATTTGACTGATAGATCAAAATGGACCCTTTGGGGCTCACCTCTAAAAAAGGAATCTCATGTATATGCTAAGAGCATATGAGATTATTTGATAAATGTAACCACAAAGATGACTCTGTTCATTGACCCTTTGATTATTAATATTAAGTAAAGAACTATGGAAGTAGAAACTCTGGGAGCATGATGTACCTTGCTATACCTGGAGATTGATATATAACTTTTACTGGCTTTAGCAGGGAATTCCCACTGAGCAAATTGCATCTACAATTATATCTTCACAGAAAAGAGATTAAACTTACCAAAAGAAACTCCATAATAATTTAGAATCATGATAAAAAATAAAGATCTAGGATCTACAAAATTGGAAATAACACTGTAGAAGTAAGACCTGAAGAAGATAAACATGAAAATTGGCAGTATAGAAAAGACAGTGGAAAATCTCAGTGAATCTGTGGACTCTACAAAGAATAGAATAGCAAAGAGAGAACAAAAGAAATGTAGCCATGGCAAAAACAAGTAATAGAAGAAACTTTGTTTTGAAAATAGGAAAACTGAAAGAAGACAAGATTGCCAAAAACTAGTTAGCCAACCAATCAACAAGTATTATTAAGTACTTACTGAGTCATTTACAGTCTGAGAATTACTAGTCTTTAGGGAAAAAAATGCAAAACAAAACATGAATAACAAAGAATCTGAATACCACATTTCCAGGAAATGAAAATTGCCTGGCAGTATGAAAACAGAGAGCTGAGTGCACATCTATAGAATCTTTAAAATGGTATCAGAGGAGTCCTAAGTTTTTTTTTTCCTTGTTTTCCTGTTCTTCTCTTTCTTTCTTTCTTTCTTTTTTTTTCTGGTTTACATCATTCATTTCCACCAGATTATGAGTTACATTTTCCCCCCATTTTTTCCCTACCCACCACCCCAGAATAGCAGTCCCACTAGATATCCCCTCATCCAATCTGCTCTCTCCCATAACTTCTCCTGTACCCCCTTCGACTCTGCCATTAGGGCAAGGTGAATCTCTGAGCCCCACTGCCTGGACATCTTATGAAACATTTAATTTTAAAACTTCGATTTTCAGATGCATTCCCCTTCTCCCTTGTCACCCACTCCCTCTGAGAAGATAAGCAATTCAGTATGTGTTGTACATGTATATCTATGCAAAACATTACCATAGTAGATATATTGTAAAAGACTGCTTATATTTCCCTCCCACCTGTCTCACCTCCCACCTGGTCCATTCCCTACTTTGATCCTGTCCCTCTTTGATAGTGGGTACTTCTAACCTCCCCTCTCCCAGAATGCCCTCCCCTCCATCATCCCCCCTCTCACCCCCCTTTCCCCTATTCAGGAGAGTGAGTGAGGGTAAGATATTCCATTTAGTATGTATGTGATTCTCTCCTTGAGCCAACTTCAATGAGAATATGCTTTTGCCTTTTTGCTTTCCTGTTCTTCCCCTCCCCTGCAACTACTTCCCCTTGCCTCTTCTACATGAGATAGTTTACCCTACCCTGTCTCTCTCCATCTCCTCTTGCCACTTTCCTCTCTCACCTCTTGACTTCACCCCTTAAGAATCATCCCTTCCTTGGGGTGGCTAGGTGGTGCAGCGAGCAGAGAGCCAGCCCCGGAGCCAGATGGACCCGAGCTCGGATCCGGCCCCAGACACCCAACACACAAACAAAAACCCAGCCACGTGAACCTGGGCAAGTCACCCAACCCCAATTGCCCTCCAAAAAAAAATAATAATCATCCTTTTCCATCAAATTCAACCTGTGCCCTCTATCCACGTATACCTGTGAACATATGCCATGTACCCTTCTTCAATTATTTTCATATTGAGAAAGGTTTCATCAAACACTGTTATTGTTTTTCCATGTAGGAATGTAAATAGTTCAACTTTGATAAGTTCCTTTTGATTTCTTTTCCTTGATTACCTTCTCAAGCATCTCTTGCTTCTTGTGTCTGAATGTCAAATTTTCTATTCAACTCTGGTTTTTTCATCAAGAATGATTGAAAGTCCTCTATTCCACTGAATGACCATATTTTCCCCTGAAACAAAATACTCAGTTTTGCTGGGTAGGTGACCCTTGGGTTCATTCCCAGTTCTTTTGCCCTCTGGAATATCATATTCCATGCCCTTCGATCCCTCAGTGTAGAAGCTGCCAGGTCCTGGGCTATTCTGATTGTGTTTCCACAATATTGAAATTGTTTCTTCCTGGCTGCTTGTAGTATTTTCTCCTTGATCTGGGGATTCTGGAACCTGGCTATAATATTCCTGGGAGTTTTCTTTTGGGGATCTTTTTCAGGAGGTGATCTGTGGATTCTTTCACCCTCTATTTTGCCCTCTGGGTCTAAAACATCAGGGCAATTTTCCTTGAGAATTTCTTTAAGGATGATTTATAGGTTCTTTCTTTGATCATGGCTTTCAGGTAGTCCAATAATTTTTAAATTATCTCTCCTGGATCTATTTTCCAGGTCAGTGGTTTTTCTCATGAGATATTTCACACTGCCTTCTATTCTTTCATTTGTTGGGATCTGTTTAATAGTATCTTGATTTCTCATAAAGTCACTAGCTTCCATTTGCTCCAGTCTAACTCTGAAGGAATGAATCTCCTCAGTGAGCTTTTGAGACTCTTTTTCCATCTGGCAAATTCGACTTTTTAAGGCATTCTTCTCCTCATTGCCTTTCTGAGCCTCTTTTGCCATTTGAGTTAGTCTATTTTTTAAGGTGTTATTTTCCTCAGTCAGGCTATTGACTGTCATTTCATACTTTTCTTGCATCTTTTTCATTTCTCTTCCCAAATTTTCCCCCACTTCTCTTATCTGCTTCTTAAGGTCCTCTATGGCCTGTAGCCAGCTTGTATTTTCATTTGGGGCTTTTGGTGCAGGAGTTCTGACCTCACAGTCCTCCTCCATGCTTTGAGCCTCTTTGCCCCTAAAATAGGAGTCCAATGTTGAACTTTTCTGTTTATTTTGTTTCATTTGCCTAGGCATGTTGCCACTTAATTACTTGAGTTTTGGGCTTGTTGCCACAGTAGGACTCTGCCACCAGACAGGGGAGCCCAAACGTGGGGTCTTCACAACTTCCGCCAGTTGGGTGGCCTCTGTAAAGCCTTCACTCACTCTGGCAAGTTGGATACCCACCCCAAACTTCCCCCCCAGACCACAATCCAGATCCAGGCAGTTTAAAGCAAAAGCGATTAACCCCAGACTGATTGCTGGATCTTCCTACAGTTCGAAGACCAGGAGCTAGAGCCACTACTGACGCTGCAAAATGGCTTCTGTGCAGCTGTTTCTTCAGCAGCTTTTTGCCCCCAGGGGAGGAAGCCACGTGTTCCCCAAATACTGGTCCCAAAGTCCATAGGGCACTAACCTCTCACTTTGTCCTAGGCATATCTGTGCTGATAATTCTGGAATCGCCACAATTGCTGGTGTTCTGGGGTTCCACCAGCAGGCTGAAGGCCCGGCCGCCCTGGGGCTAAAACCTCGGACCTGGGCTGGGCTCTGCGGGCTGCGCTGTTGGTTCCCAGCGTGCTGTGCTGCCTGCTCTCAGAGTGCTGCGCTGGCCGCTCCCTGCAGGGCTGCTGGGCTGTCCTCAGCAGGAGGTTAGCTTCTCTGTGCCAATCTGTGGGTGCTGTGGCTCCAGAAGTTGTTCGGAGCTCCCTTTCACATTGTTTGAAATTTGTGTGGGTCAGAGCACATTGGAAATGCTGTTTCTACCGCCATCTTGGCTCTGCCCCTCAGGTCTGCCATCTCTTTCAGCTCTATGATTCTGTGATTATGTAGCAAGTCTCTGGACTTATTCTCCCAAACCACATGCACACCAGCAGCTTAGATACCCAGAGACTGATTATTGATATCTCCACCTCAGAGTTCTAGGGGTACTTCTATGGGCTCCAATATCATCTACTCAAGCTCTCATTCCAATGGATTCTGGCTAATATCATTTGCCAGTGTCAGTTAATATCTTATTGTCATTGATACGAATGATTAGCACTCTACTAGAATTTTAATGTGTTGGTTTTTCCTCAATATTGATCAACTCAAGTCAACAAGCATTCATTAAGGACCTACTATATGCTGGGTACTGTGCTAAGTGCTGGGAACACGAAGAAAGGCAAAAGAGAATTCCTACTGTCAAGGAACTAGCAATCTAATGGGAGAAACAACATGCAAAGAACAGTCTTCAAACAAATAGAGACAGGATTGAAGATGATCAGCAGAGGGAGGGAATTAGCATTAAGGTGGATCAAGGAAGGCTTTCTGTAGATGATGGGAAGTCAGGGAAACCAGGAGGCAGAGTTGAGGCTGGGGAGAATTCCAGGCATGGGGGACAACCAGAGAAAATGCTTGGAATCAGAAGATGGAGTTTCTTGTGGGAGAATCAGTAAGGAGGTGATCATTGTATCACAGAGAACATAGCAGGAAGAAAGGCTTCAGAAAGGAAAGAAGGAGCCAGGTTACGAAAGGCTTTGAATGCCAAACAGAGGATTTTATATTTGATCTTGGTGTGACCTAGAGGAACATCCAGAAATGGAGACAGACAGATAGGAGAACCAGAACAAATTCAAATAACAAAAACCCAGAGAGAAAAGAGAACATCAAGGAGAAGAAAATGATTAACAGGGTCAAAGGCAGCAGAGAGGTAAAGAAGAATGAGGACTGAGAAAAGACCATTAGACTTGACAATTAAGCAATTCATATCACTTGGCTTTTACAAGGGGATATTTACCAAAAAGATACAGATAGAATTGAACAAAACAAAGTTTCCCCAAATCAAGTATGTTTTCCTAGTCCTCTCTGCTCTGGTCTTTAAGGAAGTGGGATCATACTAATAGTAGATGCTCTAAACATTCTCCCCACCACTCACCTCCCCTTTGCTTGTGCCATAGCCAATGGATTCTCTTGCCTTTGGGATGATGCATTATGGCTACCTGGCTGATTCACTGCTAGACCTGGTCAAGCATGTTGCTCCTCAGGGCTGCCCTCTTATTGAGTGTGGCCATGGGACTTTCAGGGACTCTTCCATCTTGTCAAACTCTCACAATGTCTTGTACTAAAGGAGAGAAGCTACCAACAGGAGGTGGCCCCACTTAAACGAGGATGCCATCCACTTACTGGTTGACCCAATGGGAGGGCAAAGAATTGCCTCCTTCTCCCCCTCCTCAAGGACTGTCCTCACAATTCATGGCTAGCAGGAAGGAAAGTGAGGGAGGAAATGGGTCTCCTGGCTCCCCTCCACCCCCACACTGCCCTGCCTTCTCAGCATAATAGTGGGGGATCACGTAAAACGATAAATCTGAAAGGGTTTTGCCAACTGCACAAATCATAACAAAGAAATATCAAGTTATCCAATCGTGCAATGGCAGGGGAAGCCAACCCCTCTGGTGTGCCACCCATCACCCCCCGTCCCGTGACCCTTTCATTTCTTACTGCCCAGATTAATGACAGCATAAAACGAACTTCACTCCCAATGCTGTGGAACCATTTTCCAGGGCCCAGCTGTTGTCCCATCCTGCTCCCTTCTTACATGGCCTTGGGAGCAATGATATTAGAACCAGGCTATTGGGTAGTAATGGCACATTCATTTCAAGCGTGTGCTGGGGAGCCAGAAGCAATTCTGGGCCAGGACTTTTTATTTGTCTAGAATTGAGGCTTGAGACAGCTCCAGCACCCCCATCTTCATTTTGACTTCCCTCTGTTGTGGAATGCTGGGCTCTTCTCCAGTCGCCTGACGACCCCTTCCTGGATAGGAAAGCCATTTTTCTAGCACCTAAGGAGTTGGCATGAGGCAGGCACAGGCATGCTGAAGGGAGGCAGCAGTAGTTGGGTGGGGGGAGGGGGAGAGGGGAACACAGCCCACATTTTTAGCCTCATTGCTCTGTGCTGGGGTGAAGCAGGAACATAAATGATGCACTGAGGCAGGGATATAGGTGGGTTTTTTGTGTGTGTTTAAGGGGCAGGGGTTCTCTCACTGTTTCAAAGTACCTTGGGCATGGGTGGGAGTATACAACATAATGGATTTAGCATTAAAAAGTTTGAATTCAATTTCTGGCTCTTTGTAATATTACCTGTGCATAGAACAGGGACTGGGAGCTGGAAGTCACTGGATTTCTCTGCCCTCAGTTGCCCCATTTATAAAACGAGGGAGCTGAACTAGGTATTGTCTGAGGTACCTCCTAGCCTGAGATCTAGGAAACTATGAAACATAACCTCTCAGAACCTTAATTTCCTCATCTGTAAAATTAGGGAGTGGGGCTAGATGGTTCCTCAAAGTCCTTTCCAGTTTGAAATCCTAATGATCCTTTACTCTGTTAGAAAGCCTGTTATCTTTGGGCAGCTAGGTGGCTCAGTTAATAGAGCACCAGCCCTGGAGCCAGGAGGACCTGTGTTCAAATCCAGCCTCAAACACTTAACACTGTGTGACCTTGGACAAGTCTGATTAACCCTGATTGCCCTGCTTTCCTCCCTCCACAAAAAAAAAGCCTGCTCTCTGCTAGGAGCCAATAGCTCATTTCACAGTCATAAGGACTGTCAGTATATCCCTGATCCTTCTTCAATGACCTACTCACCCACTCTTCTCCACCCCTCAAATGAACTGATGAAACTATATACCCGAAGGTTGAACTTTAGTAAGCACCCTTCTTAAAGCATGCCCTGCCATAGCCATCTCTCAGCTAGATAGGAACTATAGGAACATTGTTACAAACAACAGAACACTAAATTTGGAGTAAGATGATACAGGTTTGACTTTCAGTTCTAATAGGTACAAGCTGTGTGATTTTGAAGAAGTTCCTAAATCTTCCTGAGTCTCAGTGTTTTTGCTTGCAAAATGTGTGTCCGGATACATGTTCTACTTGCAAGTTTGTTATAAGGCTCAAATGAGATAATGAAGATGAAATTCTTTATAACCATAAAGCCCCATAAGAGTGAGCATTTGGCATTAATGTCATTTCTGTTCTCTGTGGGGTGTGGCATAGGGAAAAGAGTCAGAAGACATGGGTTCAAATCCCCTCTCCTACTTCATCTCATAATGTGAAGCATCAACAGGAATTCTGGCACTTGAGAGAGAAAAGGTATCTAAGACATAACCACTTCAGTTCATGGTTGAGGAATGCTGGAGACAAAGGTAAGTAGGATCAGGGAGGTGGAAGAACTGGGTTTTTTGTTTTTGGAGGGGTGAGGTTAGGGCAATAAGGGTTTAGTGACTTGCCCAAGGTCACAGGGTTAGTACATGTTAAGGTCTGAGGCCGAATTTGAACTCAGGTCTTCCTGACTTCAGAGTTGGTGCTCTACTCACTGCACTACCTAGCCGCCCCAAGAACGGGTGTTTTAAGAGGTTAGTTAGAGCTTGAAGGAGACTGTCAGTCAGGCTCCAGATTTATTGGGGAAGGTGAGAGGACCTGGCAAGATGAAATAAACCTTAAAGGAGTCGCTAAATGTTGGATACAGAAAGGGGGTCTGAGCAGGCAGTGGGGAGCATGAAACATGCTGGCTCCTCCTCCTAGCCTTGTGTGTTGGTGGGTGGGAGAGAAGGAGCAGCCAGCCCTGCAAAGAATGCCAAGAGACATTCGTGTCTTCAGGAGTAGGCTAGGTTTCAGTGAGCACCCAAAGATAGGAAGAAAGAGATCTGTGATGAAGAGGGAGTTTAATGATAGAGGAGAGTTCCAGAAAGCAAAGCAGGCAGGGAGGGCACAGGAAAATAAGGACTAGGGAGGTTTAGGACTGAGTTTATTATGAGAGACAGCCACTGACTATGGCCTTCCCCTAACCTCCAACCCTCATCTCCCCACCCTTTCCTCCCCTTGGCAGCTAAGTGACACAGTGCATAGAGGGCTGAGCCTGGAGTCAGGAAGACCTGAATTCAGATCCAGCCTCAGACCCTTAACAAGTTATGTGGCCTCGGACAAGTCATTTTACCTTTCTCTGCCTCAGTTTCCTCAACTGTAAAATGGGAATAATAATAGCATTTCTCTCTCACAGATGTTATGTGGATCAAATGATTTATTTATACAGGGCTTACCACAGTGCTTGGCATGTAGTAGGTGCTTAATAAATGTTTATTTCCTACTTCTTTTACTATTTCCTACTTCCTCCCTCTCTTTCTTTTTTCTTTCTTTTTCTTCCTTCCTTCTCTCCCTTCTTCCTTCTTTCTTTCTCTTTCTCTCTCTCCCTTCCTTCCTTCCTTCCTTCCTTCCTTCCTTCCTTCCTTCCTTCCTTCCTTCCTTCCTTCCTTCCTTCCCTCCTTCCTCCCTTACTGAACTTGTGCTGATCTCAATTGAATTGAATGCTGGGAATAAAGAGGGAGAGCATGCCTGTATCAAGTGACACTCTTCCCCCCATCACTTATCCTGTGCTGATCTCAGGTCTCCTGACCACATGGTACTGATTTCCAGGTGAGGTAACTGGTTTGAGATAATTTAAGCTAGTAGGCAGGTGGGACAGGACTTGGGAGTAGTAGCTTGTGGTGGTCTGTGGCTGGTGTTCCACCAGAGGAAAGGACGAATGCCTTCCAAGGCATTAGCACCTGAGTCAAAGGCATGGCCACCCTGTTTTTGGTCTTCTTTTATCCCTGTCACCTTGGATAGTCCCTTCATCTCTCTGAGCCTCAGTTTCCTCATGGAGAAAGTGAGATCAGTTCATATGATTTCTCAGTTCCCTTCCGACTCTTGATCTTATGAATAATGGTAGTGTGACAAGGGCATATGAGGCTATTTACAGAACACAGGAAAGACATAATCTCTGCCCTCAGTTACCTTACAAATTATAGAGGAAAGAAAAATCCAGATGCTAGGCATTTGTTTGTATCATTCCTTCATCCACACTGCAATCACATTTCCCCCTATGTGGTATTCTCATTGTCTGCCTGTTCCTCTCAGGAGTGAATGGCCAGAAGATAACAGCTCAAGAAACAAACCGGGGCCTTTCAGGGGACTGGTAAATCTGATTCTCTGATTCCCTCTGACTCCCACCCACATACTGTCAGCATCCCGCTCCCTGCATTCACTCCTTGTACCCAGTACCTTTCTTTGCCTAGAAAGCATGGTTATCTCCAGATATGAGCTCTCTTAATGGCCCATTCCATTCAGTTTCAATGTATGTTGATAGGAGTGTTCACCAATAATGTTGCTTTGCACAGAAACTAATTTTCTTATTCATTGCACATCAGTCTCATTAAGAACCCGAAATTCATGCGACATCTCAAGAGGAAACAACTTCCATTCTGGGAGGCCTTTATCAGAATGTGTAAGCACAGTATTGACAATTTTTGGATGCTATTTCCTTCATAAATAATGGGTGTGGGTGTGATGAGGGCCACTGCTCACTGGAAGCCCATTCGTTAATGTTATTCATTTCACCAAAAAAAAAAAAAAAGACGAGCAAACAAAAGAAAATTCTGAAAGATCGCTAGTGCGGGATCAATGCTCCAAAGACCTCCGCTGAGTATACCCGTCTTGCTCCCCCAGAGCACGTGGGGCATTCGTAGGGAATAAGGAGCCCCTAATGTATAATAATTACCCTGCAGTGGAACAGAGGAATCTGGATGCAGCCTGGGCTGATGCGGGGTTCCAGCTTTGTTTTCTTGTTGTTGACACATTTCCTCCATTTTGTTTAGGAGTACGTTGTTTTTTGTAAAGTAATGTTTTATCATGTAGTAGATGTGGGAGCCATCAGAAATGATTACATTTCCCACCATGCTATGGGCCAAAGCACATGACAGAAAGCATAAGGAATGGTAAAGAATAGAGAAAAAGAATTATGAGGAAAAGGAGAAAAAAAGAATAATTTCCTGAGAAATGGTGTGTGTTGATAGCAGCAGATAAAGAATCATTAGCTGCTGGACCAGAGGCTAAGGCTTCTTGAGCTAAGGTTGGGGGTAGAATGGAGAATGTAGGAAGCAGCTCTCATCAGATAGGTAGGAACTCCTACCCTGGGACTAATAGGAATGTGAGCTGGGGGAGCGACGGAGGTACCCCTAGACTTCACTAAGGGGTTTTAGGACTACAATGAGTTCCTAGACCAAGAGAAATGAGCAGAGTGAAATTCCAAGTCAAATTCATGAGCCAGTCTCAGGAAACATTGGGAGTAAGAGAGAATGCCCATACAATCTTCACTGAATAAACACCAACTCTACCCATGTTACAGCAGATTCCTTATCAATATGAATTTGTTCCTTGTTAATGGACTTTAATCCTATAAAAGTCCCATCTAGGTTTGCAATAAATATGTTTTTGTTCAAAATACTTATTGTTTATCTTGGTTGCTAGCAGGAGAGCAGACTCAAATACTCTGGAAGCAAGCCAAGTTCAGATTGATCTGAGGGTCAGACCATGATGTTATTATTGACAAGCCTCCAAGATGGAACCTGCTTCATTTGTCCTTAGATGACACATGGATTGTGATTACAAACTTGATAACTCTTTAGCAAATAGTAAGGACATAGAGATGAACCTCAATGTAACTGTATAATTCAAATTTGTTACATATTCTTCAAAATAATATAAATTTAATCAAATTATTTGCTCTATGTTCCCTTTTGATATTTTTTCCTTTGTTTACTAATTCTTTTGTCATTTAAATACAGCTCGTGCATATATTCTTCTAGCTCTACTGTCCTGTATCATTTCCATTTCATTATCTTTCCATGTTTCTTTGTATTCTTTATATTTTTCATACTTTATTGTACTCCTCCATGTTGTTTATTGTATTTGAGAATATAATTTTGCATTCCAAAATGTCTGTGAATAAATTAATTTTTTACTAATGAATGTAATTATGTGGGGTAGATGATTGAACAGTTACATAGTTTCTGAACTGGTGTAATGACTGAGCCCAAATAGTGTTGGGGTAGGTAGGTGGCAAAGTGAATAGACCACCAGCCCTGGAGTCAGGAGGACCTGAGTTCAAATCTGGCCTCAGACATTTAACACAAAAACTAGCCATGTGACTTGGGCAAGTCACTTAACTCCAATTGCCCTCCAAAAAGCAAAAAAAAAAAGAATTGATGTCAACATGGAGGGTCATTGCTTGTCCTTTGTTCTCAATATAGACCATGACATCAGGAAGGTAACGTCTTGACTTTCAAGTTGAATTGGATTTAAGTGAGGGAGGATTGTGCAAAATCACCAGTCTTACTTTCTCCTTCAGAGCCATCTTCGTCCAGTGGCAAAATATAGATTAGGACTACTGAAGATGGCCCCAGATGCAGTGGGAGACCTTGGCCTTTTTAAGCTAAGGTCTTTCCCAGGTCTCAGGTTGACTGTAGCAATACCCATTCAGTGATTAAGATGAGGTAAAAAAAATGAGGCAAAGAATGACCTCTTTTACCTAGTAAAAAAAAAAAATCAATCTGGGAGGAGAACCCCTCAGGGTTTCTGATCAAATAGAAACAATAAGCAAATGAGGCTTGGGCTGGAACTTATTGTTGGCCGATCAATGAGAGCCAGAGTGATTTGAGTTTAAGGAATGATTCTTAAAAAAGAAATCTAGCCCATAAACTCCAAGGTAACTTGCAGGTTTCAGCAATCAAAATTTACATTCCTTTGGGAAGAGTACCCTCAGGTAAGGGTAGGATTCCCTATGTGGACAGAGGGAGAGCTAGAGAGAGAGAGAGAGAGACAGAGAGATAGAGAGAGAAGGGAAAGGGAAAGAAGGAAGGGAAGGAAGGGAGGAGCTGTGTTGCCCAACTGAAGTGGACCAGTTGGTTCTCCCATGCAACTGAGTCCTCCAATCTGCTTTTTGCAATTAAGAATGTTAAACTTCAAGTCATTCATTATATTGGAGAAGGTCAGAAAACTCACCTGGAGATTGTCCCTGAAAGGAGATTGTCTCTTTGCCTTTTCAATACTCACTCATTGACCTGCTTGAATAGGATAGAGAATTTTTAAAAGGGAGGGAATTTTCAAAAGGGAATTTAAACATTCAAGAAGAGAACCAGCTATGGAGATTATGACCAAGAAGGGGAGTCACATACCTGCCCAGGAGAGATGCCTTGGAATTGGATCATTTAAAAGCTCTTCCAACAATGCATCAGTGTGCCTTTCTAACCATAGCTTCTCCAACATTGATTTTCCATTTTTGCCATCTTTGCTGCTCTATATGGTGTGAGGTGAAACCTCAGAGTTGTACACTTATAAAACCTGTAAATGACACAAAATTTGAGGGGAGAGCTGATATATTGGATAGTAGGATTGGAATCTAAAAAGATCTCCACAGGTTAGAACAGATTAAATCTATTAAGAAGTTCATAAATAAAACAATACAATTAAAGGTGCCAGGGACATATAGTCCAATTTCCTAACTTTATCAATGGCAAAATTGAGTTCTAGAGAGTTTAAGTATAGATAAATGTAAAGTCCTACATTTAGGTTCAAAATATCAACTTCCCCAAGATGGGGAAGATGTGGCTAGACAAAATTTCAATAATCAATCAATAAATGTTTATTTAAACCCCTATTATGTGCCAGGCAGTGCTAAGCACTGGAGATATAAAAGATACAGAAAGAGACAAAAGGAGCTCACAATCTAATGTGACAAACAAATATGTATAAACAAACTATATAAAGATAAATAGGAAATAATCAACAAAGGGAAGGCATCAGGAAAGGCTTCCAGTAGAAGATGGAATTTCAGTTGGGATTAAAAGGAAGCTGGGGAAGCTGGGCAGTGTGAGACCATTAGGCAGGGGAAAGCATTCTGTGGATGGGGCACTGTCAGAAAAAAGTGCCCAAAGAGCCAGAAAAAATCTTTATGATGAATAATGTATAGTTTACCAATCAGAACATTGCTCTACTTGGGACCATCCCTGCAGTTGTGAGAACTAGCCTTGGTGTCTTCTATCTGTGAAGTTATCAACCCAGAGAAGGAGTCTACTTTCTCACTATTGCAGGGGTGGTAACCCTGAGGCTCAAGGCCACATGTGACCCTCTAGGTCTTCAAGTCCTTTGACTGAATCCAAACTTCACAGAACAAATCCCCTTAATAAAAGGCTTTGTTCTGTAAAACTTGAACTCAGTCAAAAGCCTGCATCCAAGGACCTAGAGGGCCATATGTGCCTGGAGGCTGCAGGTTCCCCACCCCTGCACTAAAGAGTTTCAGCTGTGAGCTTGCTTGTACTAGATTCAGCCTAGGGAGCGCCTGACCATAAAGATAGGAGATTAGGTTGGCTTTGTTTTTCTTACTTTTTGCCTCATTATATCCCTATACTGTATCCCCATGGCAAAATCTCATCAAGCTTAAGTTGTTGATCATATCTAGGAACTCCCCGTGAGATTAACAAAGTCTTTCTTAGAAAGGTAGACAATGTACAAAGTAAATTAGGTATCAAACAGCTATTTTCTTCACTCCAAAGAAATTCTTAAAACACAGAACACTCAAAAGCACATATTGCCAAATACTTAACATATGATGCAGCAATCCATTACTCCTGCTATATTCTCCTGGAAGTTGATATTTAAAATATTAAAACTTGAAACATATCATGGGACTACTAAACAGGGATTTTGCCTTCACCTTGACTCTACAGAACATTGTCTGAGTAACTCCCTAAAGATCTGTATCTTTTGGGAAAGCAGGGCATGGCTTGAGCTCATCTTCCTGTTGGTGTTTTATTTTCTCTTCCAAAATGCCACAGAGATCACCACTGGCATCCAAAATGCCATCACCTCTGACTGAGCAACCAGAACCTGGAAACAGGAGCTCCCAAACACTTGAACATGTGAGGTTGCCACAAAGTTTCAAAACACCTGCTTCAGGATAACTGTTCAGGCACTTGAACTCAGGGAAAGGAATAAAAAAGCAGAAGTGTCAACCCAGGGATGGCTAGGTGGCAGTGAGTAAGAGCACATGAGTCAGAAGGACCTGGGATGGTTAGGCCTAATACTTAATACCCACACAAAAATAACTGGCAGTGTAACCTTGAGCAAGTTACTTAACCCTAATTGCTTTAAAAAAAATAAAAGAAGGGTCAACCCAAGTCTTGAGGTCTAGGATAGGTCTATTTAGGCCAGCACATGCTCTTGTTGACATGAACAAAAGTATCTGAGGGGGTGTTTAAAGATTTTGTACCTGTTCAACAGAAGGGAAGAGAGAGCAAAGTCACTCCTCTATGAAACACTTCCTGGGTTTAAGGGCTCATCTATCAAGGCCCATCCCCCACTCCCATCAAGGGACCAAGGGACCAATGAAGGGATAACTTCATCATCTCAAAGTGGCACTCCTTCAGATACAGAGCATGTCTCTACAGAAATGACTCCAGATATAGCAGATTTACAGAGCTTCCTGATTGCCCCAATTACAAATATAAAAATGGGAAATAGACCCAGAATGTGAGTTAAAGTGCAAGGGGGGATGGGACTCTGAGGGATCACAGCTAGGTGGCACAATGGATAGAATAAAGTTGATAAAGCACCAGTTAATGGTGAACATGCAGAGAAGTTGCTGCTATTTCTGCTGGGAAAACTAGCAAAGGGGTAGTTGTATTTATGGTTCTAAGGATGCAACTAGGTGTTTCAGTCAGGTTTTATACATTGATATGTATGGGTTTTGCTTTTTTGTTTTGTTTTGGAAGGAATGGCAGATGGATGCTTGTATTTAGTCCAATATAGTAATTCAGTAGGATTGACTGTTGTTGAACAGGAAGTGACAGGTTGAACCATAAGGAATATGGTGTGACATGCTGAGCAATGAAGAAGTCTTTCTGGTCAATCTCTTCCCACAATCTGCTTCAGGAGATCCTTAGGGATCTGCACTATCCTTTCAGCCTGACCACTTGCTGGAGGGCAATGAATGAAGTCAATGACAGCTCAGATAAGGCTCCTGTTTGGATATTCCTTAAACTCAATTGAGGCAGAAGCTGACCCACTGTCAGAAGGAATGGTCTTGGCAATCAGTGTGCTGCAAATAACTGGCAATGATGGTTACTGCAGCAAAATTTGAGATGAAATCAGGGCTACTTGAAGCCATTTCAAGAAGTCTTCTCTTCCAATCAAAAAGAGCTCTTCCCTGGGGTCAGAACAGAAATCTCAGGGATTGCATTTATAATAAGCTACAATAAATGCCTCAGTTTCCTTATCTGTAAAATGAATTAGAGAATGAAATGACAAACCTCTTCAGTATCTTTTCCAAGAAAACCTCAAATGAGGTCATGAAAAGTTGGACATGACTGAAATGGTTAAACTACCATCACCACCACCACAATAATGAGTAATCTCTCAAAAAGGGGATAACATTTCCTTGGAGGAAGAAGGAGCTTCTGTGGCCAAAGAAAAAGCTCTTTAAAAGATGAAAGTCCAGGGGTAGCCAGGTGGCATAGTGAATAGAGCACTGTAGCAGCAAGCACCTCGGCATCCCCAGGGTGGCTGCCAACACAAGTTCTTAGATTTGCTTTTCTAAAGGAAAGCAACTCAAAATGGGTTAACAATCTTGCTTTAATCAATCAAATATATCATTTACCTAGTTCAGGGGGAAAAGTCAGCACCCCAAACTTCTGAGTATACAGACAGGTTACAAGCAGAAGTTACAAGAAGACAGAAACATTTCAGCAGACAAGCTTCCAACTGTCTGACCATTACATCCATACCTAGCCACAGTTACAAGAGAGGGAAGTACCAACATCTGGGTTTTCAAAGCCGGGGGCCTTGACAGCTGCTCAGAGTCTCATCTGTTCAAATCACACAACACTTCTCAAAGTGAGCCCGAAAACAAAATCTCACATTAGGGTATATATAGCCTTCTCCTGGTTCAGAGAATGTCACAACCCTCTTTTTTTTTTTTATAAACTATTTATTAACAGACAAGGCCAGGGAGGCCCTTTACTTCTTCTTGGACACACCCACAGTGCGACCCCTGCGGCCTGTGGTCTTGGTGTGCTGGCCTCAGACTTGGAGGCCCCAGAAATGCCAAAGCCCACGATGTGCCCGAATCTTCTTCAGTCGCTCCAGATCTTCACGAAGCTTATTGTCCAGACCGTTGGCCAGAACCTGGCTATATTTTCCATCTTTTACATACTTCTGTCTGTTAAGGAACCATTCTGGAATCTTGTATTGCCGGGGATTCTGCATGATGGTGATCACTCGCTCCACCTCATCTTCAGTGAGCTCACCAGCTCTCTTGGTGAGGTCAATGTCTGCCTTCCTCAGTACTACATGAGCATATCTTCGACCCACACCCTTGATGGCTGTGATGGCAAAAGCTATTTTCCGCCTTCCATCAATGTTGGTGTTGAGCACTCTCAAAATGTGCTGGAACTTCTCGGGGATTACAAGAGACATGGCTGCAACGGCGGCGTGAGAGCCTTCTTTGGAAGAGCACAACCCTCTTGACCTACTGCCCGAACATGAAGCATCAAGGCATGGGCATTCCTGGAAAACAAGCCTCCCACCATAGGCTCCATGTGACCACATTCAGCCTATTAGGGGGCAGAGTATATTTTCAAATCAAGGAACATTCTCAGAGTCACTTAAGCTTATCAAAGGGCCCAGAGGCAGGGAAGATCTTAAATTCCCATTCCCATGACAAGCACTGACCCTGAAGTCAAGAGGACCTGAAATTCAAATCTGGCCTCAGACACACTTGCTAGGTATGTGACCCTTGGTAAGGGTAACCTTTGCTTTTACTCATTTATTCATCTGGTCCAAAATGCTCCCAAACATCAAGATTGGTTTAATGAAATGACAGGGAAATCCAGTAGCTACTAACAAAAAAACAAGAGTTCCACACAGTTTGCCAGCAAGATAATTTGTCCATTTCTTTTTTTTCTTTTTTTTTAAATTAATTTATTAGTTTAGTTTCAGTTAACAAGATTCAATTCCATAGTTCCTTGATTTTCAAATTTCCTTTACTTCCCTCCCCCCTCCCCTCATGACATCATATAGTACAGTATAGGGTCTGCAAATGCATTCATATTAAACATTATTCCAATTACAAAGGCATATTGTACTAGGTGGGATGAAAGATGGTAAGGAAGAAGTAAAACCAAACAATGAGAAGAACAAGATCATTTAGTTTGCTTCCATCAGGATTCAGGCTCAGTTCTTTCTAGTTATATCTCTGGATGGCGCATTTCTCACTTTCTTGAGTCATTTGGGGATTTGTCCATTTCTAAGAAAGCAGCATTTAACTTCATCAAAAGTAAAGTGCAAGTGAAACTTAGAGCCATAACAAAGTTTAGGATTCTTGGCTCAGTAAGAAGGCAAATGAAATTCAGTTTTATGCTGATAGAAACAATCCAAAGCATGTTTATAATGTCTTGAAAGCTATTTATGAGCTAAAGACCTGTGGTACATCTTAACTACTCAACACTGATGGAGCCACATTGATTAGTAGTAAGGACATGATCCTGGAGAGACGGACTGAACACTTACATAGCATTCTCAGCACACTGTCATCAGCCAGTGCTGATGCCATTGATTGTAAATTTCATCAATCCCTCTCTAACCAAACTTCTAACTGAAGAAGAGGTTTTAAATGCCGTTAGACTCCTCTTGTGCGGCAATATACCTGGTGCTGATTCTATTCCAGCTGAGATTTACAAGGCAGGAGGTTCACTACTTATACAAAAGATGACTGGAATCTTCCAGGTTATATGGCAAGAGAAGATTACCCCTCAGGAGTTCAAGGATGCCTGCACTGTCCATATCTAAAAAGAAAAAGGAAATAGGTTGTCCTGTGACAACCAAATGGGAGAAGGGAGGGATATGTTTCTCTCTCTATTAATGCTGGCCAGAGTCCTCCTTAATAGGCTGATCTTTCATCTGGAAGATCACCATCTACCTAAGAGCCAGTGTGGCTTCATAAAGAGCAAAGCAATGGTTGATATGGTGTTTGCTGCCCAACAATACCAGGAGAAATGCCAGGAGCAGAACAGAAGTCTCTACATAATGTTTGTTGCTCTGACCAAGGCCTTTTATACTGAGGGCTTGTAGAAAGCCAAGGCAAAATTTGGTTTCCTGGAGAAATTCATCAATATCGTATGTCAAGCAAACTTGCATAGATTCTGGATAATGAACAGTGCTCTTACATTTTCCAATCACCAATGGAGTGAAATAGGACTATGTGCTTGCTCCCATGCTTTTTAGCATGATGTCTTCAATGATATTGTCAGATGCCTTCAACAAATATGAAAATAGCATCAAGGTTAGCTACTGCACTAAAGTAAATTATTTAACATGAAAAGGTTATAAGCCAAGACTTAAGTAGATGGACAGTTGGTGTGTGACTTTGTTTACAAATGACTGCACTCAGTGCAGCCTCTGAGGCTGAGTACAACAGATTATGGATTGATTCTCTGCCATTTGTGCTAATTTTGGTCTGACAATTAACACCAAAAAATCAGGCTCTCCACCAGCCAGCATCACACCATCCATGTGTGGGACCATCAGTTACAGCAAATAGAAATTATGAATGCTATGGATAAGTTCACTTACCTTGGTGATATACTTTTTAGGGATGTCCATATAGATGATAATGTTGATGCTCATATTGCCAGAACTAGATTTATGAGAGAAAGTATGGTCCTAAACAACTGTATGTTATATTTAGAATTTCCTTGTCACGGCTTTTTAAGCCATTATGGAACCCTTTGTCCCCCCAATTCAAATCATGGATTTTGCCCTCCCCTCAAAAAAAACCACAAGAATTATGTGGAAGCTGGGGCTGTGATGCTCGTTTTCTCTCAATATCTTCTCTGGTTTGTACAAAAATAAAGCTGAAAAAGAGTAAAAGCTAGAGAAGTGGAGTCAAGATGGCAGAGTAAAGGCAGGGATTCTCCTGAGTTCTCCATCAAACCCCTCCAAATACCTTTAAAGAATTACTCTAAACAAATTTTAGAGTGCAGAACCCACAAAAAAGACAGAGTGAAACAAATTTCCAGCCTGAGACAACTTGGTAGGTCAGCAGGAAAGTCTGTTGTACAAGGGTAAGAAAGAAGTTCAGTCCAGAACAGGCCATGCCAGCACAGACTTGTACCCAGCAAACCAAGCAGGCCTCAGGGTGACTGAATCAGTGGCAGCAGTGGCAATTTACAAACCTCTCAGCCCACAGATGCCAAAGACAATTTAGAAGGTCAGTAGGAAAGATCTGTCACAGTTTGGTGAGAGTGGAACACAGTCCAATGCAGACTGTGCCAGTACAGCCCAGGCCACAGAAAAACAGGAGCAGGTCGTAAGCATGACTGAATCAACAGTGACAGTGGCAGTATCTCTGGCTGCTTCCAAAACTCTCAGTCCACAGACGATAAGAGGGTCAAACAACTCGTCAAAAGGAGATTACAGGGGTCTTTTTGCTAGCACTGAGGCAAGACTCTGTTGCCTTACTCATACTTGGATTCAGGTAGCAGTCTTGGGTGACAGTCCAGGTTGAGGAGGAGCACTAGCAGAGCAGAGTTTGTAGGTGGCAGTGGACTGGGGACTCTTCTCACAGTTCCAGGGCAGAAAAGAGAGCTAGTGGTCACTCACAGACTAGAATACAGTCCAGGAGAGTAGTGAATACACCTCTCCTTAGATCATACCACCTTGGAAAAATTAAAAACATATAGATCCCTAGAAGTATCTCTGAACACATTGCACAAAACCCCTGAAGCTTGGGACACTATCCTGGAAGCAGAGCCCTATTTTATCAAATAGTTAAAAGTGAACTAATAAGCTGGGGAAATGAGCAAACAATGTGGAAAAAACTCTGACTAGAAAATTACTATGATGAGAAGGAAGATCAAAGCACATAATCAGAAGAACACAACCAAGTCAAAGTGCCTACATCCAAAACCTCCAAGAAAAGTATTAATTGTTCTCAGAACATGGAAAAACTCAGAAAGGATTTTGAAAATCAAGTAAGAAATGTAGAGGAAAAATTGGGAAGAGAAAGGAGAGTGATGAAAGAAAATCATGAGAAAAGAGCTAACAGCTTGGTAAAGGAGACCACCCCCCCCCAAAAAATCTGAAGAAAATAATGCTTTAAAAAACAGACTAAGTCAAATGGTAAAGGGGATACAAAAAGCCAATGAGGAGAAGAATGCCTTAAAAAGCATAATTAGCCAAAGGGAAAGGGATGTACAAAAGCTCACTGAAGAAAATAAATCCTTAAAAATTAGAATGGAGCAAATGGAAGCTAATGACTTTATGAAAAATCAAGAAACCATAAAGGAAAACAAAAAAAAAATGAAAAATGGATGACAATGTGAAATATCTCATTGGAAAAACAACTGACCTAGAAAATAGATCCAGGAGAGATAATTTAAAAATTATTCGACTACTTGAAAGCCATAATCAAAGACGCTATCTTTCAAGAAATTATCAAGGAAAATTGCCCTGATATTCTAGAACCAGAGGGTAAAAAAGAAATTCAAAGAAGCCACCAATCATATCCTGAAAGAGATCCCAAAAATAAAACTCCCAGGAATATCATAGCCAAATCCCAGAGCTTCCAGGTCAAGGAGAGAGCAGCTAGGAAGAAACAATTCAAGTATTGTGGAGCCAAAGTCAAGATAACACAACTATCACCTGCTACATTAAAGGATTAGAATGCTTGGAATATGATATTCCAGAGGACAAAAGAGCTAAGATTACAACCAAGAATCACCTACCCAACAAAACTGAGTATAATCCTTCAGGGGGAAAAATGGATATTCGATGAGATAGAGAACTTTCAAACATTCTTGATAAAAAGACCAGAGCTGAATAGAAAATTTGACTTTTAAATACAAGACTCAAGAGAAGCATAAAAAGATAAACAGGAAAGGGAAATCATAAGGTATAAGGTTAAACTGTTTACATTCCTACATGGGAAGATAATACTTGTAACTCATAAGACCTTTCTTATTATCAGGGTAGTTAGAAAGAATATATATAGACAGAGGGCAGAGGTGTAAGTTGAATATGAAGGAATGATATCTAAAAAATAAAATTAAGGGGTGTGAGAGGAATGTACTTGGAGAAAGAGAAAGGGAGAGGTAGAATAGTGTAAATTATCTCACATAAAAGAAGGAAGAAAGGTTTTTACAGTAAAGGGGAAGAAGGGGTAGATAAAGGGGAAGTGAGTGAATCTTACTCTCATCAGAATTAGCTCAAAGATGGAATATCATACACATGCAATTGGGTATGGAGATCTGTCTTACCCTACAAGAAAGTAGGAAGGGAAGGAGGATAAAAGAAGGGGGGTGATAGAAGGGAGGGAAGATTGGAGGAGGAGGTAGTCAAAAGCAAAACACTTTTGAGGATAGGGTGAAAAGAGATAGAGAATAGAATAAATGGGGAGGGATGGGAGGGAGGGAAATACAGTTAGCAATAATAATTGTGAAAAAGTTTGGAAGTAAGTTTCTCTGATAAAGGCCTCATTTCTCAAGTATAGAAAACTGAGTCAAATTTATAAAAGTGGGAACCATTACCAACTGATAAATGATCAAAAGATATAATCAGTTTTCAGATGAAGTAATCAAAACTATCTATAGCCTTATGAAAAAATATTCTAACTCACTGTTGATTGGAGAAATGCAAATCAAAATAATTGTGAGGTATTACTTCATACCTATTGGATTGGCTGGTAGGATAGAAAAAGAAAATAGCAAATGTTGGAGGGGATGTGGGAAAAATAAGACATTAATGCAGTGTTGGTGGAGTTGTGGACTAATTCAACCATTCTGTAGTGAAATTTGGAACTATGCCCAAAGGGCTATAAAACCATGCATACTCTTTGACCTAGCAATACCCCTACTAGGTCTGTATCCCAAAAGAGATAAAAAATCAAAAAGGAAAAGGACCTATATGTACAAAAATATTTACAGTAACTCTTTTCTATGGGTAAAGAATTAGAAATTGAGGGGATACCCATGAATTGGGGAATGACTGAACAAATTGTGGTATGTGATTATGGTGGAATACTACTGTACTATAAGAAATTATGAGCAGGATGCTTTCAGAAAAACATGGAAAGACTTGCATGGGCTGATGCAAAGTGAAATGTACTGTGTACAAAGTGACAACAATATTGTAAGATGAATGTGAATGATTTGGCTATTCTCAGCAATACCATGAACCAAGACAACTCTGAAGTACTTAAGATGAAAAATGCTATCCATTCCCAGAGAAAGAACTGATGATGCCTGAATACAGATTGAAGCATACTCTTTAAACTTTATTTTTCTTGAGTTCCTTTGTCTATGTTTTCTTTCACAACATAAGTATTATGGAAATGTTTTGCATGACTATACATGTATAACCTAGATAGAATTGCTTGTCTCCTCAATGAGAGGAAGTGGGAAAGAAGAAAGGGGAAGCATTTGGAGCTCAAAGTTTTAAAAATGAATGCTAAAAATTGTTTTTACATGTAACTGGGGGAAAATAAAATACTAAAAAAAAAAAAAAGAAAAGAAAAGAAAAAAAGGAGTAAATGCTAAGAGAGGGCAGCTGTATGGAGCAGTGGATAGAGCACCAGGCCTGGAGTAAATCCAGTTCAAATCCAGCCTCAGACACTTATTTATTAACTATGTGACCATGGGCAAGTCGCTTAACCCTTTTTGCCTCAGTTTCCTCATTTGTAAAATGAGTTAGATGAGAATGAAACAGCAAACAACTCCAGTATCTTTGCCAAGAAAAGCCCAATGGGATCCCGAAGACTGAACAGAAGCTAAGAAAAGAAATCAAAGCCATTACCCTTTATCCTGCTGGGCCACATGACTGCCTTATGTATATCTGCCAGCAGCAATGACAACACAAAACACTGACTTTTGTACTGTGCCTTGGCCTGCTCAACACCTCACAGTCTCTCTCCATCAAATTGAATTGAATTTTTTTTTTATTATTGCCTTGTAAACTCCTAGAGAAGGAGAATTGTGTCTAATGATCTTTCCATCTTCCTCAGTGCCCAATCCAATACCTCACATAAAGTATGCACTCAATGTGGAATCAAATTTGATATTACTCTTCTGGGATGGCTCCAATGTTACACACAGGGTCATACCAGTGGAGGAGACGTGGATTCAAATTCAGGCTTAGCTTCTTACCATCTGTGTGACTTAGGTCAAGTCATCTCTCTGGTTTTGTTTTCCTCCTCTGTAAAATGGGGGAGGGGGCAGATTGAATGAGGTGATCTTTCAATTCAATTAAATTCAATAAACATTTATTAAGCACCTACTATGTACCAGGCACTATGCTAAGCCTTTTAACGTCCCTTCCAACTCAAAATCTGCTATTAAGTTTAGGTTGTTATCTCCTTGAGGGTAGGAAGAATCTTTTGCTTCTTCTGCAATAACAGAGTGGTTAAGTAGCACAAAATAGACATTTAATCGATGCCTATTGACTGACTGGCTTATTAAGAGTATGGGCAACAATGGAAACAGAAAGAATAATGAAAGAACAATGAAATCATCAACCCTGACCAAATGACCAAAGAGTCATAGCAGCCTCTGCAAGTTAACTGTTAACTGTCAAAAAACCAGAGAGCTCACAAAGTTTATCAAAACCACAATTAATGGGGCAGCCAGGTGGTGAAGTGAGTAGAGAACCAGCCCTGGAGTCAGGAGGACCTGAGTTCAAATCCAGCCTCAGACACTTACACACCAAAAAAAAAAAAAAAACTAGCTATGTGACCTTGGGCAAGTCACTTAACCCCAATTGCCCTACCTTACCCCCTCCAAAAAGCAAAAAAAAAAAAAAAACCACAGTTAATTCTAAAAGTAAAATCAAACAAAATGAAATAAAAACAAAAAGTAAACAGTGGTTATAAGCAAAAAGCTTTCTTTATTCCATTGGAGGAAGGAAATGAGACATGTATGTGCCAGGCTCCCTGCCTAGCAGGAAACCCGTTTTAGTGTGGGCAAATCTCAATATTTATGCCAATGGCTGTGTAGTGAGCTGTAGCCTTGCCGATGAAGGAGTAACAGCAAGAATGGAACTAGTTTGATGCATAGCAAGCCTTCATGAGCAGAACATGGGTACTACAGGTGCTTGTCTGAGCTCAGAGACTACCCTGTGCTGGTGTGAAACAAGTCTGGGTTTTTGCTGTGACTGAGTTCATCCAGAGAGAAAGTACAAAGGATTGTTGTTACGCCAAGCTCAGGACACAGCTTGCTTGCTGGGCCTTAGCTCCAGAAAACAAAGTGTCTCCTAATAGTGAAAAGAGAGGAGTAAAAAGAGAGGGGGTATTTTTGGCATGGGGATTCTGACCAAAAAAAGAGCACTCTAATAACAATGGCCAAGCTTGGCTCCAGATAAAAAGATGTGAGAAAATAGCGTTTCCTTCCCTTCTTTGCCGAAGTAAAGGATTATAATGACACCAGCTCCCTGGCTGTTCCTTGGGCAGGACCCTCCCATCTGGAAGGCATTTTCTTTGACTATCCCTCATGCCCGGAATGCTCTCCTTCCTCATCTCCACCTTCTGGCCTCTCTGGCTTCTTTCAAGTCCCCATTAAGATCCCACCTTCTACAAAAAGCCTATCCTGATCTCCCTTAATTCTAGTGTCTTCTCTTTGTAGATCACTTCCAATTTATCCCATCCACTTCTTGCTTGTACACAATTATTTGCCTGTTGTCTCACCCATTAGACTGTGAGCTCCTTGAGAGCAGGGACTGTCTTTTGCCTTTCCCCAGGGCTTAGCATAGAGCCTGGCACATAGTAGGTGTCTAATAGGTATTTATTGACTGATCAACTGACTATACTGTCAAATATGGTCCCTATATTGATTGACTTTGCTAAAATGCCTTTCCACTCTTCCCCTGCTCTTTTAAAATCCTTATTATAAGGCATAGCTTTCTGGGTTGAGATTTATTTGGAAATAAATGCATCAAAATAAAAAGGTATCAATAAATGCAAGATAATTTTCAGAGTATAGGCGTAACATTAAAAAATAGCCCCATAAATGGCTCATTATTGGCAGAAGTTGTAAAGACAGATCCAGAGGCTATCGTGGCATACTTTACTGAGAACAAAAGGGTCTTTGTTAATTTGTGCTCAGTTCCAACCTGTAAATGTGATAGTTCTTGAGTGCTTTTTAGTATTCTGTGGTTAATCACAGTTCCAGCACCATAAGGTGAAGCATTGGTGGTAAGAAGTAACAGTTTGTGTTATGGCACAGATTCAGAAGTCAATAACTGCTTGACATTCTAGAAAGCATTCTCATGCTGGCAAGCCTACTTTTCTGGAAGCAATGAAGTGGCTAAGTAATGAAAGTGCTTTTTGAGCAAAAAAAATACCTGGTAGAAATTGAGTAGATCCTGGAAGCTTTGATCTCCTACCTTGTATTTAGAAAAGGCACATTCTTTATTAGACACTCTGACTATGCCCATCTCAGATAGCACCTAGAAAATCAGTACATGACACTTCCCCAAAAGGGGTACCCTCAGGTCTCTTGCAAGCATGCGGGCTAAGAAAGACATCAAGCATAGGGCAAGCCTTATTGAACACAGTAGTGAGTATAGAACTAAATCCACAGCTATTTTGCTTAAAAAACAAAACTGTCATCTCCTCTCTTATTAGAATCCATCTCCCTACAGTCTTTCATAGTCCTCCAGATTTATAATACAACACTATGTAGGCACCTATATTGTTGCAAAAATTCAAGCTTTCTAGAAAGTAAGCCATAAGCAAGAATCCTGCTGCTTTGGACAAATTTGTGTGTGAGGGGTGACAAGGAAAGGACCTGAAGAGAGTCCTTGTCCTTATCCTTGTAACACAGGATGCTATCAAGAGGAAGACAGAGACTCTGGGACTCTGTTATTGGGAAGGACAATTAAAGAGGGAGTCAGATTGTGCTCTAATATGGTGAAAGTTCACCTGAGAAGCTAAAAAAACCTCAGGTCCCTACTTTACCTTGTATGTCCCATAACACTATCAGAAAGGTGCAATCATACTTGGAGAGACAGAGCAGTCTATCCTTCAGACAGTCCAGCCCAGGCCATCATCCCTCAAAAGGAAATGGCAATAGGAAATAGGTATGGTAGTGAGGGAAATTTATAGGGTTCTGGCAAAGGGATGCCACAGGAGCAGGACTTTGGTAGGGGCCAGGGAGAACAGAAAAGTTGTGGTTAACCAGCAGATCTAGTCACATCTCATGGTTCAGGGTTAGCAAAGGATTGAGACCAAGGAATAATGGGGCTGCCATACCACCACAGGAAAATAGCACCACCCTTCCCTCCCCACACAGGAATCTTCCTCTGAGACAAAACCCTAATCACTCTACTATCATTGTAGCTTGGCCAAAGAGTAAAGGCCTTTGGTTGGAACTGCCTTCTCTAGAGACTGTACAATGCTTTCAATGTACTACCCTAGGGGGACCCTCCTGGAGAGGGGAAATTTGCATCATCCAATCTTTTTGATTCAGGTTTGCTCTGCCACACCAGGAGTCTGTGCCTCAGTCTCTTGGCCAGCCCCTTCTTTGGGTCTTGTTTTTGTCATCCCAAGCATCCCACACCTCCCTTTCTCTCCCCCAGTGCTTCTGCTGCTGCCTCTATCCTTGCCTTCCACTCCTGACAACCAGAGCTGTCATTTCTTGCTCTCTGCCCTCTTCCTCAGGGAAGCCTTATAGCTCTTTTAGAGGGAGACCAGTGTTAACATTCCCCAAGGCTATATGAAGTATTTCTGGTTGGCCTGGGGTCAAATGCCTGTAGGACATATATGCTTTTCTGATAATAATGATAATAGCATTGAAAGCTTCAAACACTTTTACAGCTGTCACCTCATTTTATCCTCCCAACAACTCTGATGTAGGTATTATTATTCCTAGTTTATAGATCAGGAACTGTGGAGGAAAGAAGTTCAATGACTTGCCTGGGGTCACACAACCAATAGCCACTGCCAGTCATCTTGACTTTTGTCTTGCCACTGGACTTCAGTGAGTCTGGAGGAGAGAGTAAGGATGATGACTGTGCAGCTCTACCTCACTTAAATCGAATTCATTCACAAGTTGAGACATCAACCTAGAAATGTCATATGTCCTCTTTGAGAAAGAAACGACCAACAACAACAACAATCCTAGGCTGGAATTGAACTCAGGTCTGACTGACTCCAGGTTTAGTACTTTATCTACCTCACCACCTTAGCTTTTCTTTGAGCTCCTACAGTCCCACCTTCCACACAAAATGTCCCAGCAGGCAAGTGCAGGGTACCTCTTGATTAACCAAAAGTTAGACTGTGGGTGATTTGGTTCCATTTATCTCAGTCTTTCTCCAGAATTCAGATAGTTCATTTCCTCCCCTCCTCTAAACATACACGCATCATTTGTTGTGTCTGGTAAAAAAAAAAAAAAAAACAACTTTCCATGCCCTTTTCATTTGCTTTTCTGTTCCCCATAATTTCCCTCCATGGAAAGATCATGCAAATAACTCTGAGCCCTGATGAAACACAGAAAATACCAGTGGGGGAAGGAGCTAAGTTGGCCTCCAGCTGCTGGACACACAATATAAATGGGACCATGCATAAATGAATAAATGAAAAAGCATTTATTAAGGCTTACTGTATGCCAAGCAGAGAAAGCACAATCAGACCATGAAATCATTTTGGGGGGACAAAAAGGATCAAAACATGGAACCAGAAGATAATAAAGTCAAAACTCCTGCATCAAAAGCTTCCAAGAAAAATATGGACTGATCACAGTCCATGGAGGAGCATAGGAAGGATTTTGAAAATCAAATAAGAGAAATGAAGGAAAAATTGGGAAGAGAAATGAGAATGATGCAAGAAAATCATGAAAAACAAGTCAACAGCCTGCTAAAGGAGACCCAAAAATACACTGAAGAAAACAACACCTTAAAAATAGACTAACTCAAATGGCTAAAGAGGTCCAAAAAGCCAATGAGGAGAAGAATGCCTTAAAAAGCCAAATTGGACAGATGGAAAAGAAATTTCAAAAACTCACTGAAGAGAATAATTCCTTCAAAATTAGACTGGATCAGGGGTGGCTAGGTGGTGCAGTAAGTAGAGCACCGGCCCTGGAGTCAGAAGGACCTGAGTTCAGATCTGGCATCAGACACTTAACAGACACGAACAAAAACCTAGCTGTATAACCTTGGGCAAGTTACTTAACCCTAATTGCCCTCCAAAATACAAAAAAAAATTGGACTGGAGCAAATGGAAGCTAATGACTTTATGAGAAATCAAGACAGTATAAAACAGATCCAAACAAATGAAAAAATAGAAGGCAATGTGAAATATCTCATTGGAAAAACCACTGACATGGAAAATAGATCCAGAAGAGATAATTCAAAAATTATGGAACTACCTGAAAGCCATGATCAAAAAAAAAGAGCCTAGAAATCATCCTCCAAGAAATTCTCAAGGAAAATTGCCCTGATGTTCTAGAATCAGAGGGCAAAATATAAATGGAAAGAATTCACTAATTGCCTCTCAAAGAAGATCCAAAAAGAAAACTCCTAGGAATATCATAGGCAAATTCCAGAGTTCCCAGGTGAAGGAGTAAATATTACAAGGAAGAAACAGGAAGAAATATTGTGGAAACACAATCAAGATAGCATAAGACCTAGCAGCTTCTACATTAAGGGATTGAAGAGCTTGGAATATGATATTCCAGAAGTCAAAGGAGCTAGGATTAAAGCCAAGAATCACCAAGAATCACCCAGCAAAACCGAGTATTATGCTTCAGGGGAAAATATGGTCATTCAATGACTTAGAGGATGTTCAAGTATTCTTGATGAAAAAACCAGAGCTTAACAGAAAATTTTACTTTCAAATGTAAGAAGCAAGAGAAGCATGAGAAGGTAAACAGAAAAAAGAAACCATAAGGAACTTATTAAAGTTGAACTATTTACATTCCTACATGGAAAAATGACAATTATAATTCATGAGACTTTTCTCAGTATGAGAATGATTGAAGGGAATATGTGTGTATGTGTGTGTGTGTATGTATAAATACAATATATATATATAGGAGGTGTTTGTGTGTATAAATACATATGCAAGTGTGTATATATGTGTGTACATGTATATGCAGACAGAGGGCACAGCATCAGTTGAATAGGAAGGGATGATATCTAAAAAATAAAATTAAGAGATGAGAGAGGAATATAATGAGAGAAGGAGAAAGGGAGAGATAAAATAGGGTAAATTATTTTATATAAAAGAGGCAAGAGAAAACTGTTACAATGGAGGGGAAGAGCAGGAAGATGAAAAGGAATGGGTCTACCTAACTCTCATTGAATTTGGCTTAAGGAGGGAATAACATATACACTCAACTGGGTATCTTACTATACAGGATAGTAGGGGGGAAGAGGATAAGAGGGGGGAATGATAAAAGGGAGGGCAGATTGGGGGAGAGGGTAGTTAGAAGCACATACTTTTAAAAAGGGACAGGGTCAAAGTAGAAAATAGAATAAGTGGGGGGTGGGATAGGATGGAGGAAAATGTAGTCTTTCACAATGTAACTACTATGGAAATCTTTTACTACACATGTATACCCTACATTGAATTCCTTGTCTTCCCTGTGGGGGTGGGTGAAGAGGGAAGAAGGGAAAGAATCTGGAAATCAAAGTTTATTTTTAAATGTTAAAAATTTGTTTATTACATGCAACTGGGAAATAAGATATACAGGCACTGGAGTATAGAAATCCATCTTGCCCTACTGGAAAGTTGGTGGGGGGGGGGAATGGGGGAGGATATAAGGGAGAGCAGATTAGGAGAAGGAGTATTCAGTAGGCTCCCTATCTTGGGATGGGGGTAGGGGAAAGATGGGAGAATATTTGTAGTTCAAAATCTTGTGGAAATGAATGTTGAAAACTAAAGATAAATAAATGAAATATTAATTAAAACAAAAGAAATAATGGAGTAGATTGACAATTTAAAAAAAATAGTAATGGCAGTATCAATTTGCTTGATTCCAGAACTGTAAGGAGGAGGGGGTGCAGAGGGCACAAGAGAGGCTAATGAAAAGGCCATAGTGTAAGGTGGGGGCTTACATACTGTGACCCACTATATGTAGGCAGCCCATAAGGCTGCAGTATATGAAACGCTCACCACACCAATCAGGAGTGGGTAGGAGGTAGAACAGAATGCCTGAGGGGAGAGGGGAGCACAAAACTGAAAAGGTTAACTCCTCCACAGTTCAGTCTCTGGGTTGGAGGAGAGACATCCCTGCCAAATAGCAAAGGGTCATGTGCATATTATAGTTAGGACATTATTGAAGTATGATATTGCATATTTCCTAGAAATCAGTTCCCATGAAGCAATAGAAAATTCTGGAGACAATGAATTCCCAAATGAAGGCATTTAGCTCAAGATATCTCTTTTGCATGATAATTACTTGGATATATGCAAGAGCATCATCTTCCATCAGTTGTTGGTAAGCTTGAATGAGATTGAGTTTTGCAAAGGAATTTCTACCTGCTAATTCAGTTTAATGAGATTCAGCAAATATGTATTAAGTGCCTAATCTGTGGAAAGCACAGTCCCAGGCACTGGGGACAATCAAATGGATCTGTAATCTCATTGATTTAGGAATTACCTCCAGTGATATAGGTGCAACCTATCCATTCCTGCTCATTCTCTGTGTCTCTTGTCCATGTCCTTGTATAAATTCATCATTGGGGATCCATTCAACATACTAGAGGAAGTTGTCTCTGTGTGACCCAATTTCCTTTCCTATCATAGAATTCCCTGATGGCATCTTTTGCTCTTTTTCTGTTTCAGAGTTCCTCATTGGACATATGTGGCTGACACGTTAAGATTTGCAAAGTATGGGTGGCTAGGTGGTGCAGTGAATACAGCACCAGCCCTGGAGTCAGGAGGACCTGAGTTCAAACCTGGCCTCAGACACTTGACACACTTACTAGCCATGTGATTTTGGGCAAGTCACAGCCCTAATTGCCCTCCAAAAATAAAAAAAAAAAAGATTTGCAAAGTACTTGTAATCCTCACAACAAATCTGTGATTACAGGCAGTACTATTACTCCCATTTTATAGGTGAAAAAGCTGAGATTTAAAGAGGTTAAGTAACTCTTCTGGGATCAAACAGTAAGTTTCTGAGAAAGGATTGCAATCCAGGTATTCCAAAGGCCAAGCCTCGCATTCTATTCACTACACCATACTAAAACAAGACAAGTATGACAAAGTGATTAAGGTAAATTTGAAGGAGAATACCAGCAGCACCCAGAGGGATCAGGGCAGACAAACAGAGAAGTTGTCACTTGAGCTGGGAGCCTTGTGCAAGATGAAGAATCTGAAAGGCAGAGACAGAGTGGGAGCACATTCTAGTTACTGCTTGGCAAGAGGCAATGTGTCAACTTCAGAGAATAGCTATAGTCCAGTTTGACCAAAACTTAGAGTGCAGAAAAATGAAAGAGAAGGTAAGGACTTGCCTTGTGATATCACTGGCTTGGGGAACTCTCTCTCCTAAGGTAGGTTGGCACCTTCTTTGCAATTTATAGTTTTAGAAAGTTACCTAGGGCAGTAGTGTCAAACTCAAATAGAACTGAGTTTACTAAACTGTACATAAGGATTCCTCTGGGCCACATTTTGACTTAGAAAGCCATATATTAACATTATCTGTGTTCTACTGTATTGCAATTTTGTTGGATATAATTAAATTATATTTAAATTTGTTTCCAGTGAGTGCTGTGAACATTAGGACTAGTGTTTTACACCTCCAGGCTGAGAAGCA
This sequence comes from Gymnobelideus leadbeateri, assembly GCA_011680675.1. Taxonomy (NCBI): domain Eukaryota; kingdom Metazoa; phylum Chordata; class Mammalia; order Diprotodontia; family Petauridae; genus Gymnobelideus; species Gymnobelideus leadbeateri. The sequence continues at coordinate 401,262 of WOXC01009608.1, forward strand.
GAGTGACAGGAGAAGCTAAGTGACTTTCCCACCATTAACTAGGCCTCCTTGGTTTCAAGATTTGACTTGATACCTTCCATGTAAAGTGAAACGTAAAGGTTTAGAAGCTGACATAGAACCAGATGATAGAAGGTTTCCAGTGAAAAGGTAGGCAATAGTCACTAAAGAATCTCAAATAGCGGACTAATGTGGTCAAACCTATCCCTAAGAAGGTGATTTGGAAGCAAAGAAATGGTGGCTACTGCTCAAATATCTTTTCCCCGAGTGCACTTGCAGTGTCCTGGACATCACATCTGACATTGAGTTTCAGTGAAAAGGGGATATCACCCATTGACTATAAGGTTGGCCCCAGGGCACCTTATTTGACTGGACAATCAAATTCAACTTTAAGCTTTTCCTTTAGAGTTAAAAATCCATTGCTAGTTTTCAAGTTAATTGATACCATGCTTAGATCCAGATGGAATAGCACTGGTTCCCTTTGGTACTCTCTCAGTTCTATGGAGTGGAGAATCCCTGGGAAATCTGTTCCCAGTTTCCTGATAGGATGATGTGAACGCTCTGTATTTCTAGTGGTGTGAACCAGTTACTTTCTAACCAGTTCCTTTCTCTGCCTCTTGACAATATAGTTTCTAGAAATACTTCCAGAAATGAAGAGATAACCAAGAACATTTTAATGAATTCACAGGAATCTCAACAACTTCAGCAATGGAACATGCAGGAAAATATTCTGGACATAGCATCATTCACTTAAATGAAAGTTGGGCAGGGAAGTAGTGCTGGGTCTAGAATCAGAATTCAAATACTGACTCTGCCCCCCTTATACCCTGTATGACTTTGAATGACACATTTAGGCTCTCTGAGTCTCAGTTTTCTCAACTTTAAAATGAGAGTTGAACAAGATTGTCTTTAAGGTCCTTTCCAACCCTAACTCTATGATCTTATCACCTGGAGACCCCAATTATATCCTGCCACACTTACTAGCTGAATGCCAGGGGGCAAAGTCCCTTAACATTTCTAAATCTCAGTTTCCGCATGTGTAACATTGTGATAATAATGCCTGAAGAGCTTCTCTCAGGGTTATTATGAGGGTCAAATGAGATTATATATACTTTGTTACACATAAGACATTATAGAAATGTCAGTTATTATTATGTTCACCAATTACTGATACATGGAATGTTAGCCCTGGAAGTAAGCTTCCATCTCATTAACCTAGTCCAACTCCTCCTTATTTTAGAGATGTCAGGATAGAGCTCAGGCCATCTGATGCTTTAGTTTAAAGCTCTTTTCACCACCCCACAATGCCTCCTTCTATAAGAACTGCAAAAATATGGTGGGATTCCGAGTGATCTTTTGCTCTGAAGCAGCTCTTGCTTTATACCGTATGAATCAGGATCACTGGTTTGCTATCACAGTACTCCGACTTCTTTCTGATAGCTTTTGAAAGGCACACTCACGAGACCCTTTCAAAATTTGCTCTTTACATTCTTGACCCTGCAGGCCAGGTGCCAGGATAAGCCTCCCTCCTCTACTTGGGGAGGAATAGATCCACCTCAACTGTCTACAAACTGTGGGATGTGCAATTCTTATGTTCTGCTGACTCTGTTGGCAACAACTCTCTGCTTGCCTGTTATGAGGAACATTCATATTGAAGCTGAACTTTCGTGTCTGTGATGTGAATGATGCTCAAAGGCTTTAACTTGGCCCACTGTGAGTCAAATTTGGTTTAGTCAACAGGCTCTGGTGGGTGGCTTCCCTGTGAACTCCATAGGAAAGAGGATCCTGGGATATGCTATTAAGAAAGTGTAGTATTGAGTCCGATGGATCAGTTCTTCAACATAGACAGAAATAATCTTACCAGGCTGCTGATTCTATTTGTGAAGTTTGAATAGGTGAATAATGACTGATGTTACTGATGACTTATGCTTTTAGTGACTGTGCTAGCTCATAAAAAGTCTTAGTTTTAGTTTCAGAGAGAGAAAGAGAGGAGAGAGAGAGAGAGAGAGAGAGAGAGAGAGAGAGAGAGAGAGAGAGAGAGAGAGAATTAGTTTTTTGTTGGTTGTATGTGTGTGTATGTGGTGTTTTTGGTGGTGGTATCAGCGGTGGTGATGGACCAGAATGTTGTACAAAAAGGTATCAAGTAATAAAAGACAAGGATTTTATCGCTTTGAGAAGTAGGGCAAAGTTCACTAGGGCTTTTCAGTCTTCTCTACCCAATTCAGCCTATGTGATTTGCTTAGAATGCAAGGGTAGGAGAGTTGGAAGTTATTTCCTCAACAGCTTCAGAGTATGATAAGAATCAAGGGGAATTGGGGGGACGGAGCCAAGATGGCGGAGTAGAAACAGCACTTCCCAGGTGCTCTGCCCCACACAACTTCCAAATAATGTAAAAGGGAACTCTGAACAACTTCTGGAGCCCCAGCACCCACAGAACTACATAGAGAAGCTAAACTCCTGCTGAGGACAGCCCAGCAGCCCTGCAGGGAGTGGAGAGTGCAGCACTCTGAGAGCAGACAGCACAGCACACTGGCCAGCGCAGAGCTCTGGGAGCTGAGCCCAGGCCAGCGTGAGCCACGGTTTTAGCCCTAGGGCGGCTGGGCCTAGGATGAAGTGGGAGGTTAGTGCCTTATGAACTTTGGGACCAGTATTTGGGGAACGCGTTGGCTTCCTCCCCTGGGGGTGAAAAGCTGCTGAAAAAACGTGGCAGAGAAGCCATTTTGCAGTGTGAGTGGCGGCTCTAGCTCCTGGTCTGCAAACTGTAGGGAGATCCAACAATCAGTCTGGGGGTTAATCACTCTTGCTTTAAACTGCCTGGATCTGGATTGTGGTCTGGGGGGAAGTTTGGGGTGGGTATCTAATTTGCCAGAGGAGGTGGAGGCTTTCCAGAGGCCACCCAACCTGAGGAAGTTGTGAAGACCCCATGTTTGGCACGGAAGCTCTTCTCTCTGGTGGTAGAGTCCTACTGTGACAACAAGCCCCAAAATCAAGCAATTAAGTGGCAACATGCCTAGGCAAAAGAAACAAAATAAACAGAAAAATTCAACATTGGACTCCTATTTTAGGGGCAAAGAGGATCAAAGCATGGAGGAAGACTGTGAGGTCAGAACTCCTGCACCAAAAGCCCCAAATGAAAATACAAGCTGGCTACGGGCCATAGAGGACCTTAAGAAGCAGATAAGAGAAGTGGGGGAAAATTGGGAAGAGAAATGATAAAGATGCAAGAAAAGTATGAAATGACAGTCAACAGCCTGAATGAGGAAAATAACACCTTAAAAAATAGACTAACTCAAATGGCAAAAGAGGCTCAGAAAGGCAATGAGGAGAAGAATGCCTTAAAAAGCCAAATTTGCCAGATGGAAAAAGAATCTCAAAAGCTCACTGAGGAGATTCATTCCTTCAAAGTTAGACTGGAGCAAATGGAAGCTAGTGACTTTATGAGAAATCAAGATGCTGTTAAGCAGATCCAAACAAATGAAAGAATAGAAGGCAATGTGAAATATCTCATGGGAAAAACCACTGACCTGGAAAATAGATCCAGGAGAGATAATTTAAAAACTATTGGACTACCTGAAAGCCATGATCAAAGAAAGAACCTAGAAATCACCCTTCAAGATATTCTCAAGGAAAATTGCCCTGATGTTTTAGACCCAGAGGGCAAAATAGAGGGTGAAAGAATCCACTGGTCACCTCCTGAAAAAGATCCCAAAAAGAAAACTCCTAGGAATATTATAGCCAGGTTCCAGAACTCTCAGATCAAGGAGAAAATACTACAAGCAGCCAGTAAGAAACAAATTCAATATTGTGGAAACACAATCAGAATAGTGCAGGACCTGGCAGCTTCTACACTGAGGGATAGAAGGGCATGGAATATGATATTCCAGAGGGCAAAAGATCTGGGAATGAACCCAAGGGTCACCTACCCAGCAAAACTGAGTATCTTGTTTCAGGGGAAAATATGGTCATTCAGTGGAATAGAGGACTTTCAATCATTCTTGAGGAAAAAACCAGACTTGAATAGAAAATTTGACATTCAGACACAAGAAGCAAGAGATGCTTGAGAAGGTAAACAGGGAAAAGAAATCAAAAGGAACTTATCAAAGTTGAACTATTTACATTCCTACATGGAAAAACAATAACTGTGTCTGATGAAACCTTTCTCATTATGAAAATAATTGAAGAAGGGTATATGGTCATGTGAATACATATATGAAGGTGTATATGTATGTTTACAGTTATACATGGATAGAGGGCACAGGTTGAATTTGATGGGAAGGGATGATACTTCAGGGGTGAAGTTAAGAGGTGAGAGAGGAAAGTGGCAAGAGGAGATGGGGAGAGACAGGGTGGGGGTAAACTATCTCATGTAGAAGAGGCAAGGGGAAGTAGTTGAAGGGGAGCAGAAGAACAGGAAGACAGAAAGGCAAAACCATATTCTCATTGAAGTTGGCTCAAGGAGAGAATCACATACATACTAAATGGGATATCTCACCCTCCAGGAGAGTAGGGGAAAGGGGGATGGGAGGGGGATGATGGACGGGAAGGCATTCTAGGGGGAGAGGAGGTTGGAAGTACCCACTATCAAAGAGGGACAGGATCAAAGTAGGGAATGGGCCAGGTGGGAGGTGAGATGGGTGGGAGGGAAATATGAGCAGTCTTTTACAATATATCTACTATGGTAATGTTTTGCATAGCTATATATGTACAACACATACTGAATTGCTTATCTTCTCAGAGGGAGTGGGTGACAAGGGAGGAAGGGAATGGATCTGGAATTCGAAGTTTTAAAATTAAATGTTTCATAAAATGTCCAGGCATTGGGGCTCAGAGATTCACCTTGCCCTAATGGCAAAGTCGAAGGGGGTATGGGAGAAGATATGGGAGAGAGCAGATTGGATGAGGGGATATCTAGTGGGACTGCTATTCTGGACTGGTGGATAGGGAAAAAATGGGGGGAAAATTGTAACTCAAAATCTGGTGGAAATGAATGATGTAAACCAGAAGTTAATAAAGCATTTGTTCAAAAAAAAAGAATCAAGGGGAATTTCTGGCCATAATTCAAATGAGTGTTATATTGAAGGAGCCATAGAATATTACAATAGCAGAGGTCATCAAGCAAGAGATAATTTTGGTCTGAGGGCTTTTGTTAGCTGTCTACTTGGATATGGTGGTTCAGAGGTAAACCCAAACAAACCTCTAGTTCATCTTTGCCAGGGAGGCAGCAGATGGCCCTGATGAGGCTGAAGAGTTTAAAGCCAGCAAACAACACTTTAGTGACCAACACTTTAGTTCACAGGGAAGCCACTAAATGAAGCTAATAGTGATGTCCCCAGAGATGATTTAACACAGAGTAAAGACATGATGCCCAGCAATGCCCTATTACCATTGAGGGTACCACCATCATCCTAGTCAGCCAGGCTCACAACCTAGGGGTCATCCTCAACTCTCCACTTTCCCCTCTCTCCATACCAACCAAACCAGCTGCTAAGTTCTTTATTTCTACTTTTGCAACATCTCTGTAGTTCAGGGACACATGTGAGTTGACAAAAAACATACCAGTGAGGGAATTACCAGCAACTCAGATGATACAAAATGACTGGTTATTTCAATTCAACAGATATAAGACACAGGGATGTTCAGGAGGACTACACCTCTGGCATGAGGGCTGCTGAGCCCTTTTCAGGGCCGGTCATCCACTTTCAGTTTCCACCTGAATCACCCAACTCTTACCTGCAGCTCTGAGAAGCTATAGCATTCGCCACATCCCAGTAAACTATCTTGGCAGATGGGCTAAACCAGGTTGAGGGTAACTGACAGGCCTCAAATCTATTGGTGTGTTAGGGGGATGTCTACCCCAAGCATGTGAAGATTCTCTCCAGTGGAATGAATGGATGAGACGCAAAGGTGGCTGAAGCAGGCACTGTGGAACACTTAGAGCTTGGTCAGATATCAAAGATGGGTCATCTCTATGGTCAGATATCAAAGATGGGTCATCTCTATCCTGGGCCATTGCCTATCATCCTGACTTTGTCTTGCCACTGAACTTAGATGACTCAGGAAGAGAGAGTGAGGCAGAAAACTTTGTGCAACTCTGCCTCACTTAAATCCAATTCACATGCCAAGTCAAGATTTCACCCATGATGTCTTTGTCCTCTTCCAAAACAAAGGACAAACAATGATTCTAGTCACTAGGGACAAAAAAAAATCAGATACTAAACTATTGCAAATCTCTTCCAACTCTAAGATTCTGAGATCCTGTGCTCTTGTGATAGAGTTCCTGCCCTCAAAGTGCTTACCATCTAGTAGGAGGAATGAGATATGTGCAAATAACTATGATGCAAATTGAGAGAAAGGGATGAATCTATGATTTCATCCATGTAGGAAACTACCTATGTGTAAATTATTCCACTAATACAGACCATAACAGACCAATAACTCTTCTATAATTTAGCCTAAGCGAGTTGCCTAGAACATTAAGAGATTGTCTTGCCCAAGGACTCACACCCATAACATTTTTCAAGACAGGACTTAAACCTAGTTCTCTCTGACTCCAAGGCTGGACCCCATCAACTTCATCACAAGACCTTTATACAAGTGGTTCTTAACTTTTGTGTGTGTTGTAGGTACTTTTGGCAATTCGGTGAATTCCAGGGACTCCTCAGGATGATGTTTTCAAATGCATAAAACAAAATACATAAGTTTATAAAGTAAAACAATTAAGTTGAAATACAGATATCAAAATATTTTTTTTAAAAAGTCACAGACCTCTCAGGTTTAGAATTCCTGCTCCAGACTCTAATTAGAAGAAGTCAAATCGAGTGCTATTAAAGAATAGAGGAGAATCTCAAAGTAATTTCCATTTGGCTTTGGAATAAATTTGAATATGAATGTATCTAACAATCAAGGGTTTTATAAAACTTTATGTAGCAAGGGTAAATAAAGAAACCTCTGAATTAGTGGACTTTGGGCACCCCCAAGGTGGCTGGATATGTTCTCTGGCCTTTTGCTGAAAGATATGCACTTTCCTTGCTGGGATGACACAGGTTCCTACTGACTGGTCTCCAATGACTACAGCTGCCTTGGAAGCTGATTGGGGAATGAGTTGAGGATAAAAGGCACTGCCTTTTCTGGTATCTATAAAGGTTGTGTCAAAGGCTCCCCTGTCTTTTGGTACTCTTTTCCAGTGCTTTCTCTTCCATGGACTTTCAGTAAGGTTGGAGGGAGGCAGGGATTTATCTGTATATTTTTGCTATATACCCCATTACTACTGGGGGTAGGGGAAGCAAAGGGCCAGAGTGTATGTACAGCTCTCTGAAAAGTGCTTCAGTCTAACAAGCCATCAGCTCACCAAATCATCCCTACTATGTTTAACTCATCCACTGAAGTCACACATTAGGAACTCCTGGGAGAGGAAATGTAAAGCTATCCAGTTTCCCCAGCTCAGTCCTTAGTCAATTTCTACCTTCTCCCCATCCCATTCTGAAATAGACAGCATCACTTCTCAGACAAAGAGCTCACCTAAGCAGATCTTTCTGCTTTTTGCCTTCTCCAGACTGCCAGGACAGGAAGAGTAAACAGAGATGGTAATGATGTCAACAAAGAATTTATTTAATCAGAGGTGGTGATAATGTCAACAGAGCTTGAAAACAAGGCTTGCCCTGAATAAACTGTAATTCAGATAATGAAGATAATCAGGAGCTAACAGGAATTTGTTTTTTGCACTTTAAAAGATTATATATAAATCCTGATAAAAACTAATGGTGTAATGAGCACTGTGGGAGATATAGCTCCCTGGCAACTTCATGGGAATTCGTCAGAGCCTGAAAGTCTTGTGCACAGGAAACTTCATTCACATTTAATGCTGAGCAAATGAGTAGGAAACAAAAGGCGGCATTTAATTAGGATGTAATTATTCATCCATAGTGGGCTCCCAGCACCATGTCCTGTTCTCATTAGAGGAACATCATCTCTTCATTAGCAGACAGAGTCACTTCCCAATTTCACCTGCCTGAGGGAGGAATGGCTTTTTGGAAGGAACACCAGCTGTGGGAACTCACCATGGTGTGCCCCATGGTAGGGATTGAGTGACAGAGTAGTGAAAAGGCCCTTCCTGGAAAGTTTCTTATAAGCTGGTTGTGAAGCTTTCTCTGGGACCCAACGAGAAGTATTTCTGTGGAGAAGAGGGCTGGCTGGAAAGTGTGGTCAACACAAATGTGTGGTCTGATTCTAGGTTAGGGTCACTTACAAGGTGGACCATAAACCCGTTCCAAGCTCTCAATGAAAAATCTTGTCCTGTGAGGGCAGTCATCGCTTACCAAAGGAAGCTTGACATTGTAGGATCAGACAAGGAGGAAGTGTATACTTTGAACAATCAAATCTTACTCTGCAGGACAACACTGGTTCAGCCATAATAACAATACAATGAAATGAGTATAATGTTAAGGCTAGCAACTCAGTCTCAGTTAATGCTCATGAAAGATTCTAATGATAAAGGTTAGGTCCCAAATAGTGCTTTGTGAGTCCCCTGGAGTAGATGCATTATCATTATCATCTGAATCTACATCATCATCATCATCATCATCACCATTTGCCCTACTCAAAGTTAGAGTTATATGTAAAATATGGTAATTGTGCTGAAGGCATAATTATATGTGTGTATACACATACATATACATATACATTATGGTATTTAGTTCCAGCCCAATTCGAACAGTGTGACCACTTCTTAGGATTCCTTATACACAGTAATTTGATCTATCTGCAGGTTGACAATGTATTTTAAGACACCAAACAAAAATATACATAATGTTAACAAAACACGGAATCTGCTTTCTTAAGGCAGTTACAGAAAGAGTAAAACTTCCTCATCAAAAAAGAGGAAAAGGACTAATAGGTGTTTATCCAATTACCTAATGAACAGGTCAAAAGCTTACGAAGAATAGCTCCTGAACCACTTCATGGAGCAATAGCAAAAGCAGGACAATAGCTACATTGTCACTGGACTTCTCAGTTGTCATTTACCTTGAGTTGGAGTCAACAAAACAGTTAAAAACCAAAAGTTCCAGCCACACAAGCTCAACCAATATATCCACAAAGAAGCACTGGACAAATGGCTTTAGTCAAGCAGATTTGTTTCTAGAAATGAAGAGGTTTTTGATAGCAATATGAGACTAGGAATTATTGTAAGTCTATCCATGAGGAGCCAGGACTTAACAGTACTTGTTCTATTCTTACAGTCTCATTTTTCAAGGAAATAGTAGAAACTGTCCAATATGTCATTGTGGGTCACAAAACTTTAACACTTATTTAATATTTTAAAGGATATGCTCAAAAGACCCGAATGATAAACCTAGAGCTATTTCCCCAAAACTTAAGAGACACAAAATCTCCTTACTACAAAAACAGACACTAAAATATCCTTAAGATTTTAACAAATAAACTGCCCCAGAACCAGAGTATTATTACAGACAAAAGCAATGCCTACAACAGTCTGGATTATTGACCCACAGATTTTTAAGAACAATGTTTTTTTAATAGATGTCACCATACTGAACACATACAGCCTCCAAATTATGTCAAATGGAAAACTCTCAAAATATAGAGAGTAAAGTTCCAGAAAGCACAGTGGAAAGGGAGACCAGAGAAGGAGGACAACTGGGGGATGGTTAGGACTGAGTTTTCTATGGTGGGTTGGGGCATGACAGTGATCAGTGTAGCCTGTGATGAACTACATTGGCTATGGATACCTCTAGTTCATCCAGTGCTGATTCCCAGGCCAGGGAGATCCTAGGCATAGGAAGGGTTAGCTTATCCTGCCTTGGTGAGAAGGCTTCTAAAGATAAGGTTTGTGGGACCTTAGAGTTGGCAGACTGAGAGCTAGGGGGAAATGCTGACAAGTTAGGCAGCTAGCATTCCAACCTCACCACTGTTCTGGATCTCATTCCCTTAGATGGGGAGGGAATCTTTCTTTTGGAGGGAGATATTAGCATCTGAGGCATAACTGTAGTGACCTTAGGCAAATCCAGTTCTGGCTATATTTTCATTCAGGATAGAACCAGGACTAACAAATGGAAGCTGCAGAAAAGTATTTTTAGACTTATTGTAAAGGAAAACTTCTTAAAAAATTAGAGCTACTCAAAAGCTGAGTGGTATGCCTTGGGAAGCAGTGGGCTTCTCCTCACTGGAGATCTGTGAGTGAAAATTAGATGCATATTGTAGAGGGGATTCACGTTTGGATATATATGGAATTAGACCAAGGTCCTTAATCTTTTTTGTGTCAAGGATACTTTTGGCAGTCTATTAAAGCTTATGGACACTCTCCCAGAATAACATTTTTACTTTCATAAAATGAAACACATAGAATCACAAAGGGAATTAATCACATTACTATATATTGAAATATAATCAAAACATTAAGATAGTTCATGGATCCTAGTGCAAGAAATCCTGGCTTAGACAATTTCTGAAGCCTCTGCCAACTGATTCTGTGAATGACTAGAAGATAACCAAGGGATTAGGAAGCCATATCATATTAAACTGTTAAAGAGATTGAGGATTGGTGGTCTGCAGAGGAGAAGTTGGGTATGGATGGTGGACAAAATCACTATCTTCAAGTATTTGAAGGGTCGTCATATGGGAGAGATACTAGACATCTTTTTTTTTTAAACTAGAGAGGAAATTAGGACCATGGAGTAAAAGTTATAAAGAAACAGATTTCTGTTCAATATAAGCAATTACTGGTAATTAAAGTGGTTTGAAAATAAATGCAATGGGTTGCCTCATGAGATAGTGGGTGCCTCAGTGCTGAAGGCATTCAAACAGATACTAGATGACCACTTGTCAGGAATGCTGGCAGGGGTTGGAAGGAGGTTCCTGCTTTATCTGGGGGTTTGAACTAAAAGAGCTTTCAGCTCCATTGAAAGTACTTTGGTGCTCTGGTACTTCTGGTCAATGTGAGATTCCTCTCCCTTTAGCTGGAATAACACTTTCAAAGTTTCCTGACCAAGATTTTCATCTTATTCTTATTCGGCACCAACTATGTGCTCCTTCCCCAGCTTATACTCCCACTTGCAGGTTGGGTCCCACAGGGTAGCTGTTACTTTAAGTTCTAGATGCATCCTTATTGCTCTATAGTCCTAACACATTTACTCATGAGCCCCTACCAGTATGCTTTCCGTTAACAACCAGACAGTAGACACAATTAATTCTCAGCAAAAACAGTTACAAAGGTGGCATAGTAAAAACAGTAGGTATGAAACAATATAGAACAGTAGGCATAAAAACCGCTCCCCCTAAACTTTGGGCTCAATCTCCCACAAATATAAATTGTGTCCATGAAAAAAGTGGGCTCAAACTTAGAGTCTGAGTGATTGCATGTATGTGAGATTAATTGTGGCAAAAACAACTCATAACTTTTAGTATTGCAGAGTTTTTAAGTCCTTTATTTCTTTGTAGAATCTCATTCTAGATTCCTAGGATCTGTTCCTCTCCAAAAATCTAAGTTACTTCCTCCCTTAGGTGACTAATCCCTCCATATCTATGTCTCTCTGCTCTCTAATAGATGTAAGGTCTCCCGCTGGTTCATTACCCTCCTTCTCCTCTATAGGATGTTTCCTCCACTCCATCCTTTCAAAATGTCAGAAATTTTGAACTCCTGGATGGAGTGTTTTGTCTTCTGGGACTAGATGTCATGACTGATGGGAGAGGAAGAGGAGAGAGAAATCCCCTCTCCCTCCCCCCAAGAGGTCTCAGTCTACAATTCTTCTGAACTTTGACTGCCTCAGGTTCCTCAGAACTTAGATATTTAAAACCCATAGAGACATGATTGATTTGTTTCTTCAGTCAATCTCTTTTTTTCGCTTTTTGATTCAATCAGAGAAACTTTTGCAATTAAACAATTCATTAGCACTCTGTCATTCTGTGACATCAACTGAGGAATGGGATCTCAAGGATATACTGGTAAATATTTAACAGTCATTTCTCTGAAAAAAAAAAAAAAATATATATATATATATATATATATATATATATATATATATATTATATATATATATATGCAGGACATGTTTTGGGAGGAGGCAATGGGGGTTAAGTGACTTGCCCAGGGTCACACAGTTAGTTTCTGAGGCTATATTTGAACTCACTTTCTCCTGATTCCAGAGCTCATGCACTATCCACTGTGCCATCTTGCTGCCCCTGCAAGATAGATTTTTAAAAATTTAATGTGAATTATTAGCATTTTCTCCATTACTTTCATAAGTCTAGACAATCAGCAAAACAATAAATCAAGCCCTGATTTGTAGTGTTTGTTGATTTCAAAGGTATAAATGCTCACACTGAAAATTTGACAATAAACTCTCAAAGCCAGTAAGAGCTGGTTCCAGCATACTTCTAGGGAACTTCCTTTCTGACAGTGAAAAAAATTAAAAAGCAAAGCACAACCCTGGAGACTTAATAAATCCTAATCAAATCCATCTACAAAACCATTAGTTTTGCCTTTTTTTTTTAGAAAAAACTGAGAGCCCTCATATTTATATAAATGAGCTCTCTCCTCATTTTCCAACACTTCCCACTATGTTCCCACAGGTGATTGGGAGATGGACAATTATAGCTTGCCCTTCAAGAGACCAGGTAGACTGCTCTAAAAAGAAAAAAGAGCCAATAAGGTTCAAAATAGAATTAGAAAGAGAAGGAGATGAAGAGAGAGGAAAGGAAATATAAATGGAAACAAGCAGCTTTCCCTGCTGCTACTAACAGGAGGCATTCCATTCCTCCTTATAAACAAAGAGACACAAATAAACACACACACACACACACACACACACACACACACACACACACACTCCTGAGAAGAAGCAACAAGGTCCTTGCAATACTTTCAGATCTTTGGGGCTCTGATGGCAAGACAAGCACTGCCCCAGCTTTGATGCTTCCAAGGCCAGAGGCAAGATGGAGATATGGAGAAGAATTTGGGGAGTGGAAAAGAGATTTGTGGGAGTAGTTGCTGAGGAAATGGAGAAATAGCATGAAGAGGTATGAACGTCATGCTCTAACTTTCCAAACCAAGAAGAAAGAGAAGGTGATCCAAGGAACCACTTTCTCATGTTAACTCCTTTACAGACTTATTGGTGAATATCCATTCCCACCAGATTGGGGAGAAGATATGTTCATTCCATAGTCGACTGCTGTTTCCTTTAGACTCACAGGAGCTGGCAGGCTTTTTTTATTTTTCAGGAATGAGTGCTAAGAATACTTCCTATTTGATTTAACCCTTTTTCAGATAGTCAATAAGCATTTATTAAGCTCTTACTATTTACAAGCACTGAGATAAGTGGTAGGGATACAAAGAAAGGCAAAAACACTTGGTTTTTCCCCTTTTACTTTGAGTAAATGTTTTCTTTTTTACCTTACCATTGTGTCATGTGTTTAATCCTGGTTATCTAACAGAGCTTTAAAGGGGAAAAGAAGAGCTCTTGGCTAGTGATATATTTATGGTGAACCCAAATACACTCTAGGAACTGAATGTGTGTGTTTTGGTGGGGAGGAGGGTACACATAGCTTTTTTTTTATATTTGCAAAAGCATTTTCCCTTCCACAAATCCCTAGAATACTAGTTCCATTATTAATATCTTTGTCCTACACATGAAGAAATGGAGGCCCAGAAAGGTTAAGTGACTTATCTACAGTCACATAATTGATAGGTGTCCAAACTTAAACTCAAATCCATGTCTCCTGATTCTAAATCTGTTCTTGTTTGTCTATACCTCCCTAACTGCCACACAAACTCTTAACATTTTTGGCCAGTAAAAGGTCCTAGAAAGGCAATAGAAAGAAAAGAAGGATGAAAAAAATTCCATTTTCTCTCTCTTAAGTACCTCTCACTTCATTTTGAAAAACAATTTAACTTTTCTCAATTTGGTCCTTGTCAGAGAGGTGAGGAAGGCACTCTTCCCACTCTGCCGGCAGTTTCTGAACTTCATCTCCTCTCCATGTTTAAGTCAAGGACCTGAAATGCCTGTGTACAGGGATGCTGATTTGCAGTAAACCAATGGGATGCTCTGCAAAGTCTCTCTGGATAATGTGCTGAAACATATTCTCCTAAAATATGAAACCGATAAGCAAAATAGCTTTTATTCTAACGTGCTCTGTTTCCTTGAACAGTCTTGCAGTAACAGCTCTTGCAGATTGAGCTGTCGTAGCCAAAGGCTCTGAAATTAATGGGAAGCAATTTTCTGCCATTTGTGATAAATTTCTTGCCTTTTTTGTGCCTATGAAAGTCTTAGGGAAGAACAGGAGCAAAAATACAAGACAGGAGGATGCGTTAGCAATGCTTCCTCCAGCCATTCCTCTATTGTTTTTCCCCCTGATGGGCGCCCTCAGCGTTTTGTTTTGTACTGAATAGTAATAAAATAAATAAATAAGAAACAATGTAATGTCACTGCTCAGTTGACAATGTGAACAGAATAAAAATGGTCTTCCTTCAGAAAAAGAGCTGAAGAATTGGTTAAGAAAAACCAGCCTGGAACTTCATCAAAAAGTCACAGCAAAAGAACAAAGGCTGTGGGAATAATGCACCTTTTCCAAGTGAGACAAAAAGACTCCTCAAAATGAGTCACTCTGGAATTTTATTTTTGCTTCTGTTACATCATTAGGTATTGTATCCAAACACCCCAATTCTCATCCCAGTTCTTCCCCCAAGGGCTTCTGGATCTGATGACTTATTGAAAGTCCTATCATCTTCCCCATGTGTCATTCCCTGAAAGGTTGACAGAAGGTACCATAGAGACCTGGTCTTAGACAGAAGCCTGATTAGCCTACTCTGAGGACGGTTCTCATCAGTGGTCCTCCCTCAGAGTCATATGACTAGTATAGGGCTGTTTATTGGTTTTATTTTGCTACCTGCAGGCAGATAGACGAATAGAGCCTCCACCCAGGAGTTTTTATTCTCCCATAAACATAAAAATGGAATATGTTTCTCTAGTTGTCTCACCCAGAGACACAGGCTTAAACAACAGTCCAGTTGAGAGAGACAGAGAGAGAGAGACAGAGAAAGAGACAGAGACAGACAGACAGACAGACAGAGACAGAGACAGAGAGAGAGAGGTAGACAGAGACAGAGACAGAGAGAGACAGAGACAGAGAGACAGGGAGAGAGAGACAGAGAAAAAGAGACAGAGACAGACAGAGACACAGGGGGGGGAGGAGGGATGGAGGGAGGAAAAAAACAGAGAGGCAGAGAAAAAGAGACAGACACAGAGAAGAGAGAGAGTAGGGGGGGGGAAGGAGGGAGGGAGAGAAAAAACACACACACACAGAGAGAGAGAGAGAGAGAGAGAGAGAGAGAGAGAGAGAGAGAGAGAGAGATTCTGAACACTAAATGAGAAGAATTCCCTAGTGAAGAAGCAAACAGTCACCAAGAAAGATTGAAAGTCTTGATTAAATCATTAAAACGGTCTGTTTCTCCAACACAGCTATCTTGCTTCCTGGTCCAGTACTAATTTCCCAACCTTAGTTTATACTTTAGCAATAGAAACCTTAACTTAGACCATTAAATTTTGACTTTCTGAAAAACCCTGGTATTGATCTATACTGGCTTTTTGGTTGCATTGCCACCTTGGACTATGTGAAGGAGTGTCTGTGGGTGCCTGTGGGGACCTTTGTGAACCTTTCCCCTTCAAATTAGAACTAAGATTTCTAACTTTGCACTTTTGTCATCTCTTGCTCAGATTTTTCAGAGCAAGAGTTGACAAAAGTGCAAAGTTTCCGGAATAATAGAATTCCAGAGTTGGAAGGGACTTCTGTGGCCATCTTGTCCAACTCCATACCTGAAAAAGGGGTCCCTCTGTAACATATGCAATACGTGGTTATCCAGACTCTACTTAAAGAACTCCAGAGAACATGATTGTGCTATAGGAAGTAACAAGCTGGAAGATTTCAGAAAAACCTGGAAAGATTTATACAAACTGATAGGAGAACATTGTACCCAGTAACAGCAATATTGTATAATAATCAACTATGAATGATTTAGCTATTCTCAGCAATACAATAGTTCGAGATAATCCCAAAGGACTCATGATGAAACATACTATCTTCCTCCAGAGAAAGACTAATGTTGTCTGAATACAGACTGAAGCATACTATTTTCCTTCCTTCTTTCCTTCCTTCCTTCCTTCCTTCCTTCCTTCCTTCCTTCCTTCATTTCTTCCTTGTTTTTTTTCTTCCTTCCTTCTTTCTTTCCTTCCTTCCTCTTAAAGTTTTCTTGTACAAAATGATTAATATGGAAATGTTTTGCATTATTACACATGAATAATCTATGTCAGATTGCTTACCATCTCTGAGAAGGGGGAAGGGAGTAAAGGAGGGATAGAATTTGAACCTCAAAACTTTTTTTAAAATGCTAAAAACCTAAAACTGTGTTAACATGTAATTGGGGGAAACATTTTTAAAGGAAGAACTCCAGAGAGTTCATTGCCATCTGAGGAGGTCCATTTTAGTTTTAGGCAGCTCTGTTAAGGAGTTTCATGGTTTTTTTTTTACTTATATCAAACCTTAATGTACTTCCTTATAGCTTTCACCCATTGCTCCTAGTTCTGCTCTCTGAGTCAAATGAAACAAGTCTGATTCTTCTCCTGTGTAAGAGTCCTTCAAATACCTGAAGGCAGTAACCGTGCTTATACTCCAACCCCCTAGACTTCCCTCCTCTAGGCTAAAAACCAACTCATTCAGCCAATCATCATAGGACATGATCTTTATACCCTTTATCATTTGGTTTGCCCCTCCTCTAGGCACTCTCTAGTGTATTTGTATCCTTCCTTAAATGTGATACCCAGCAGCAAAAACAAATAGATGCCCTTCATTTGAAGGAATGGCTAGACAATTTATAGCATGCAAATGTAATTTAATATTATTGCATCATCAGAAATGAACGAATATGAAGAATTCAGAGAAACATGGGAAGATATATGAACTAATGCATAATAAAGTGAGAAGAATCAGAAAAACAATTTACACAATGACCTATTTGTTCTGATGTATCTTTCCTTCTTCTGATAGGTACCAGAACACAAAGTGCCATTTGCTATTCTTCATGTCAAGCTGATCTTCACAACAATTTAAAAGAGGACCAGCCCATAACCCTATTCTTCCTAGTCTATTTCTTAGATTAATATTGGCTAAGATGCTTACCCAATCACACCAAAGTCCAGTAACCAACTTTTCAGGGTTCCTGCCAGACTTTCATAGCTATCATAGTGGTATCATAGCTCCCAGAGTCCTTTCTCTGCATCATCTTTGCTGCCATTGCCTTATTTTCCCATTGTCTGCTCAACCACCCCTGGCCCACTTCATAGTTTACCCATAATATCAATAATGGACTGGGCTTTAAAGGATTCAAATAAAAATGTTCTACAGGCAAATTTCTATCCTGCTATTATCCTTATATATAGATTTTTTTTTTTTTTGCAGACCATTGCATGGGTGGATAAAACTACTGTCTTGCAATTGAATAAGAGTAGTGGGATATAAAACTTATATCTTCTGTAGTATCACTGAAAATATCTTTAGGATAGCTTCAGTAAGTAGTACATAAGACCAAAGCAACGGCATGTACTCCGTCTTCATCCCATACAGTTTTAATTTCTTTCAATGTCTGTATTTTTAAAGCTTCCCATTCCCTGAACTTTATAGATAATGAGTACTTAGTATGGAAATATCTATTAAAAACTTTGTTCCATGTAATTTTGGTGGAGTCATATTCAATGTTCTGTCCAGGCATTTGTGGCCATCAGTTCTGCTTGTAATGATGCCCTAGTGTCAGTACACTTCTTTTTTTTTTTTTTTTTGGAGGGCAATTGGGGTTAAGTAACTTACCCAAGGTCACACGGCTAGGTTTTTTTGTTTGTGTGTACTTTAAGTGTCTGAGGCCGGATCAGAACTCAGGTCCTTCTGACTCCAGGGTCAGCACTCTACTTACTGAGCCACCTAGCCGCCCTAGCAAACTTCTTTTGCTGAAGCATATTTGCAGGTATATATTTGTAGTATGGGAATTTTTATCTGTTATTTTATAAAAGATAACAAGATTCTGTTATATATGTCTAGCTACCTGTACATGTCTTCCTAGGTATCTAGTAGATGCAAAAATTCCGCAGCCTGTCATGATATGTTGTATACTTTTCACCACTTCATTATATAAATTGTGTTGATCAATAAGTATGAGATCCTTGTGGATAACCTTTCTGTAATTTCTTGTGGTGATAACTGACCCTGTGTAATGGAAATGCAGATTGAAGATCTTCCCTGCCCCTAGGCCCTTTGATTAGCTTAAGAGACTTTGATTGACTTAAGTGACTCTGAGAACCTTCCTTGATTTGAAAATATATTCTGCCTCCTAATAGGCTGAATGTGGTCACATGGAGCTTGTGGTAGGAGGCTTGGTTTTCAGGAATGATCACACCTTGATGTTGTGTGATTGGGCAGTGGGTCAAGAGGGTGGTTAGATTCTCTGAGCCAGGAGAAGACTATATTATCCCTGATTTGAGGCTTTGCTTTGGGGCTCACTTTAAGAAGTGTTGTGTGATTCGACCAGATGAGACTCTGGGAAGCTGTTGTTGAGAGCCCCCCGGCTTTGAAAACCCAGATGTTGATGCTTCCCTCTCTGGTAACTGTAATTTTGATATTGATAATGATAATGGTTGGACAGTTTGGAAGCCTGTCTGATCTGTTTGTAAACTCTGAAGTTTGGGGTGCTGACCTTTTCCCCCTGAACTAAGTAATATATGTTTGTTTGATTAAAGTAAGCTTGTTAACCCATTTTGAGTTGCTTTCCTTTTGAAAAGCAGATCTAAGAACCTGTGTTGGCAGTCACCCTGGGGATATTGGGGTGCTTGCTGCTACACCCTGCAACATTAGTATTATTACCAGACACTGAAATAGATATGTGGTCCGATTGTTTCAAAAGTTCCCTCTAATATGGCAGGGTGCAGCCCATCCATCACTGCCCAGCCTGTGGAAGCCTTGTCCATGTCTTTCATAGGCACTCTCATCATAGAACCAGTCTGTTTTCTTTTCCTATCATACAGTTCTTTGATGATATATATACTGCTATTCTTCTTTGGAATTCTTACTAGTTATATGCTGTAGCCTATTTATTACTGCTGCTGCTGCTACTACTGTTGCTGCTGCTGCTGCTGCTGCTGCTGCTGCTGCTGCTGCTGCTACCGCTGCTCTTGTTGCTGCTGTTTCTATTCCTTCTGTTGCTACTACTGCTGTTGCTACTGTTGCTGTTGCTGCTGCTACCACCACCACCACTAGTATCTGTTTTTCTGCCTTTCCCACATCATATCTAATTGGAGTCTCCAGATAATCTCAAGCTTCTGATCTCGTGGCCCTGTAGGTAAAAATAAACCTTCTATGATGTATCACCCCCAGACTGATGGGAAGGCAGAGAATATGAACCAAATCCTTAAGCAATGTCTCTGGTGATGCATAATCATCATTATCATCAGATTGTTGGGCTAGGCTACAGCTTGCCATAGAGTTGTCTTTTAAAAGATTCATTTGGTACACATAGATATAAACTATGGTTTTCACCTTTAGGTTTTTTCCCTGGATTCATTCTGCATCCTGTAATAACTGCCCAAGAGTGTTGAAAGCTACCCAGGCTGGTTTGTAATACAGTCTAAAAAAGCTCAAAGATAGTACAAACCAGGGACTAACCACCATTGTAACCACAGAAAACTATTGTGCCTAGGGGATTAGATCTGATTATCTTTCCCATAAATTCTAAAGATCTTCCTGAAAGCTGGTGGAAAGTATGGTCATCAGTTAGATGGCAAGTCCTATGATCAAGTGACCAGGGCTAAACTTGTCGCTCTATGTATACCTCACATGTTTGAGTCCCTTTTGTTAGGATGGGCTCACCTTGAGCCAAATCTATGTTTCAAGTTCTTGCCCATTACTTCTAATTATAAATGGGCAAGAAAAGTATATCCTTGGGGCTGCTAGGTGGAGCAGTGAATAGAACGCTGGCCCTGGAGTCAGAAGGACCTGAGTTCGGAGCCGGCCTCAGACACTTAATCCACACAAACAAAAACCTAGCCGTGTAACCTTGGGCAAGTTACTTAACCCCAATTGCCCTAAAGGGGCGGCTAGGTGGCGCAGTGAGTAAGAGCGCCGGCCTCGGAGTTGGGATGACCCGAGATCAGATCTGGCCTCAGAAAATGAGCACCCATGCATAAATAATGACTAGCCGTGTAACCTTGAGCAAGTTACTTAACCCCAATTGCTTTAAAAATAAATAAATAAAAAAGAAAAGCATATCCTTAACATATGGAAGAAGGGTATGGCCTTGAGGAGCAGATAAGGGGATGACTCAGGCCATATATACATACTTGTACCATGCCACCATGTACCACACCACCAGATCTCATTTGAGTGGGGGGGAAAACCCAACAGAAGTAGGTGTATAGGGTCCTCTCCCCCCACTCCAGTCCTCTCATTCACCCAACCCAATCCAGGCACAGGGTTACCCAATGGGAACAAGCATAGTGGGAGACCTCCCAAACTTCCTGTCAATTCTCAATTGTTCTTCCTGGCTGGACACTAACCCCTCTCCCATTTCCCACCTTTCATGAAGGAATCCAGAGTCTCGACTCCCTTCTGATCCTTAGACCTAGTCTCCCTTTCCCAGAGGTAGTAGGCTGTTTACTCCTGACTATCCCACACATGAACTGGATATAATCAGCCATTATGCCACATGATCTGCCAATATACAGCAAGAACCCCTGAAACTTACCATCTTTCTTATCCCTAAATCCTTATTGTCACCAGACATTTCCACTCACCCTTCAGCTGGACTATCTTAAATATATGGTTTCCCCTCACTCTGAACAGGATCTTTGAAAGCTGAGATTGTTTTGTTTTTCCATATCTCCAGCATCCACCAAAGTGCTTTATATATAGATTGAAGTACTTAACAAATGAGTTTTCGAGAGTAGAAACAGGACTTGTGTGTGGCTCCTGCTCCCACTTCCTCCAATTCATGTAAAAAATGACTCTAAACAAACTTTAGGGCTACAGAACCCACAAAATGACATAGAGAAGCTAACCTCCTGCTGAAGACAGCCTAGCAGGCTGGCAGGAAGGGGTCAGTGCAGAGCTCTGGGAGCTGAGCCTAGCCCCTCATGAGCAGGAAGTTTTAGTCTCAGGGCAGCCACAACCAGCCTCTGGCTGGAGGGACTTCAGATAACCAGCAGCTGTGGTGGTTTCCAGAATTATCAACCATAGATGCCAAAGACAAAGTGAGAGGTCAATGTAGACTTTTCTGGAACAGGGAGTTCAGGAGTTTGGTCCAGCCTTTGCTCCTGGGTCAAGAAGCAGCTGAGGCTCCTCGGCCATGCAGGCACCCAAATTGTGGATGCTTCAGGGCTCCTTGCCTGCAGATTGTAGAGCGACCAAGTGACCAGTCTGAAGGGTAATTGCTCTTTCTTTAACCTGCTTGGATCTGGATCACTGTCTAGGGTAGAAGTCCTGGGATGAGTGACCAGTTTGCCAGCGTGTGTGGAGGCGTCAGAGAGGTCAGCCAACTAATAGCTATGGCATCTGAGAAAACCCCAGCAATTTGGGACAAAGCTCCCCTTTCTGGTAGCAGAGTTCTACTGTGGCAAAAAGCTCAAAAGTCAAGTAATTGAGTAGCAACATGAGCAAGCAAAGGAAGTAAAGCAAGCTCAGCAATCCGACTTTACACTCCTATTTTAGGGACAAAAAGGACCAAAGCATGGAACAGGAGGAAGACAGAAAAGTCAGAACTCCTGCACCAGAAGCTTCCAAGAAAAATATGAGTTGGTTACAGGCCATAGAGGAATTTAAGAAGGATTTTGAAAGCCAAATAAGAGAAGTGGAGGAAAAATTGGGAAGAGAAATGAGAATTATGCAAGAAAATTATGAAATGAGAGTCAACAACCTGATTGAGTAAAATAATGCCTTAAAAATAGATTAACTCCGGGCAGCTAGGTGGCCCAGTGAGTAAGAGTGCTGCCCTGGTGTCAGGATGACCCGGGATCAGTGCTGGCCTCAGAAAATGAGCACACACATATAAATAATGACTGGCTGTGTAACCTTGAGCAAGTTACTTAATCCCAATTGCTTTTAAAAAATAGATTAACTCAAATGGCAAAAGAGGCCCAAAAAGCCAATGAGGAGAAGAATTCCTTAAAAAGCCAAATTTGTCAGATGGAAAAAGAATCTCAAAAGCTCGCTGAAGAGAATCATTCCTTCAGAATTAGATTGGAGCAAATAGAAGCTAGTGACTTCATAAGAAATCAAGATACTATTAAACAGATCCAAACAAGTGAAAAAAACAGAAGGCAATGTGAAATATCTCATTGGAAAAACCACTGACCTGGAAAATAGATCCAGGAGAGATAATTTAAAAATTATTGGACTACCTGAAAGCCATGATCAAAAAAAGAACCTAGAAATTATCCTTCAAGAAATTCTCAAGGAAAACTGCCCTGATGTTTTAGAACCAAAGGTCAAAATAGAGGTAGAAAGAATCCACCAATCACCTACTGAAAAAGATCCCCAAAAGAATACTCTTAGGAATATTATAGCCAAGTTCCAGAGTTCCCAGATCAAGGAGAAAAATATTACAAGCAGCCAGGAAGAAATGAATTGAATATTGTGGAAACACAATCAGGATAACACAGGATCTGGCAACTTCTACTACATCTTCTACAAAGATCCTTTGCTTTGAGCTATAGGATCGAAGGGCTTAGACTATGATATTCTGGAGGTCAAAGGAGCTGGGATTAAAGCCAATAATCACCTACCCAGCAAAACTGAGTATAATGCTTCAGGGTAAAATATGGTCATTCAATGGAATAGGGGACTTTCAAATGTTCCTGATGAAAAAAACCAGAGTTGAATAGAAAATTTGACATTCAGATACAAGAAGCAAGAGAAGCATGAGAAGGTGAACAAGGAAAAGAAATCATAAGGAGCTTATCAAAGTTGAACTATTTACATTCCTACATGAAAAAATGATCATTTTAACTTATGAAACTTTTCTCAGTATGAGAATAGTTGAAGGGAATAGAAATGTGTGTGTATGTGTGTGTGTGTGTGTGTGTGTGTGTATGTCTATATAGGAGGGTATATGAGTGCATGAATACATATGTGAGTGTGTGTATATATGTGTACAGGTATATATAGACCTAGGGCACAGGACCAATTGAATAAGAAGGGGTGATACTTAAAAGGTGAAATTGAGAGGTGAGAGAGGAATATAATGAGAGGAGATGGGTAGAGACAGAATGGGGTAAATTATCTCATACAGAAGAGGCAAGGAAAAACTGTTACAATGGAGGGGAAGAACAGGAAGGCAAAAGGGAATGAGTCAACCTTACTCTCATTGAATTTGGCTTAGGGAGAGAATAACATACACATAAATAGGGTATCTCACCCTACAGGAGAGTAGGGGAAAAGGGGATGATAGGGGGGATGATGGAAGGGAGGG
This sequence comes from Gymnobelideus leadbeateri, assembly GCA_011680675.1. Lineage (NCBI taxonomy): Eukaryota > Metazoa > Chordata > Mammalia > Diprotodontia > Petauridae > Gymnobelideus > Gymnobelideus leadbeateri. Next base: position 424,771 of record WOXC01009608.1, read on the forward strand.
CAGTTTGGGAGGGAGGGAAGTTGGAAGCTCACACTTTTGAAAAGGGACAGAATCAAAGTAGAGACTAGAACAAGTGGGGAATGGGATAGGATGGAGGGAAATATAGTCAGTCTTTCACAATATATCCACTATAGAAATGTTTTGCATAGCTACACATGTACAACCTATATTGAATTGCTTATCTTCACAGTAAGGGTGGGTGATGACAGAGGAAAGGGGAAAGAATCTGGAATTCAAAGTTTTAAAATCAAATGTTTAATATATATATATATATATACATATATATATATGTGTGTGTGTATACATATTATATATACATATATATATGTAATTATTTTACATGCAACTGGGAAATAAGATATACAGGGACTGGGGCATAGAGATCCACTGTGCCCTACTGGAAAGCTGGAGGGGGAATGGGGGAAGATATAGGAGAGAGCAGATTGGGGGAGGGGATATTCAGTGGGATGGCTGTTTTGGGGTGGTGGGTAGGGGGAAAATGGGGAGAAAATTTGTAACTCATATTCTTGTGGAAATGAATGATATAAACTAAAAATAAAAATAAAATTTAACTTTAAAAATGAGATTTCACTCACTTCATTCATTCACTCAGGTGTAGCCTTCGTGTCCTGGGAAGGATTCTGTGGGGAGGGATGGTGACTGAATAAATGTCCTTACGAACAGGGATGAATTAAGAGGAAGTATAGCAGAACTATGCTATAAGAGAGGAACAGGAGATCCAAGAAGCTTATATAGATGGCAACTTTGGAGTGGCAGGTGAGTCAGACAACTTCTCAACATTCCCCTGCATACAGAACTGACCTCCCAACCTGAATTGTGACTCCAGAAACTCACTCCCCGCTCATCTCATCCCCTTAGTTGTCAGCATTCCAAAGAAATTCTGGCCAGTCCATTTCCAACTTCTTGTTTTATGCTTGTGTTCATCCCAATTTGGACCTTGTTTTTCTACTCAGGAGAGGATCATCCTTCCTCCAAACCAGGGTTTGGCTAATCATTATTGTGTAATGACCATCCTTGGACAGCACGAACAATGTAGATGGCTAGCATCAGAGGTGTCTCTGACATTTATTTTTTATAGGTTCAGGCTAATGATCTTCAATTGGAGTAGGAGTTGATAACAGCTGTACTGTCCATATGACCATCCTCCATTTGCCATATGCCTGCACTCTTTCAATCTTGGGCTCTCTCTGTGTTGACAGCCAGTGCTGCTGACTTTAATTGCAAGGTTTATCTACCTTTCACTTGGGGTTTGTTCACTTCTGAGTTTGGTGCTGGCTTACAGAGCCCTGGGATATTTCCCTCTTGTCAACTGCAATGAGCTGAGGCTGCTTAAATCTATTCCCTCATCTTAGGGGGATCCAGATGTTCACTGAGCCTTGCCTGAACGTGTCAGTCAGTTAAGAAAAGTATTTGCTGAGCAGCCAGTAATAGAAGAAATTATATAGGTGATACTTATAGAGAGTACTTTAAAGATTGCAAACCACTATGTGCGTGTATATGTGTGTTTATCCATTCTTATTTTATATATTATATATACATACATACGTGTGTGTGTATTCTTGTTTGAGTCTCACAATGGTGTGAGGTGAGTATTACAGATATTAGTGTCCCAATTCCATAGATTTAAACACCAGGTCTTTTACTTATTGGGTTCCATTATGTATGCCCTACTGAGATGAAGGTGCTGAAACACCATCTATCTATGTGACCCCAGGTAATCAATAAATCAACAAGTATTTGTAAAACTCCTACTTGGCACCAGGTACTGTGGGATACAAGTAAAAAGAATGAAACAATCTCCAGTCATAAGAAACTTGCATTCTAATGAGGGAGATAGTAAGCACATATAGGAATATACATATATATGTATGCAGCATAAATATTAAGTGAATAATTGCAAAAAACATGAAATAGTCAAATAAAAGGTAATTTTGAAGGAAGGGTACTTAAAATTAAATACAGAGGGTTTATGAAAGTTGGTGCAGTTTTAAGAGGCATTGAGGTAGCACAGTGGATAGAATGCCAGTCTTGTCAGAAAGATCTGATTTCAAATCCTACCTAGTCACTTACTAGCTGTGTGGCCCTAGGCAAGTCACTTACCTCAGTTCGTCTCAGTTCTCTCATCTATAAAATGGAGATAATAAGAACACCTACCTCCCATGGTAGTTTTGAGGATCAAATCAGATAATATCTGTTTAGCACAGTTCCTGACACATAGTAGGCTCTATATAAATGTTAGCTGTTATTATTAATAATAGCTTTGCAGTGTACCAAGATTTATACAGCATAAATATAAAGTGAATAAATACAAATAAATATAAACTAGTTTAATACAAGGTAGTGGGGAGAGAAGACAGTAGTAAGTTGGGGGATCAGGAAAAAAGAAAGGGCATGAGCCCCATTTTAAAGGAAGAGAGAAAGACCCTATGAGGCTGAAATAAGGAGGGACTGCATTCCAGGAATGGGGGCAGCCAGTGTAAAAGCAAAGAACAAGCAACAGGGTGGTGTGTGTGAGAAACAGAGAGCAGGCTGGTTTGGCTTGGTCACCAAGCACTAAAGGAAAATGACATTTACAATAAGACTGGAAAGATAGGGTAGGACCAGGTTGCATAAGGCTCTAAAAATTGAACGGAGAAGTTTATGCTTTATCCAAAGGTCTTAGGAAGTTACTAGAGTTGGTTGAGTGGGGGTTGGGGGTGGGGAGGAAGGGGAGGAGAAATATAAGGTCAGAACAACATTTAAGGGAAATTATTTTGGCAACAGTGTGTAGGATAGACTACAAGATAATGAGATCCCTATGGGATATGTTGAGTTCAATAAGTCTATGGGATAGCCAATCTGAAATCTTCAATAGACAATTAGTGATCCAGGACTGAAGTTCAGTGCTACAAAAGGTTAATGAGGAAGGTCTAGTATTGTGGGTAGCACTTCTATCAATGACTTATAAGCAAACATAGCCAAGAATTATATGGGATAAGAAGGCACAGTAAGGTAGATATTACTGGTGGATAAAGTGCCTGGATTAGATCTGAGCCAATGAGTGCATTGACATGGGAGGGCACCCTGTGGCACCTGCTTCTGTTAGGTTCTCTTGCACTCAGATGGGATCTGGAGGATGGTACAAGTCAAAGGCCTCTACCAGTTACAGGGTACATATAGTGCTTGACTGCTTGCCATAGTTACTTCTCAGGGCCCTTCACTACTGCCCTTCTAAGTCCTCTTGGTATCAGAAGTGACCCTATTTCCTCCACGTGTTGAGGAATTCAGTGGCTCATAAGTAGGAATAGGGGTGACAAGTCACTGAACCTCTCTGTGTTTTACTTTCCTCAACTATAAAATGAAAGGGTTAGACTCTATGGCCTCTAAGGTCTCTTCTACCTATAAATCTGTAATCCTGTGACTTATGGAAAGACAGATTAAAATCATAAGGATAAGAAAGTATTGAGGAGCTGTGATCTATAGCAATAGAAGGAATAACCAGAAGAAAAGCTGATAAAAAAACAACGGACTTAAAAATGCCTTGAATTATTTCTACATGACTCACTGTGGATGTCTGGGGTCTGTATCACAGCAAAGTTAAAGCTAATCCCTTCAGCTGAAGGTCTGACATTCCCCTTTCTATTTATAGAATGCCAGAAAATAAAACTAAGGAACCTGTTAGGTCATTTACATGCATTAATGTAATTATTAGTCATCACAATCGATTCTTTGTTCAATTAATACATTATTGAAATAATTTAACCATATTCATATTGGTGTTCTCATTTTTAAAATTAGAAGACATAAATATGTTTAGTGAGACGGTTGAAAGATTTTCTTGGTAAAAGAAAATAAAGGAGTTGCTAGAGTTGGTTACAGACGGGCAACAGGAAATATTTCTTGTCCCTTGTATCCATTGTGTATAATTAATTGACCTTTGATAAAAATTCTATTGTGGATTAGTACATATGGGAAAATAGGGTCGGGACCATGGAATAGGGAGCATTCAGGTTGACAACACAAACCTTAAACTGTAATAAAGGTGAAGTGTAATAGAAAGAGTGCTGTACGGTAACTTGGTTTCAGACCCCAGCTTTTTTATTTGTGTCACTTTTTTTTTTTGCCTTGGGCATTTCCTGTGACTGGACACATTTCCTCAGCTATAAAATAAAGGTTATTTCAAAGACCCTGATTAGGTCAAGATCTATGATTCTATGAGAGCCAAGACTTCTAGCTATGAGGTTGATTGGATTAGTGGGACCAATTAGTGGAAGGAAAATTCCTTGGGGGCAAGGAATATTTTGTTTTTATATTTCTGGCACCTAGCTCAATACCTTGTATATAAGTATATGCTTGATAAATGTTAGGTGAAATATATTGAACAAAGAAAAAGCCCAGGGTAGGATGATAGATCAAATTGAGTTCTTGGGATAGTAGAACTCAATGGAAGCTTTAAGGATTCCTCCAAGACTTTTTTGGTGGATGTAACCTCATTAGCTTTTTTTGTATAATGGGGATGCCAATTTATAACTTAGGGTATCCATTTATGGTGTCTCATTCTTGTTACAAGATCATTTTGCCTCTTTCAGTCATCATTGGTAACAGGCTGTAGCCTTGCCCTTTAAATGTATTTCTGGTTAACTGAAATACGAATATATATGTATACACATATATGTATATGTTTATATGTGTGTATTCATAGAAGTTCATAGAATTCCATATTGAAAGAAATCTCAGAGGTTCTTCTATATAGGAAACCCTTCTAAAAAGTCAACTCTTCCAAATTTTTCATTTCTATAAGGGTACAAAAATCATTTGGATCACCTTAGATTCCAAACTTAGAGTCATCCCCAACTCTGATTTCCCTTAACCCCACCAGATATCGAGCCTGTGGAAAAGAAGACTTAAGGAGAACACAACAATAAAATATAGATAAATAAAATAGCAATACTTAGGGGAAATGCAACAATTAAAAACACAAACAATTAAAAACTCAACAATTAAAAATAACTGGAATTCATATTGGTTTTTAAAGCTTGTGAAGCACTTTGCATGCATTTGAACCTCACAACCTTCTAAGTTTGCTACTCTAGATAATAAACATTGTTATTGTTCAGTCATTTTTCAGTTATATTTCACTCTTAGTGACCCCATTTGGAGTTTTATAGGCAAAGATACTGGAGTGGTTTGCCATTTCCTTCTCTAGTTCGTTTTACAGAAGAGGAAACTGAGGCAAACAAGGTTAAATGAGGGTTAGATAGGTTAGCATCTGAGGCCATATTTGAACTCAGGTCTTCCTGACTCCTGACTCCAAGCCTTGCTCTCTCTCCACTGCACCACTTGGTTAGATTAGATTTTAATAACAATTAGCATTTCTGTGTGTATTTCATTTTATCCTAACAACAACTGTTTTAGGTAGGGCTACTATTATCCCCATTTTACAAATGAGGAAACTGAGAGGTTAAGTGACTTACCCAAGGTCACATTTTTAGTGTCTGAGACAGGATTTGAATTCAGATCTTCCTCATTCCAAAACAAGCACTTTACAATTCACTATGCAACCTAGCTGCTATATCTTATATCTTCATTTTACAGATGATAAAAACGAGGCTCCAGGAGAATATGTAATTTGCCTGTGGTTGTACAGCTAATAGGTGCCTGAGGCAGGATTTGAACTCCAGTCTTCTTTCTCAGTCTAAGTCTAGTACTATCTCCTTCCAGTATTTGAAAGTCATCCTGTGAAAAGAGGATTAAACTTACTCTATTGACCCAAGAGAGAAGAACCAGTAGCATTATTGAGAAGTTCCAGAGAGACAGATTTAAGTTAGATGTAAGGGAAAACTTTTTTTTCTTTTTGGAGGGGGCAAGGCAGGTGTTATGGGAATGTGAATTTAAGATCTTCTCTGCCGCTAGGCCGTTTGATAGGCTTAAGTGTACCTGGAGTCTGTTGCAGGAGGCTTGTTTTTCAGGAGATACTTTGATTGGTCAAGAGGGTTGTGACATTCTCTGAGCCAGGAGAAGGCTATATAAACCCTGATGTGAGACTTTGTTTTGGGGCTCACTTTGAGAAGTGCTGTGTGATTTGACCAGATGAGACTCTGGGCAGCTGTTGAGCCCCCAGCCTTTGAAAACCCAGATGTTGGTGCTTCCCTCTCTGGTAACTGACTAGGTATAGATGTAATGGTCAGACAGCTGGAAGCCTGTCTGCTTGAAATGTTTCTCTGTCTTCTTGTAACTTCTGCTTGCAACCTGTCTGTATACTCTGAAGTCTGGGGTGCTGACTTTTTCCCCTGAACTAGGAAAATGATATGTTTGATTGATTAAAGCAAGATTGTTAACCCATTTTGAGTTGCTTTCCTTTAGAAAAGCAAATCTAAGAACCTGGGATGGCAGCCACCCTGGGTGTGGTGGGGTGTTTGCTGCTACAGCAGGGCAGTTGGGGTTAAGTGACTTGCCCAAGGTCACAGCTAGTAAGTGTTAAGTGTCTGAGGTCAGATTTGTGTCTCAGGTCCTCCTCACTCCAGAACTGGTGCACTACTCACTGCGCCACCTAGCCACCCCAAGGAAAAACTTTCTAATGACTAAAGTTTTATCAAAATAGAATCAGTCACTTCAGGAATGGGTAAGTCATCTTTGGACATATCCACTCAGAGGCTGGAGGATTCTTATTCAAGGGGAAAGTTGAACTAGATGACTTCAGAAGTCTCTTTGAACTCTGAGATTCTTCGAGTTAAAACTTCAATGTCTCCCAGGACATCTCCAGCCACAAGTCTTTGGTGCCAGGGTACCCTGTGGGTAGGGTCTCTGTCTTGTCTTTCCTTTGTATCATTATCTGCAGTATCCAGTGCTGGGCAGTGTTGAGGATAAGGGAGTGATTGCCTTGACTTCCCAATGGATACCTAACCTTTCACAAAAGTTATATTATCAGTGTGAATTAATTAATTTTAAACATTTATTAAGTGTGTGATCTGTTCTAAGTAATGGGATTACAAATATAAAAATGAGATAATCTCTTTTCTCAAAGAGCTTATCTTTCAACAAGAGTGGTTAGGGAAGGATATTTGAGTCTGAGAGAAGGGGAAGGAAAGCAACAAGCATTTCTATAGAGCCTACTATGTGCCAGACATATGTTAAGTGCTTTACAAATATTATTTCAGTTGATCCTCACAACAATCCTGTGAGTTTTCTACTATTATTCCCATTTCACAGTTGAGGAAAGGAGACAAATAAAGGTTAAGTGACTTGCCCAAGTTCACACAGCCAGTAAGTATCTGATGTTGGATTTGAACTCAAGTATTCCTGATTCTAGGTCCAGAACTCAATCCACTGTGCCACCTAGCTGCTATCTGGGAATTCATAGCCACTCACTCAACATTTACTAAGCATCTACTGTGTGCTGGGTTCTGTGCTGAGGTTAATTCACAGGGATGGTGAATGGAGCAATATACAAGTCTATTGACAGAGCCTTTCCAAAAATAATGTTAGCACTGATTTGATTACTGTTCCCAGAGCAAGTAATGGAAAGTGGAGATATGAGAGGTAGGGGAAAGAGACATCAGGGTGGATAGCAAGATGACCGGGGTGACTAGTTGGACCAGATGTGAAGGACTACACAGTCTTGTGTAGTCTTGGGTGATCTAAGTGGAGGATGTGAAGGACTACACAGTCTTGTGTAGTCTTGGGTGATCTAAGTGGTCAAGGACCAGCTAGATGTTGCAAGCTTATTTGTGAAGTCATCCTCCCATACTCATTAATCAGAACAACCCACCCTGGGCAGGAGTTCTAAAACAGAGTGCATTAAATCTTCAGAGGCATAATGTCCAGAGGTTCAGGCTTCTAATGCCAGGTAGATGGCAAGAAGATAGCTGGAGTGATTGGTATATGACCATGCCAGTCCCAAACATCTACATCCCAGAGGATAATATCTCAACACTCCACTAGGCTGAGGGATACCTGGCTTTGCTGCAGATCAGGTGAGTGTTACTTAGCTCCAGATAAAGCATGTAGGTATCATTGATGCCCACTTTAGCAACTGCAGAAACCTTCAGACGACCTTTTTATTCTGCTCTGGGCCTAGAGATAGGGGTAGAAAACTCTGACTCTTAAGCCTAAGGAATTCCTTTAGAAAAGATTTCCCATCAATTATGAATCTGTGACCTTTCAGAGTTTAATTAATCCCTCTGTTAAGTGGGCTATGCTCCTCCGTTAGGCTCCTGGGGGTGGAGGGCAACTCTGTTTGCAGTCATGAGGGTCAGGGCCTGGGGTTCCTGCTTTAATCTTGGGCTAGCCCATTTGGCCTCTCCCACTGAATAAGAAACTTCTCTCTATGGTGAAGGTCACATCCCAGTCCAGGAGCTGGACACCCTTTGGGAGTTTCCTAATTCCTCTGACCTTTACATAATCAACTAATCTCCCCTTTAACAGAGCAGAATTATTTTCTGTCCTTTTGAACTCTATTTGTGCCTTTTATCTTATTAATGAAGCTATCACGTTCATGTTTGTATAATCTCATCTTGATTAACAAACACACTGAAACACAAACACACACACAAATATTTCATCTATAATAGTGAGACATAGTGGCAGATTATGGGAAGAGGAGGTGTTTATAGGATGGAGGCAACATTTATAACAACTCTCACATTTATATGGCACCATAAAGTTTACAAAGCTTTCGTCCACACACACATAAAATAATTGTTATGAAAGAACTAGCATTTATATAGAACTCTGAGATTCATAAAAAGTTTTACAAATATTATCTCATTGTCTTCTCACAACAACCCTATGAGGCAGGCCCTAGTATTATCTTCATTTTGTAGATGGGGAAACTGAGGGCAAGAGCCATTAAGTGACTTGTCTAGGATCACACAGATAGTAAGTGTCTGAGACAAGATTTGAACTCATGTCCTCCTGACTCCAAATTCAGTGCTTCATCCACTCGGCCATAAGCTTTTTTCATAGGGAAGGAATACAAGTTTTCTTGCCTCCAATCTATGGATGAGGAAAAAGAGGCTCAGAGCAATGAAGTCTGACACCCAGGCAACTTAGACAATTGCTGTTTTGTTTTATATTGTGGTATAATGGTAGATTTTGAAGCTTTACCTGGTCATACCTGAAAGAAGCATGGCTTGGAGCCCTGGGCTTAGAGTCAAAATATTCAATAGACCAAACTTTCAGTCCCTATATTTTGCCATTTGTTAGCTGAGTGAAAGGAAAAATTTCTTTTTCTGATCTCAAAACTAGTTCTTCCCTTTCTTCCTCCCTCCCTTCCTTCTTCCCTTCCTCTCCTCCTTTCTTCCTTCCCTCCTTCCATTCTTCCATCTCTCTCCCTTCCTTCCTCCTTCCCTCCCTCCTTCCCTCCTTCCCTCCCTTCCTTCCTTCCTTTACAGATATAGACAGATATAATCCTAGCCTGGTACCCCTTTCTGAGGAGAGCAGAGTGGACAAGCTCCTGACCCCAATATTCTGCTTCCACTTCTGGCAGGAATTAAAGTCTTCCTTGGAGAAGGGTCAGGGGGTAATGGGCTAGAGATGTCAGTTCTGCCTCCCTTTGAGTCCCACAACACTACCCCTATGCTATATGGGTGGATAGTCTCACTACATATATACATAAAATGATATGTTGTTATGTAGATATATCATATATCAATCTAGTTGAATACATGTATGTTGGTTGTTGTCCTTCATGCTAGAAGACCAAAATGACATCACTATATTGGAGTCAATGTATAATGTGTCCAACTGTGGCCGATAAGACCAATACAAGCTCAGAAGGCCAGCACATGTTGGGCACAAATAGTTGGTGTGAACATTTGGGGTGTATTCTCTATATCTGCACATCTCACATTTCTTTTGAGCTGCTGCAACTCTGCTTTGCTCATAGAGCACAGCTCCTTCTTTGATGAGGGCATGACATGCTGGACTGTTCTGTGCCATCATCTCCTCTTGTCATCCAATCAATTCCAAAGTTATGTACGCAATAGACGTATATTTATGTATACACACATGTGTATATGTACACATACACATGTATTGCATATATATTTCTACATGTACAGTGTAATTTCTGGTAGAGGAAAGCTCTAACTACTCCGGGTATCAGGAATATCTCCTGTAGGAAGGGGAATTGGATGCAAGGAAGGAATGCACTCCAGAGTAGAAAAGAGGAAAGGAGAAAGTCTATGTAAGACACAGACTCAGGAGAGGGCATGTCATTTTGGGGAACAGTAAATAGTTTGGATAGAATGTGAATGGGTGATACACAATAGTACTGGAGGCATAGGCTAGAGCCAGATTACAAAGGGCTTCAAGTATCAAAGAGAGGATTTTGCTTCTTCTCTTAGAGGTGATAGGGAGTCACTGGAGCTCTTGAGACATAGAAGTGACATGGTCAGACCTGTGCTTTAAGAATAGAAATTTGGCTATTGTTGGGGTTGGGGTCAGGGTGATGGAGTGGAGAAGGGAAAGAGCAAAGACAAGAGACTAGCTATGAGGCCAGTGAAATAATCCAAGTGAGAAGAGAGGAGAGCCTGAAGTAGAGTTGTAGCCATGTTGGAGGAGACAAGTGGATGAAGAAGAGATATGTTGTGGAGGTGGAAACACCAGCTTGGCCAAGTAATTGGATATGAAGGAAAGAGAAGAGAGGATGACTCTGAGACCAGGCTTCCTCACCACTCCAATCCTGGATGACTGTCCTCAACAGAAATAGAGAAACGTGGGGTCAAGAAATAGTGTCAGGGGAAAGAAAACGTGTTCCATTTGGAATGTATTGAGTTTGCTGTACTGATTGATGGGCATGTAGGTAGAGGTATCTGTATTAACAATGCAATATTCACTATGCCTATAGCAATTATAAATAGGCTTATGTGGTTATTAATCACAAAATATATCAGGCTCTCTATATGGGGGATAAAGCCAGAACATTTATTAAAATACCAAATAACTGAGTCCCAAAACCAGAAAGTCAAAGCCATCAGAGTAGTTATGAAATCGGCACAAGTAGTTAATGTAGTAACTAACCACATTCTTAAGCCTTCAAAACAGAACAGTCTACCTCAGGCAAAGGTCCTTCTCTCCCCACTCACAGCAACTGCTCAGTGTCCAGGAAGCGTGCTCACAACAGCTCCGCAACACCCCCCCCCCCCGCAGTTCCAGTCCCCGGCAGTCCCCAACAAGAGTCCTTAGCAGAAATTCTGGCTGGCTCAAAAAGGGGTTTGCGCCTCCACCTCTACCTTGGCCATTACTGCCGTTGCTGCTGTTGCCACGGCCACCAACAGTCCCCACTGGAGCTTTAGCTTTTTTTTTTCTTCCTCTTGCCCCGCCCCTTCCTGCTATGTCAGCAAGTCCAATGGGGCATGGAAGATCTTTAAATCCCATAACCCTTACAGTATCCAGCAGGTAGCTGGTGATATGGGACTGCAGTTCAGGAGAGAGAGTAGGGAGGAATACGTAAATTTAGGAGTTACTTGTTTAGAGATTATAATTGAACCCATGGGACCTACAGAAGTCACCAAGAAAGTGTAAACAGAGAAGGACAGAGCCTTGGGGACAGAGTGTACGGCTAGTCTCAAAAAGGAAAGGAATGGTCAGAAAGCCTAGAGGAAAAACAGGCATGAGAAGTATCACAAGACGCTTTGAAAGGAGAGAGTATGCAGGAGGGGAGGGTGGTTGGCTGTCAAAAGCTGCAAAGAGGTCAAGTATAATGAGGAGTATGAAAAAGCCATTATGTTTAGCTGTTAAGAGATTATTTGTGAAGAGAAAGAGAGTAGTTTCAGTTGATTGGTGGGGTCAGAGCCAGATTTTAAGGGGTTGGGAAATAACTAGGAGATGAGAAATTGGAATCAGAGTACAGATGACTCTTTCCTTAGATAAAGATGAGAGAGAGAGAGAGAGAGAGAGAGAGAGAGAGAGAGAGAGAGAGAGAGAGAGAGAGAGAGAGAGAGACAGAGAGAGAGAGAGAGAGACAGAGAGAGAGACAGAGAGAGACAGAGAGAGACAGAGAGAGAGAGAGAGAGAGAGAGAGAGAGAGACAGAGAGAGACAGAGACAGAGAGACAGAGAGAGAGACAGAGACAGAGAGACAGAGACAGAGAGCGAGAGACACAGAGAGAGACAGAGACAGACAGACAGAGACAAAGAGAGAGTGCTCGAGTGCAGAGGAGAGAGAAAGAGAAAACAGGGGAGAGAGAGAAATAGAGATAGGATGGAGGAAGGAAGGGAGGGAGGAAGAGAGAGGGGAAGGGAAGGTAGATAGATAGATAGATAGATAGATAGATAGATAGATAGATAGATAGATAGCATTTATTAAATGCTACTGCCAGATGCAATGCTAAGCACTGGGAATGCAAGTTCAAGTAGAAATTTAGAAAACAGTTCCTATACTCAAGGAACTTGCATTCTAATGAGATAATCAATATGTAAATAACTATATAGTTATATGTGTATACATATGTGCAGATGTACACATATGTGCACATGTACACATATGTACATATGCGTATATAAAATATGTATGTTTGTGTATATTCATATATATGCATGCATGTACATATACATATATATCTCAGAGTGAATGAATGGCAATCTGAGAGGAGAGGATATTAGCATCTGGAGGGAACCTGAAAAGTCTTCCTGAAGTAGAGGGAGCTTGAGTTGAATCTTAGAGGAAGTAAAAGAAATTCGGAGAGGAGAATTCCAGGTGGGGTGTCAGGGGTAAGGGGTAAATGGGTGAGTGGGGATGGCTAGTGGAAAGGAGACAGGAGATGAAGTTTTGTGTTTGAGAAATAGCAAAGGGGCCTGAATTTCTGAAATATAAACTATATGGAGAAGAGTAAAGCAAAATGTAATGTGAATAACGGATTGTTTCATCCAATGGGTCCACTTAAGTGTGAGCCCTCCAATGGTAAATTGACAATAAAAGAATGTGGCATTATTACAGAAAGGTATAATCAAAACCCAAGCTGTGAAGGGACCTCATACCTTTCACCTAAGTGTGTCAGACACTCCACTTCTCTCAGGGTTTGACACTTCTCTGAGGACCATAAGATAGAAGTGAAAAAAGAAGTACTTATAAGATAAAAAGAAATTTGTTCATTCTGGAGCAGGCATTCCAAAGGGCACAGTGAAGAGGGCAGATACATCTGAATGAGACCTGGTTAAGAAAGTGGGGGCAGGGGAGAGTAGAGTTGAACTGGATAGATGTGTAGTGGTGACTTAGGATTGAAGAATGGGTTTTATATGTTGGTAGCTAGGAAGTTCATAATCACTGGGATAGAGAGAATACAAGGAGTTGGAAGTGTGGGTGAGTCTAGGCAAAGAATCAGGGATTGGAGAGCCATACATTGAGAGAGGAACATTACAGGCCCTCTCTTTAGGTTTAAACTGGTGGCAGATTGTGATGCTATGTCAGTCTCAGAGCAGGGAGAAGAATCAGAGCCTGATCAGGAGGCTAGGATCCATTACCTTCCTGGGAGAAGACCCTAAGGAGGAGTTGCAATAGTTTCTACTCCCAGAAGCCAGATGGCCTCACTGACTAAGAAAGGCGGCCAGTGAATTGTAGATACCATAATTGAGTAGACAGCAGGTTGTGATGGATTTTTTTTTCTTTTTGGAGGGGGGATGGTTGGGCAGTTGGGGTTAAATGACTTGCCCGAGGTCACACGGCTTGTAAATGTTAAGTGTCTGAAGCCGGATTTGAACTCAGGTCCTCCTGACTCCAGGACAGGTGCTCTATTCACTGTGCCACCTAGGCCCCCCCTGGTGAATTTTTTTCAAAGGTAAGGATATATGGTGGTATATTTGTAGACAGCAGGGAAGGAGCCTGCAGAGAAGGAGGCATTGAAGATTAAAAAACAAACAGGGAATTATGGGAAGGAGAGAGGGGGCAAGCTCCCTGCAAAACGGGAGAGGGCAGGATCAAAGGCACAAGTAGAAGGGTTAGCTTGAGAAAAAAAGCTCTACTTCTTCCTCAGAGATGAGCAAAGGATGAATAGCATAGATGTAGAGGAGTAGAGAAGAAACAGGGCTGATAGTTGTTGGTTTCCATTTTTTTCATTAGCACATGAAGAAAGCTTAACTCTCAACCACTAAAACCTTTGCATCTTGGGCTACCATCTGTATGTATCTTTTATCTACTTATTGATAATAGTACAGGTTACCTTCCTCATTAGATTGTAAGCTCTTTGAGGGCAGGAACTTTTCTTGCCTTTATATGTTCAGTATTCAGTCCAATGCCTGGTACTTAATAAGTGCTTGTTGATTGATTGATGAATGGGGACATGTGATAGTCAATAAGGGAAGAATAAAAGAATTGTGGGCAGCATTGAAGAACCAGTTGTGATTAGGTAGATAATTTATAGTGGGCCAATTTTAAATTGTCTTCCTATAGCATCATTCAGTAGTAAAGAAGGGGATGGGGTGTGTGTGTGTGTGTGTGTGTGTGTGTGTGTGTGTGTGCATGTGAACCCATGCTTGGGGCTCATTGGAGGCAATAGGACACGGGGTCAAGGGATTCAAGGGTGGGGCATACTATATAATTAAATTGACCAAGACTGGAAAGGGAAGAAAGCAAGGTCAGAGTGAGTGATAGAATGACAGAATAGGATGGGGTAGGAAGAATGGAAGTTGAAGAATATAAGAAGTGAGACACAGGAAAGAGATGAAAGGGAAAGAGACCATGATACAGCAAGGAATTTCATAATTCAGGCCATGGAATGTTATAACTGATAGTAAGATCTAAGATGTGACCATATCTGGTAGACTGGGAGCATAAGCCCATGAGCAGGAAGGCAGGGGTTGCTATTGAAGGGAAGACTGTGCTCTAGGACTGGGCATCTCCAAGTAGATTTATAAAAGCTATGGAAGAGAAAAGAAAAGGCTATAATAGATGGGTAAGTGCTGAGCAGATATGCCATGATCTTGCCTGAGTAGGGTTACCTGTCTTCTCAGAGGAGGTGGGTCTTGAGCTATGTTTGGGAAATGAAAGGCATTGATGAACAAAGAGGAGCTGAGGACATGTCCCAGACACCCTGAGCTTTACCTAGGCTGCCTGAAGTTACCAAAGCACTACATGGTAACCAGTTCCTGGGTCTATGTAGGAAATAGAAATGACTTTCAATGAAAACAACTGACTTCCCTCTGTTGTGATGTTTAACTCAGTTCAGTTCAATGAATAATAACATACACACACATGCCCTCCCTCCAGGTGAGCACAGCTGTGAGGAAAATTACAGGTTTTTGGCAATTTTCACGCACAAGTCACAGAGAATTGGAAATAGTGCAAGATGGAGGGTTCATCCCACTGCCTGCTAGGTACTTGTGATGACATCCGATTCTCAATTCGTCCTCCCTCATCATCTCATCTTTCCTCTTCATGGAGGTACTTTCTTACCTCCCTGGAGGTACTTTCTTTGGCCCCCTGGACTGTGTTTCTTTTTTATATTTTGTCCTTTGATTCTGCACTACTTTTGCAGCCTCCCCTTCTACAACTTCCCCAAGTTCCTCTTCCATCTTTCCTCATCTGTCACCAATCCTCATTCTTCTGATTCTCCTATCTCCCCTTTTCCCTCAGATGGGAGTACAGTGAGGAACCCAGAGCATCAATAAATTTGGAACCTAGATGCCACAGGTCTCTCTTCACTGGGAGGATTGATGGATCACATGCTCAATGCTAAAAAGATGAATCCTAGTTTGAGGCGTCCAGAAGCCCTGAAAACAGGTCTGGATTATATGTGAGATTCCTACCTAGGGGCAGCCATGTGCCTAGACAAAAGGAAGCAGGTAGCCCTAGTCCTTCTCTTCACAGGCCAAGAATTTCCCTACAAGGAGGAAGAGGGAAGCTGTAAATCTTCAGGGACTTGTAAGAACCAAGACCAAGCAGAAAATGGTCATAGGATCCTAGGCACAGAGATGGAAGTCTTCAAAGTTGCCTTGTCCAACTCCCTTATTTTGCAGAAAAGGGAATGGAGGCCCATAGATATTAAGTGACTAACACAAGGTCATGCAGGTAGAAGGTAGCAGGACTGTAAGTCCAACAGTACCTTGCTGGACTTCCTTCATGGGGAAAAATGTAGACAAGAAAATCCCACTTCTCTTTTCTCCACGAGATATTTCTGACTCCTTTGAAATAGTTGAGCACCAATTAAGCTCTTTACAAACAACTTAGAGGGACAACTAGGTGGCATGGTGAATAGAGCACCAGCCCTGGAGTCAGGAGGACCTGAGTTCAAATCCGGCCTCAGAGATTTAACACAAAAACTAGCCTCATGACCTTGGACAAGTCACTTAACCCCAATTGCCCTACCTTCCCCCCCCTCCAGAAAAGGGGGGGGGCAAAAAACTGAACAGAATTAAAACAAGACCTCCATAAACCTGTTTTCCACTTTTTACACATTGTAATTTCATGATTTTTTTTAAAGAAAGAAGCAGCCTGATTTAATGACTGAAAGTGGTATTCAGAGTCTCAAAGATCTGGGCTCAAGTCTTGCCTCTGACACCAACAGCTAATTTGACCCAGAGTATGTCATTTAACCTTTAAGAGTCACCAGTAACTGTCTAAGATTATAAATGGCAGATCTAAATTAGTAAAGGAACTTTTGTCACCAGAAAGGACTTATTTATATCAATGAAATCATAGCTCCGCACCTATTGTATTAGTAAAAGTTTTTCAGGATACCTCAATTTTGTTTATGTTTTTATAAATACTACAAACTAAAATTATGATTTCCAAAATCCAGGAGCTATGGGGCCCTAGAATATCATAATCTGCCATCTGGGGCTTCTCTCTGGGGATCTTTCCCTAATCTCCTTCATGGACCTATGGCATCTCCCACCTTACTGTTTATCTCCAACTCTTCTATCCTCATATAGATAGATAGATAGATAGATAGATAGATAGATAGATAGATAGATAGATAGAGATATAATGCCTTTTTCTTCTCAACCCATGCCCTCCTCTCTCCACCAAAAAAAGAAATAAATAAAAAGGTAATGAGATTTTCTTAGAGGGAATGAACTTCCCAGTGGGATAGCAGTTACCTGTGGTCAGAAAGCCTTTTGACATGTCAGAGATGCTCTTAGGTTGTTTGAGGAATTTGGATGAGAAACACATTTGATTATATGTGTGTAGGAGCAAAATGATTAGGATGAAACAAAATATTTTCCCATCAGGAAGTCCCTCAATTCTATTACCTGGACTCTGGGATAAACACTGTCCTCAAAGCATGCTGGGCAAATCTCTACATCATGTGTTATAGAATCAAGAGTTAGAAGAGACCTTAGAGTTAGGCTGTTTGGGTTGTCTCATTTTATAGAAGAGGAAACTAAAGCCTAGATCATTTGTGACTTGTCCCTGATTGGATAGGTAGTATCAGAACCAGAATTTGTATCCATATCCCCTGATTCCAGATCCAGTATTTTTTTCTTGCTAAATACTTCCTGAGCATGATAGCACATCACTAGGTAATCTTTAGGCACTGTAGTCATATTTGTTCTTCTTGAAAAATAAAAATGCTCAAATTATCTTCCTTCCCACCCACTCAGCACCTAGTAGGGTTCCTTGAACAGAGTAGGTGTAATCCCTATCTCAAGGCCCATTGGCATGGGACTCTCTCCTTACTGGTGGAGGTAAAGGCCCTACTCTGCGTGAGAGGAAAGGTGGAGTTGGCAAGAGCTTCAGTTCTCAGTCAGTCCCCATTTAGAGACTCTTCAAGTAAGAGTCCCCTTTTGGGAATCTCCAAGCAAAAGCCTTCTTTGAGTTTGATTCCCGTGTTGAGAGAGTACATGGAAGAAGTCAACCTCATTTCACATTACTGAATAAAAAGCTTCTATGAAGATGAGGTCTCCATTATGTCCCATATCCAGCTTGCTATACCAGAGAATTTGGGAAGTTTCCTCTTGGTTGAGATCTAGGACACTTGGTTGAGCTGAATTATGTCACTCCCAATGAAAGAAATCCTTCTCTCTGTATTGTCTGGTATATTTTCTCCTAATGTGTAACTTCTCTGATTTCTGTTTTGTTCCAATTTGGATAAAGGGACTTCTTTGTTTTTCACTATGTATGTTTACTGTGGAATTGCTATTAGTTGGGAAAGGGGTCAAGTCTTAGATGTAGAGCTTGGAGGCCTCCTTCACCCCCAAATGGCAAAGCAATCAAAACTTAAATGGTATTTGATCATATCCTCTAGACAAACAATATTTAAGATAGTAATACCTGCTTTCTCTGAGGGGAGCAGAGTGGCTTCTGGCCCCAACTTCCTGTTTCCCCTGCTGGCAAGAATGAAAGTCTCCCTCTGAGAAGGGTCCAGGGAGAAGAGGCTGGAGATGCCCACTCTTTCCTTCCAACGTACACAAGGACAGCATCCTCGACTCATTATGTACATGAGGCTCCAGTTCATTACTCCCTCCTTACATAGACAATTAATAAATGTTCATTTGATAAATGGAGGAAGGAAGAAAACAGGAATTTATTAAGTATTTGCAACTAGGTAAGTTTTCCCAATAAACACAGGACAAAGATGTTCCCTCTTACCACTATTATTTGACAATTATTGAAATGGTAGTGATAGCAACAAAAGAAAGACATGAACACTGGCAAAGAGTAAACAAAATTATCCCCATGTGTAGATGACATTATGGTTTATTTAGAAAACCTAGAAGAAGCAGCAAAATAATTGAGATAACCAATTGCTTCAGCAAAGAAGCAGAATTAAAAATAAATTCAAAAATCACAAGTTAATAAATCTAAGAACTAACAGAAAGGGAAATTTCATTTAAAATAACTACAAAACATGTAACATATTTTGGAGTCAGTCTATTAAGGCACAATCAAGACATCTTAATACAAGTGCAAAATGCTCTTTCAAGAAATATAGAATGGCAAAATTTTCCAATGGCCCCTTGATCACTCTTCCTTCTTTTTCAAGGAGTTAAATACCTGGCTCACTGTCTCCCTCTCCTACATAACTCCTGCAAATGTACTTGGGGACTCCAATATTCACATTGTTTTTCACAGTACCTGGAACATAGTGGGTAATTAGTAAATGCCTGTTGATCAGTTGATAATCATGGTTGGGGCAGACCAATATAATAAAAATGATCATACTTCTTAAATTAATTTACAGATTTAGTGCTCTGCCAATCAAACAAATCTCAAGTTTCACCTTGTACTCCGAAAAGTGGCAAAAATGACAGAAATATGGAAATAGTCAATAACAGTAGTGCTATAGGAACAAAGACACTCTGATACACTGTAGGTAGAACTGGGTGGCTAAACTTTCTGGAAAGCAATTTTGAATTAGATGGGAAAAAAGTGACTAAAATACTCGTAACTCAAAGATTCCACTGCTAGGCACAGACTCAAAGGAAAGCAAAGACAGAAAAAAAAATGTCCCATATACACAGAATTATTCATGACAACACTCCTGTGGCAGTAAGGAGGGGGAAACAAAGTAGGTGCTTATTGACTAGGAAACGCCTAAACAAATTGCAGCATGTGAACATAAAGAAACATTATTGTTCCATAAAAAACAACAAATAGGAAGAATTCAGGGAAGCATGAAAAGATATGTGAACTAGTCCGTGGTGAAGTAGGCAGAACCAGTAAAAACATATACACCAAGTACAATAATGTAAACAAAGGACAAAAACACCAAACTTTAATTACAATGAGAAAGTTTGGCTCCAGAGAAAACTTTAGGAAATGTATCTCCTTTCTCTTCAGTATTGAAGGAAGGAATGTTTTTGTGGAATATTAGAAATGTTGCCAGATTCTGATGATGTTGTGGTTTTTGGTTTGTTTTTTTTTTTAAGTTTTGATGAACTAATTTTTTTCCTCCCTTTCCTTATTTAATCTTTGTTACAAGGGATGCTCCACTGGGGTACAGAAAGGGATATATTCAGAAATTAATGTAGTATGGAAACAAAAGGCATCAATAAATCTAAAATTAAAAATTAAATAATGAAAGAATAATAATAAAAGAAACCTAAAGGGATTTTTTAAAAATAAAAATTACGACAGCAGAGAGATTACTTTTCAGTTGGGGACGTGTAATCAAGGACAGATTCATGGAGAAGATAGTACCTGAGCTTGGTCAAAGAAAAAGGATTACCACTGGTTGAGTAGTTGAGTACTCCACGATTGAAGGGTGGCCTGCTGAGGAAGAGGAGAGGTGACAGAGAGCCGGATAAGATCAAGAGACAGTTGGGAGTCTAGCCCAGCTGAAATGTTGTATGTCAAATGTAATAATGGATGTGAACGCTCTTTGTAGCCATAACTCTCTATGTGAATATGTACTGTCATCATTCTTTCCACAGAATGTCTGCTGTTTTCTCTCTTGTCCTATCTTCTGCTTTCCCCAGCTCTGTTCCCTCAGCCCATTAAGTATTGTTTCCTGGTTTCGAAGACCTAGGACTCAAGTCACCATTTTCAGCATAATTTGGGCTGGGGTCGGAAGGTGATATTAAGAAGGCTTGGGAGGCAAAGCAATCAAATAAGAGAAAAGTGATCCATATGTACAAAAAAATTTAAAACAGTTTTCTTTCTGGTAGAAGCAAAGAACTGAAAACTAAGGAGGTGCCAATCAATCATGGGGTGGCTAAACAAATTATTGTATCATGCTGTAAGAAATAATAAAAGGGAAAATTTGTATAAGCTATTACAGGGTGAAGTGATCAGAACCAGAACAATTTATACAATAACAACATTATAAAGACAAACAACTCAGAAAGACTTGAGAATTCTGCTCATTCCAATGGCCAATCACAATTCCAGAGAACTCATAATGAAACACATTTCCCATCTCCTGGAGGGTGATGGACTCAGAGTGTAGCCTGAGCCATATTTTCTGGACATGGTCAATGTGGGAATTGGTTTTCCTTGACTATGCATATTTGTTACAAGGGTTTTATCTTTCTTTTTCAGTGAGGGGAAGATAGGGAGAAAAAATACTTGTTAATTTTAAAAACTAAATAAAATATTTGAAAAAAAAGACTTGGGAGGGAAGCAGCAGAAGGGAGACATGGGGTGCCACACATTCCCCATTAACAGAGCTAATTGCTCAGTAATGCCTTTGTGTCATTACCAGAAATGTATCTGGGAAAACAGTCAGATGCCCCAGCAGACGCTCATTCTTTGCACAGAGATACTAGCCTGACATTTCAGAACAAATGAGCAATTTCTTCTTGTGCAGGGAAACTTTTCAAGACCAAAAACTTGGCTTTAATTTGGTCAATTGAGAACTTTGTTGGGGAGGAGTTTTAGTGGCTCAGCATCCTTCCTCCCTGCTTCCACCAGTTTCAGTATCTTCAGATCACAAGTTCTTAGAGGGAGGCAATGTCTTCTATCTCCTTTGAAGAACAGCTGCCATTTACTATATATTCCTTATCTCTTAATATCTTCACAAAAACCTTGTGAGGGAGAGGGGTCAGAAATGAATGTACCTTTTTAGAGAAGAGAAAACTGAGTCTCAGAGAATTTAAATAACATGTCCAAGATCATAACAGTGTTATCGGTCTAAGGAAGCCGGGGGGAAATCTATGTGGTGTAGTGAAAAGAACTCTGAACCTGGAGGAAGAGAATCTGAATTTGAGCCCTGGTTTTGCTATTTACTCCTTCTGTAACATTGGGTAAGTCAGTCGTATTCTCCAGGCCTCAGTTTTCCCATCTAGAAAATTAATATACCAGAATAATAGATGATCTTTAAAATCTCTCTGAACTCTAAGTCTTCTGATCTTAAGAGCAACAACCTGAAGCTCTAAGCAATATACCCCAGAGGTACACTAGCTAGTTAAAACAAGACCTCGAGCTGACTGTGGCTCAGATCATGAACTTCTTATTGCAAATCGGAAGGCAATTGGGGTTAAGTGACTTGCCCAAGGTCACATGGCCAGTTTTTGTGCTAAGTGTCTGAGGCCAGATCCACAACCCAGGTCCTCCTGACTCCAGGGCCGGTACTCTATTCACTGCACCACCTAGCCACCCCCTTATAGTAAAATTGAGACTTAAATTGAAGAAAGTAGGGAAAACCATCAGACTATGTAGGTATGACCTAAATACATCTTTTATGACTAGGAAGTGGAAGTGATGAATAGATTTAAGGGATTAGATCTGGTGGATAGAGTACCCGAAGAACTAGGAACAGAGGTTCACAATATTGTACACAAGGCAGCAATAAAAAAAATATTCCAAAGAAAAAGAAGAGCAAGAAAATAAAATGGTGGTCTGATGAGGATTTACAGTTAGCCGAGGAAAGAAGGAACAAGAAAGGGAAAAGAGAAAGGGAAAGAGATAATCTACCTGAATGCAGAATTCCAGAGAACAGCAAGAGGTTTTCTTAAATAAGCAATGAGAAGAAATAGAAGAAAACGATAGAACTGATGGAATTCTACTAAAAGTGCTCCCAGTCCTAATATTCTACCTTCACTGAACAGCAGTCATGTTCTGATTTAACCACACAATTTGACTTCAAACACACAACAGGACCCCAGACCCAACATCCCAAATATGCTTCACTGATACAAATATGTATCCCAAATATGTATCACTACCCAACATCCCAAATATGTGATGTAATCCTAGCCACTGCCCCTAGCTAGCCACTGCCTATAGACCCAATATTCTAACTTCCTTATGGGACCCCAAGAAACAGCAGGTATGTCCATGCACTTAACCACAACCACATACATTTAAGAAAATACGTCCAATCTCAGACAGGATCATAATAGCCACCCAATTAGAAAGCAGCATCACCAGGATGCCCAAGCGGGATATAAACTCCATAATAATAGAAAGTACTTTCCCTAAAGAGGTTCTTATGCAGTAATAGGAAAAGCTGTCTTTTAGGTGAAATTATAATGTAGCAAGTGAGGTTTATTATAATATTATTATCATACATACATGCCCCCCAATGGTTTTTTCTGTATCCTATTGCCTAATCCCTTGACAAATCCTTCCTGCCTTTTAAATAGTCATATATTGTTCATATTTTCTGTTGTGTAATAAGCATCATATACCCTAAAAAAATCCTCATCTTTCTCTGAGTTATTGTAAGTTCCTTCTCAAAACTCAACCTGCTTCCTGAGAGGTATAATTCTCAATAAATGACTTTTCTTGGTTTGGAGATGGTTCAAGTCTGTGAATTCTTTTGAGACAACCCCAAAACACACCATGAAATTGCAAAAGAATGGGAAAGACAAAAGATCTCTTTAAGAAAATTAGGGAAGATTTCATGCAAAAAAATGGGCATTATAAAAGACAAAAATGGTGGGGACTTAATAGAAGTAGAAAAGATTAAGAAGAGGTGGCAAGAACACACGGAACTATACAGGAAAGATCTTAACATCATTGATAACCACAATGGCGTGGTTACTCTTCTAGAGCCAGACATCCTGGAGGATGAATCAGGTGGGCCTTAGGAAGCATTGCTAACAGTAAGGTGAGTAGAGGTGATATAATTCCTGTTGAGCTATTTAAAATCTTAAGAGATGATGTTGTACTCAATTTGCCAGCAAATTTAGAAAACTCAACAGTGGTCAGTGAACTGGAAAAGATCAGTTTAAATCCCAATCCTAAAGAAGGGCAATGCCAAGGAACATCCAAATCACTCATTTCATATGCCAGCAAAGTTATGCTTAAGATTCTGCAAGCTAGGCTTCACTGATACATGAACTGAGAATGACCAGAAGATCAGGGAGGTTTTCAGAGGCAAAGGAACTAGAGACCAAATTGCTAACATTTGCTGGATTATGGAGAAAGCAAGAGTTATAGAAAAAACAACTGCGTCTGCTTTATAGACTACACTAAAGCCTTTAACTCTGTGGATCACAACAAAATGTAGCAAATTCTTAGATTGGGAGTATTAGATCATCTTACTTGCCTCCTGAAGCATTTGTATGCAGGTCAAGAAGCAATAACTGGAACCAAACATGGAACAACTGATTGGTTTAAATTGGGAAAGGAGTATGACAAGGCTGTATATTGTCGCCTTATTTATTTAACTTATATGCAGAGTACATCATGTGAAATGTCAGGCTGGATAAATAAAAACTGGAATTAAGATTGCCAGGAGAATTACCAACAATCTCAGATATGCAGATGATACCATTCTGATGGCAGAAAGTTAAGGAGAATTAAGAAGTCTCTTAATGAAGGTGAAAGAGTGCAAAAGCTGGCTTGAATCTTAAAATTAAAAAAAAAACTACTAAGATATTGGCAACTGGTCCCATCACTTTCTGGCAAATAGATGGAAAAGAAATTAACGTAGAGTTAGATTTTATATTCTTAAGCTCAAAGATCACTGCAGATGGTGACTGCAGCTATGAAATTAAAAGACACTTGCTCCTTGGAGGGAAAGCTATGATCTGGAAAGCATACTAAAAAGCAGAGACATCACCTTACTAACAAAGGTCTGTATAATCAAAGCTATGGTTTTTCCAGGAGCAATGTATGGCTGTGAGGAAAAAGGCTAAGATCTCCCAGTGCGTACTGGAACATCTTCAGTTGTTCTGATCTAAATCTCGCCATTAGACCCAGATGACTCTGGAGGAGAAAGTGAGTCTGGTGACTTTGCACAGCTCTGCCTCACTTAAATCCAATTCACTTGCTAGTCCTGGCATCATGTTTCTGATGTCATGGTCCTCTTCAAGAACAAAGAACAAATCACAACCATAATAGCTGTGAAAGTTGAACTATAAAGAAAGCTGAATGTCACAGAATCAACTCTTTCAAACTGGTGCTGGAGAAGACTTTAGATAGCAAGGAGATCAAATCAGTCAATACTTAAAGAAATTAATTCAGACTACTTATTGGTAAGGCAAATAGTGAAACTGAAGCTTAAATACTTCAGCCACATAATGAGAAGACAGGACTCATTGAAAAGACTGGAAAGATTGAAGGCAAAAGGAGAAGGGAATAGCAGAGAAGAGATGGATAATAAGCACCATGAAAGCAACAGACATGAGTTTAGACAAACTAGATAGCGAAGGGCCTGCTGTGCTTTGATCCATAGGGTCACAAAGAGTCAGACACAACTAAACAAATGAACAACACACAGCCTGCTCTGCTGCAATCTAGATTCTAGGAGTAACAGGTAATAAACATTAGGAAATGCCACATAAAGGCTGTAAAAAGAGCAATGTGTCAAGGACCTAGAATGGAGGAGAGGTCAATGAAGGACCCCTCAGAGGGGAGCTTCCAAACAAGCAGCAATGAAGAAGCAGGAAACTGAAGGGGAGTGAAGCCTGAGTCCTTCCCCTTGCTAGCACCTTATCTACTGTAATACTATAAGTCATATGGAATGTATATGTCCATGAAGGAAGAGTGATCTATGGAATGTGGGGGTGTCTTATGATTCTCTGTGAACCCAGATATAAGTCCTTACCCCTATCTTGTACTTTACTCAAGGTAGTACTATATCATTGGGACACATAAGTCCCTTTGGTGAAAATGGTCCAATGGAAAAGGAGGTACCTCTTGACTCTCTTGCATGCAAATGATTATTGTTTCTGTGACCTTTATGGTATAAATAAAACTGCTTTATTTTTTGAAGCTTGCGAGTCTAAGTGCATGTAAGGGAAACTCATGACCACCCTTACTAAAGTTCTCAACTCCTATCAGCTGGGAAAAACTATATATGTGTGTACATATATATTTATATTTATAAATAAATGTGTAATATGTATATACTTATATTTATAAATATAACATATTTATCATGTCAAATATAATATATTATTATTTGATATATCAAATAAAATGTCATATTATTCATATATCTATATCTATCAATATTTATGTATATTTATAAAATCTCAGAAATGTACTAAAGTCCTTTGTGTCAAAAGGGAGCCTCTGAAACTAGTGCTATATTCTTCTATATTCTTCTAGTTTGCCTATTTATTTGTTTGATACATGTCTTAACTCCCCAGACCATTAACTCATTTAAGTTCCAAGGGACAAAAGTCACATATTCTATTTCTTCTGGTCCCTGAGACAGGGTTTTACACACCAGACATGTTAAATCAATGCTTTTAACTGACTATTCTGTAGTCCCTCCATTTCAAAGTCAGTAGATTTGGAACTCAAGGAGCTTGTGTCTCATGCAAAGGAAGTTTGGGGATTGGGTGGTGAGAAGTCATTTGTTCTTCACCCTTGAACAATCAGGGAAGATTGACTGGCTAGACAGATTTGCTCTTTCCAGGGGACCCAGCTCTCCTTTACCTCCAGGGTCCATTAGGCCACCAATCAGAAGCCTGCTTCATCAGAGCTGCCTGAATTCTGCTGAAATCAAAGATTAAGACTTCCTCAGTTTGACAGGGCCTTTCCAGGTTTGTCACTTTAATTAGCTCTGGCATTTTATCTGGTTTATTTTCATTAGCAGAGCAGCCAGAGTCCTGACATTGCCAGCTCTCTCCCTGCTCCTTAGGGAAAATTCCAGTCTTTGAGACCTTGTTGTTACAAGAATCTCATCTTGGCCCTTTCCAGGAAACTGGTTACATTGACAATGAGAAGCATCCCAGAGATGCCAGTCCCAATGCACTACTCTACCCTCTAGGACTTCAGTCCAACAGAAGATTCATTCAAGAACAAGGTCACCAATAGTTCTCTTTCTCTGAACTACAGGATCATGACTGCAAGAACCCTCTTGGATCTGGCTACCAGCCTTCTTTCACATGAATGGTGCCATCCATCTCTGAGATTAAGAGAGGTTATATAATATACTGGAAAGAGTACAGGATTCAGAGGCAGAAGATCTGTGTTTGAGTGTTGGCACTTACAAAGTGTACTTTGAAAATCCTTAAGTCTATATTTAAGTCCTGACTTGGCCAGTTCCTAGCTTTGTCTCATCGGACAAATCACTCCTCCCTTCTTAGCTTTGCTTTGCTTATCTGTAAAATGGGAATATTGATCTCTTAGTTTTCCAAACTATAAGATAAGGATAATTTATTTCACTATCTGATACATAAGGTTATTATGAAGATCACATGAGAAAATATATTGTAAAGTGATTTGGAACCATAAAATACTATACAGATGTGAATTCTTAAAGAAAACTCAAATAAACAAATCAACCCAAATCAAGGGAATAGACAGGGTCAAGACCAGCCACAGGCAAGACTATGATGTATGTGAAATTTGTCTTCTGATCCTTTCTCACTGTTCCCTGAGGAAGGCTCTGGCTCTCCAGGCTGTAGCTGGCCTGGCAAGAGACCAAAACTTCAGAGGATTCAGATCTCATCTGAACTGAAGAGCAGGGGAATGACAGGCAAATGTGATTCAGTGTGGGTTGAGAACTGGGGACCCTTCATGGAAGGGAGCCAGAGCTAGATTCCCCAGGCTAATTCTATGACCTTTTAAGTATCCTTTGTACTTTATCTAAAGGTGAGAGGGATCCCTAGAAACTCCACTTTGAAGCCTGGATTATGGAGATTTGTTAAGTCTGCTTTGTAGAGGGCATTGGATGGGACTGGCATAGAGAAAAGATATTCTTTCAAGTGGAGTTGAGGACTTCCACCTGTACCTTGAGACCTATAAGCTGAATTTAGGGCTCAAATGTTGAAACATATTAGAAAAGGACACCCAAACCATTTCTGCTCACATGAATAACATGTGTAGACCATAAGTCTTGAATCTGCCACCATTAAGATCCCAGTTCCCACTACCATATATTTTCTCAAAGAAATCAAAGCTTCAAGAAAAGTGGTCTCCAGGTAGCTGTTATTTGTGACACCATGAGGGTATGGCGGGGGGGTGGGGGGGTGTGGATGGGAGCCTAGAAGCTACACTGGGTAAGCCAGTCCTTCCTTTTGGTTCTGACCAGAGCACTGTAATTCTATAGTTAGTGTGTGTGTGTGTGTGTGTGTGTGTGTGTGTGTGTGTGTGTGTGTGTGTGCCTTATTGGCAGACAATCCCAAGTACCATCAGACTGTTCCCTTTAGCTCCATGCTGGGGGCTTAGAGGGGAGAGGGGGAGGGGGTAAGGGCTCCCTATTTATAAATCGCTTTGAGAGAGAAAGACAATATGACACATCAGCTCATGTCAAAGAAACTGTTCTTCCCACCCACCACAGCAGCGATTATCTACCTGGGCTCCACTTAAAAATATATATTATTTTATTTTGGCAAAACTTAGCAGGATAATACAGGATGGTTCTGTGCCCAGTGGGATGTCAGAGAATTGCCTCCAGGTTCTGGGAGTAAAGGTGGGGGAGGAGAGGGGAAGAGCTCTGCACTTTGTGCTGCCCCCCCCCTTTTTCCTCCCTCACCAATGGTGGGAAACAGTGACCTGAGCCTTCAGAGGTTCTGCTGACTTCCCAGAAGTATGCCTAAGCTGGTTTGGCTTTTCAGTACCTGCTCTGTGAGGATCTGAGGCTCAGAAAGGTTCGCCCATAAGTGACTGTGAACAATTTACAGCTTAGGTGAAGGAAAGAGAGAAAGAAAACAGGGAGCAAGGGAAATAGTGCTCCAGGCTCTAAGATATCCATTCTGCTGCTTCTATATCAGTGTAAGTAACTATTAAGTAGCCTTCAGCCTCCCCTTACCCTTTACTTTTTCTTTCTCTTTCTTTTCCCCTCCTCCCACCCTATCTCCCAATTCTCCCAGAGTAGGTGGGTGTGGATTGGGGGACAAGTAACTCCATCCTTGCCCCACCCCACTCTCAAGACTCTAAGTCATTGATATGTTTTAATTTGTATCAATGAAAGATGTTTCCACCCTAGAAGTTCCATATGCTGACAAAATCACAGTTTCTCCCACAATCTATGAGATCTAATCATCCCCCTGACACAATTATGGTCATTGTAGCCGCAGACTTTTAAAATATGCACAAGAATTATCTCACAAACTCTCTGACTCTGTCTCAGAGATGTCTGCCTACCTCCATCTCTTTGTCTCTCTCTCACACACACACACACACACACACACACACACACACACACACACACACACACACTCCAAATTCAATAGCTATTGACATGACCATAGGAGCATCAGAGCCTTCAGTCCTTTCCGATAGCAGTGTCAGGGCAAATGCTTTTTTTCCATTTAAGCTGAGAAATACCAGGTCCTGACTGCTGCTGTGACCGTAGGAGACACTGCAGGTCCCAGCTGCCTGGTGTGGGGGATGAATCCAGGAACAATGAAAAATTATCTGTTAATTTTCTGCTCTCTGTGGCTCCTGCTGCCTGCTCTGCTCCGAAAAGGCTTCTTAGCCTTCTGTTTAGATGCAAATTCCCTGACTAGTTGTAAGCAAAATATTGATTTCCCTGCATCACAGGCCTTGGCTGTTGGTGCGGTCCTGTTGTTTCACTCTCTGGAAAAACAAAACAAGAGCTTTGTTCTCCCAATTTCTCCTGTAACTGGGGAGGGAGAGGAGAAATCTGAGAATAGTAGCACTGCTATAAACACAAGCTGAACTACTCTCTGTGACTATTTTACATAAATACATAAATACAAACATTCTGTTTTAAAGAAGCTAATGAACAGTTTGCTGGGATGGTGGGGGAGGGAAGCAGGCAGTGAGTCCCTGAATCCCTATCTCTGGATTGCTAAGGTCTGGAAGTGGAGGCGATCCAAACAGGTTCTCTTAACACCTTAGTTGGGCCTTTGAGACGTGGGTCACACTCCCAGACACGGAACACACACACACACAAACACACACACACACGGCCTTGCCTGACTTTAAACAGTAAAATGCCACTAGACCTCCCCTACAGAAAAGACTTCCCTGATTATTTCAGGGTATGTTAGAATTGAAGACCGCTTCCTGCAGCATGACCACCTCCCTTTAGTTTCTCAATTCCCTCCATATCCTTCCTCACCCTCCGACGTCCCCTCACCACTATCACCCTTACCTAAAGAACAAGGCATAAATGTGGTCCCTTACCAGTTATCACGTACCTAGCTAGTCAAATGACATTGTGAACTCAGCTCCATGTTGTTCTGAGAGAGAGAGAGAGAGAGAGAGAGAGAGAGAGAGAGAGAGAGAGAGAGAGAGATTATCAGCACCCTGGACAGAGGTGGGGCCCGAGTGGCATGAGGACCAGGAAACCTTGAGAGCCAGATGAAATCTTTTTCTCTGATCCTTGCAGCCCAACTATTTTTCCCTACGGTGTGACTGCATACCCAGCTGGGAAATGGGGGACTCTGATGGGGAGTAGGAGCAGGGACAGAGGGGTCTGCCTGGGGTGGGGATGGGGTGGGGGATGGAAGGGTTCACAGATGGCGCGTGCAGTTGTTACCGCCAAAAGCCCTCGCCGAGAATCTCAAAGCTCCGGAACGTGAGTCATCGCCGGAGCCACTTCCAATTAGTGTGTTAATTAGAAGTAAAGACCCTCCTCCCCCAACCAGCCCGGGAACAAGCCAACCCATGGCTTCCGGATGCTACCGCCAAAGAATGACTTTAAACCGCTAGGAAAGGAAGTAGAGACCATGGCTAAAATGACAGGCAAAGGACCTCGCTTCCACTCCGAAAAAATGGATCGTACTCTGTTGAAGAAGAGATTCGCACCACGTCTCATCCATGCCCCTGTCTCTGGACAAAGTAGCTCCTCCCCTAACCCATACCTCAGGCAGCCGCAGAGTGGATCTCTCCAGAACTGAGAGATCTAGCTCCAGAAAGAGGGGAAGGGGGTAGAAGGGGGAAAACGTCCTAGACTCATTCAGGCTCCCTAGCTGGTGCTTCGTCTCACACTTCACACCGCAGGGAAGTTCTTCGTTTTGTCTAACCTCGACCCCTACGCTTATATTTTTGGTCCATTTCGATCTTTATGGTGAAGCTTCCCGAAGATGAATGGGAAATAAGGTGCGATTCGATGAGGGGAGGGGGGGGGAACAGACTTCAAAAAGGACGACGTGATGAAGTGTCGTCTCCCCCCCCCATTTCTCCTGAAACTTTTCCCTCCCGTTGCCATGGAGAGAGACAGCCGATGCCTTCTGTCGCCATGGCAACGAGTGGGTGACGCGACCAGTGGATTGCGGGGCTCTAAAAGCCCCTGAACCCCACTCCCTCCCTTTGCTCCACAGTCCTGGGGTTAGGATAGACTTCTCTCTTATTAAAAAAAAAAATACTGCAAGTTTAACCAACTTCCTTCACCCAGTGGTCCGAGCCCCTCCCTCAATTCTGCCCTTTTAGAGACTGGGAACCATGGGTTCATTTCTTGAGAAGATATGCCCTTAGGATCCTACTAGTCCTGGGCTCAATCACCCTTTATTTTATTTTTTTATTCTTCAGCCTTCAGGGCATTAGGCTCTCCCTCTTTCCGACCCACTCCCAATGACACAGTACTAGGGCCAGGATCTGACCAGACACTAAACGTAGAGAGGGTGCTGAGGGTGCTGACGAGCGGGAACTGAATCTCTCTGTGGTGTCTGTATCTCACTGAGGGGCGGAGAC
Organism: Gymnobelideus leadbeateri; assembly: GCA_011680675.1. Classification (NCBI taxonomy): domain Eukaryota; kingdom Metazoa; phylum Chordata; class Mammalia; order Diprotodontia; family Petauridae; genus Gymnobelideus; species Gymnobelideus leadbeateri. The sequence continues at coordinate 456,157 of WOXC01009608.1, forward strand.
CCTGTAGACAAGTGGTTAAAAGACTAGACTGGGAAATTCAAGTGCTGTGACTCGCCTGGGGCTGTTTGGGGGAGGGTCTTCTAGCGGACCCGCCCTGTCCCGCCCCAGCCCGACGGCAGCTAGGGACCTGGAGCAGCTGCAGGGAGCTGGGCGGGACAGGACTAACCCACAGTGCACTAAACAGGGAAGGGGGGAGGGTCCGGGGCATGAGCAGGGTGGGGGGGTCCGAGGAGGCTAGGTGCCAGGCGGCGCTGGGAATCCTGGCCTCGCTATGTCAGGGGCAGCCGCCTCCCCAGGGTCTGGACTTGGAGACTTGTCGGAGTTTCGAGCTGCAGCCCCCGGAGCGGAGTCCGAGTTCTGCTGATACAGGTAACTGGGCGACCCTTCGCCCTCCCACCTCTCCCTGCCACAACCCCGCTTCCTGGTCTGGAGCCTCTCTTTCTGATACCCTTCCGACCCCTAAGAGCAAAGCTTAGATTGAAGAGGAAGGAGCTGACATTTCTTCCCATCCATTCCCTCAGTGCGGTGCTCTGGATTCGGATTTTGCCAGTGTCAGAAAAGGGGTTTTGGAAAGTGGGGCTTGTGGTGGTGGAGGGGGTGTCTTTCTTTCCCCAGACAGAGTGGAATTCGGAAAAGCCGCTAATGTGGAGTCCATACTCTCGGTTTAGTTCGGGGACCCTTTGCAACTCTGGGGAACAGCGCTCCAATGTGCCTCAGTTTCTCCCCTCTGTAGGATGGGGAGATTTTCTTCCCACAAAGAGAATGTAAAATACCCAGGGAAAGGTCAGAGGAAAAGATGACAGACCTCCCCAGTTGCTGAGAGGTTTGTGTCTCTGTATCTCTGTTTCTACATCTGCGTCTCCCGCGAGGTGCAACTACCCCCTCCCCCACCCCTCCTGCCCCCGGACCGTAGCGAGAAACTTGCGTTGACTCTGTCTAGATCTCGGGTTCTGTGTACTAGTGCCTCTCTCTGGCTCGGTCTATTTCTCCGTCCCCGAGGGGGGGCGGGGGAAGAGGAGGGGGGAGGGTGTCTCCGCGTCCCCGTCCCACCCCCTACCACCACCACCTCTATAACTCGCTCTCGCTCTCTCCGTGACTCACTCGGACTCGGGGCCGGTGCGGGGACTGAGCCGGTTCCTCTCTGACTTTCCGAACCGGGCGCCTTAGTTCCAGTAGCCCCCAAGACCGATACCCAGAGCCGGCCCCAGAGAGGCTGCGGAGCCAAAGCGGGAACCCGAGCCGGGTGAGTCCCGAGTCCGGAGCCGGAGCCCCTACGCTGGGGCCCGGTGCGCGGCCGCAGTGGCTCGGCGGAGTCGCGACAGTGGGCTATTGGGCTATCTGGACACCGTGGGGGACTTTGTGGTGCCGGGGGTTGGAGGGGGAAGTTCTGGGTCTAGAGTAGGAGGGGGCGTTTACCTGGGTGTCTGAGGACCTGATGAGCTTCCTGCAGTCACCCCCCCCCCCCATCTCGAAACCCTTGGTCTGCAGATGTTGATTCTTTGTCCGGATTCCAACATCTGGTGGGGTAGCAGCACCAGGGTACAGGACTTAGGTGGGGGGACTCGGAGGGGGCGAGGAGATTCGAGGTCGGCCCCCCACCTGCGAGTAGCCGAGACTCTCAGTGGAAAACTGGGGTAGGTGGGGTGGGGGCGTCGGGAAATTCTACAGAGATGAAAAGAAGACTGGGGTCTGTCTCCGCTCTCTAACCCCCACCTCCCTCTCCTAAGTCCTGGAGGGATGGGGGTCTTTGTAGGGTAATAGGGGAAAGCTCTCAAGGCCTCACCAGCTTGAGTGTCTGTCTACACGGTGCTAATAGGTAGGGGCAAGCTAGGGAGTGGGGCAGGGGGTAAGAGAGAGAAGCTGGAATTTAATTACCAGGCGCTCTCCCCCCGCCCCATCCCCCACTCCTGGAGAAATTGAAGCGAAGAACCCCTAGCCCGGTCCTCCATAGCAAAGGGTGACGGTGGGTTTTTATTCTGTACTAGCTAGGAATGGAAGTCTGGGCATTTGTTTCTTGCCTCTGCTCTTCTGGGTCAAAGGTGAGAAATCCAAAAGGGGGCGGGGGGGGGAACGGACGCTGAGAGCTGGGATCACTCACTCGGTACTGGGAGGGGGTGCTGCGTCTAAGATTTGGGTCAGCTCAAGCTTAGTTCAGCCCGGATGGGTGGAAGGGGGCGCTGTTCTCTGTATCTACTGAATCTTTAATTAATGGGTTGATACTGCTGCAGAAGGAACTGTTAGAAAAAAACTTCTAGATATTAAATAAAGTAAAGCTGGATAGTCAAACGAGCCAGTGTATGCTATATAGATGAAAGTCAAACTGATGGTTATTATGGTATAGCATCTAGGGTCATAGAATCATAAACTGAGAACTGGAAAGGACCATAAAAGGCATCTAGCCCAACCTTATTTTGCAGATGAGGAAACTGAGACCCAGAGAAGTTAAGTGACTTACCCAAGGTTATAAAGGTTGTAAGTGACAGGAGAAGGATTTGAACCCAAGTCCTGAGTCCTAAGCCAACTCTCTTTTCACTATATTTCCTACTATCTTGTCTCCAGTCTCTTGGGACCCTCTCCCTTAGAGCCCAGCAATTCCATATTGCTTGTAGATAGAGTTTGCATACTGACCAAAGAGACACCTTGGATTGGGGAGACCCCCCCATCCCACAAATAAATACATTCTGACATTCTTCCAATTTCCTCCACCAATTCTACAATCTCTCAGTACCTCCCTCCCAATCCTCCAATCACAGGCTTCCTCTCAAAATCACTCCTTTTTTGAGGCCTGTTCCACAAAGCCACCTGTCATCCTCTGGAACCTTGTTTCCTCTCACTGACCCTCCTCAGAGAGAGGAGGCTAAGGGATGACTGATTTCCATTTTTCTACAGAGGAGAAAGACCAGCCCTCTATATCCACTGAGGATTGCAGCTGAACTAGCAGCAGCCAGAGGGATGGATATGAGTTAAAGTTTGCTGACAGTCAGAGGAGGGGAGATGGGATGGAGGAGTCATTGATGGATACTTTATGTTAGCACAGCCCTGGAGGCCTTTAAAGGGAGAGCACCCTTTTGTCTTTGTGGCTAAGACCCAAACAAATCACGGTGGGTGGAAAGAGGGGCATATACTTGGGGGAGGTTTTGAAAGTGAATCTGGATTGTTCTCTTGGCTGATTCAGAAAGCAAGTGTGAGTTCTCCTAGGGGTAACTTTAGCTGCTGAGTCACTGACAGCCCCAGGCAGAGCTGGGGGACAGAGGGAAGGGGCTTGATTAGGGCATAGCTTTGCAATTTTGATTAGGGCTTAGGTTTCCATCTCAAAATCTCTTCCCACTTCTGATTAGCTCTGGTTCTTTAGGCCTCAGAGTTCTGTTTCAGTGTCCATCAAAGAGAACAGATTGGGTTTGAGAGTAGCTGCTGGTGGGTAACGAGTAGAATATGAGTTTTGTTCATTTGTCTAATGACTCCAGAAATAACTTCTTATTCACCTCCCTGTCTTTGAACTTGGCCCTTTCTAACATAAAGAAGCTTTCCCAGTTGGTGATGGCAAATTGCATGGAAAACAATTTCATTAAAAAAAAAAAAACCCTCACATCCCTATTTACATAACTTTATGTCAGAAGCCCTGTCAGTGTCTCCTAGGAAGACAATGTCAATTTTGCCTTCCAGTAGTAGAGACCTCTGTAATTCCTATTCAGTGTCTCATATATATATATATGGCATTGGAGGGGATCCTAGGTTCACAAAAGTGAACACAAACTTTGGCAGATTTTACTATACTGCAAAGGATTTTTTAAGTACCATTTTAGTGACAGACTGTCTACTGCTTAAGGACCAGGCAGCCTAAATTCAGACTGGCCATACGATGTGGATTTTTTTGGTTCCAGTAGCTCTCCAAAACTGTTAATCTGGAGAGGGGTTGTCATCTGCCTTGTAGAGAAACAACCCAGAATTATGAAATCATAGCTCCTTGAAGAATTAAGAGAAGATATGCAGTGCCAGGAGCCTAGAGAACCTAGAAGAGTGATGATCCTACTCAAGAAGGAGCTTGTTTTCCAGAAATCTTGAACCCATAACCCGATAGTGATATGTTCTAGAACACCTAGTTTTCTGAGATTAAAAGCTGTGTTGTCCCCATTGAGGTGATAGAAACTTCAAGATAAGGATTCCTAACTTTTTTGTGTCATAAATATAAAATAAAACATATAGAATTACAAAGGAAACCAATTATATTGAAATTGTTATTAAATAATTTTTTTTAAGTTTACAGATGCCAAGTTAAGAACCCCTGCTTTAGCACAAGGGATGTCACGCTAAGAATGCTCCACTGCAGAGCTAAGTTTTTAATTTCCTTCCATCTTCCCCATCCACAGAGGGTAGGTTGGGCTGCTGTTTATAGCTAGGGTTTGAGAGAGAACCTTTTAGGCTTGGTGTCACAGGCCAAGGCAATCACTAAGATATGGTCATGGGTGGGGTAGCCTCAAAGTGCTGTCTGATCCTGCCTCAGAAAGAAGTATGCTCTTCAGAAGTCATTTTTCTTCTGGTTTGGAATTAAATTAAGGAAGAGCCTTTGGAGAAGGAGAAGTATGGAGGTCCAATTTTTAGCTCTTGGTTTCCTGATGTACACTTCCACCCTATGACTTAGTGATGTGTGAAGGTAAATCTTGGCTTGATGTCTTGTCCAAAGACCCACACAGGCCTCTCTTTTCTCACTGATATCAGTTGCAGGTGGAGAGGGTCATGACCATTATTCTTTCACTGTCTCTCCATGCTTCCTTCTCTTTTTGATAATAGATGGCATTAAATAGTGTTTTATATATCTTATTTCATTAGATCCTCACAACAAGCCAGTGAAGTAGATGCCATTATTATCCCCATTTTATAGATAAGGAAAAACTGAGATTGAGAAAAATTAAGTGACTTGCCCAAGGTCACATAACTAATAAACATCTGAGGCGGGATTGGAACAAAGGTTTTCCTGGTTCCAGATCTATCACTCTATGCCATCTATCTGCCTCTATATTTCTTTTCTTTCTTTTTCTTTCTCCTTTATTTCCCCCCTCCTTCCTTCACTTCCTTCCAGTTCCTTCCTCTCTCTCTCTCTCTCACTCTCTCTCTCTCTCTCTCTCTCTCTCTCTCTCTCTCTCTCTCTCCCCTCCTCCTCCTCCTGTCTCTCAATCACACTCTTTGCCTTCCCCTCCCTTTGATCCCCAACTTTGGAACTGCAAGAAATGGTTGAGCTGACAAAAAGCTTTTTGTTGCAATCTGCCAAAATAATAATACTAATAATTGCTAAATTACAGCCAGAGCTCTATTAAATATAACTCCTCACATTAGTCTCCTATTTGTCTATGAATCCCCTTAATGATGGTGAGAGCAGGCATGTAGTCATAAAGCTCAATGTTTCAGTAATTAGCCCACCATTGTCTTTCCTCGTCATAGCTTCATTGGGGAGCCTTCATCCCTCCTCTGTTTGGACTCTGCTAATTAGCCCCATTGGTGGCTCAGACCTGGATCCCTGGAAGAAGTGAAAGACAGTGAACATTCAACCCCCCAAAACCCTGAATTTTAATTACACCGGGTTCTCCTAATGAATTTGTGAGCCAAATGGGCCGTTTTACTAATGAGCTGAAGCTGAGAGCCTCAGAATAAGACAAGCCCTTATCCATATCCCTGCTCTTTCAAACACTACTGCTCTCTCCTGTCTCTTCGTATAGGGACACACACACACATCTACATACAGCCACCCTTGCTTTTCAGGGGCAACCATGGTTGGCCTGTTCTAGAGGGCATTTGGCCAATTGCCTGGTGGTCTGTGAACTGATTCCCAGAGGAGGGAGGGAGCTGAAAGTGGACTGACCCCATGGAAGGCTTCAGGGCTTGGGCCATGGAGGTTATCTACCCTAGAAAGATCCTGTGAGCTCCAGGGAATTTATTCCTATTCTCTGACCTCCTCTTGTTCCTAGCCTTTAATTCTTGGCTCATTTCTGCTTCCTGGGTTGGCAAAAGGGCACAGTTATACAGCACTGGTCCAAATTTCTTCTCACTGTGGAACTGAACTGCCCTCTGAAAACATCCAGTATGTCCGTCTTTCATTGTCCCTTTGTCAGTATCTAGGTTTCTGTACCTGTGGGTCCCTGCCTTTCTGCATCTCTTAGCTCTGAGTCTACATCTATCTCTGTGTCTCTGGTTAGTCTGTCTTTGTAACTCTGTGTCTCTCAGCTCTGTGCCTGGACCTCCATCTCCAACTAAGGAGATTTCTGGTTCTTGGGTCCCTATCTATATCTAACCGTTGTCTCTGAGTTGATGTGTATCTCTTAAGAATCCTGGTTTGTAAGCATTGCTCCTCAGAGGCAATATTAACTCCCTCTAGAGTGTCTGTGTAGAGTCTGCCTCTAAGAGTCTCCCAGAAGCCCCAGACAGACCCTGATGCCAAGCCCACCCTGCCTCTGGAATAAGGCAAAGGGCCTTCCTTTGCTTCCTCTCCCTGGTTTATCTTTTCAATTACAATCTGTTAGCAGGGATGCCTATTACTGTAACAAAATGGATTTTCCTGACATGGAAGCCAGTTTAGAAAAATGGTAACAATAGCAAATGATAAGAGCAATGATAAAACTTAAGGCCAAGGGTGGGGAGATCTGGTGCCCAGTGTCTGGGGAATGAGGTGTCAATATGAGAGATAAGGCTTTGCCTGCTAATTAATAACTGTTGCAATTTCAGAAAGAGAGGAAGGGCCCTAGATAGTGTCGCAAGAGAGCTGTCACCCTGGCCATGGGGGGACTGTTATAAATGACAACTAGATGTTGGTCTGATAGCCTTTGAAGGAATTTGCTCCTTTCCAGGCAAACAGCAGGGAAATGAGGGGTCCAGTGGATTCTGTTAAAGGTCCTGGTATGCTGGAAATTTCCCCAACTTGCTGAGTGGAAGGGATCTTCTTCACCAGATTTGGAGCCAGGAACAGAGCCCCAAATACTGTTAGCTCACAGAATCATAAAATTAGAGTTGAAAAGTATTTCAGAGATTCTCAGGGCCATCCGCCATGTAGACTATCGGCCTCAGGAAGCACAGGGATCACAGAGTTAGGGAAAATCATAGAGCTGTCCGTCTAGTGTCTAAGTTTCCTGGCTAGCTCTGGATGGTCTAGATCCAATCCTCTCATTTTAACATATGAGAAAACTGTGTCCCATAGGGGTAAGGAGACTTGTCTAAGGTCATACAGCTAGCTAATGGCAAAACTGGGGCTGAAAGTCTGATTCCTAGGCGAGAACTCTTTCTTCTACCTCTCTGGTCTTATACTCTGAAGCAAGGAATTTCAGAGCTAGGAGGGTACTTAGAGGTCGTGTAACCCATTCCAACCTGTAAAATTTCTGAAAGCTCAAAGCTTTGGGGGTTCCCTTTCCCACACCCACCCCCAAGTCAGAAAAGCACAAGATTCCCCAAATGTCTTGCACTATGCTACATAAAATCATAGATCTAGGACAAGAAGGGACCTTCATGGTCTTCTCAAGTCCAACTTCTTCATTTTACAGATGAGGAAACTGAGACCACATAGGTTAAATGACTTGCCTGTAGTCACGTAGGTGATAAACTGCAGAGAACGAATTCAAACAAGTTGCTTGGCTCCAAATACCAAATCCACCCATTGTTTTCTCTGGGGATCCTTTAATAGTCAGGAGGATTCCTGGCGGTTGTTTGAAAATCAGTGTGTGTATGTCTGTATGTCTGTATGAGCATGTGTGAGTGTGTGTGTGTGTATAAGTGTGTGTGACTGGTGTGTGTATGTGTGTGTGGTGTGTGAGTGTATATGTGTGTGTATAAGTATGTGTGAGTATTGTGTGTATGTGTGTGTGGTGTGTGAGTGTATATGTGTGAGTGTGTGTATGTGTGTGTTGTGTGTATGTGTGTGTGGTGTGTGAGTGTGTGTGTATGTGAGTGTGTGTTGTATGTGTGTGTGAGTGTGAGTGTATGTGTGACTCACTTATCCCATATCCCCACAGTGGAGGGAGGTTTAAGAGAATGTTTCTTGCTTATGTCCTATAGGTGAGGATGGGTACCACTGGGTTAACTGTAGCAGGTCCATTTTGAGGGGTAGTTACCTGTTAGTGGCACTCAGTATTCTCTCCTAGCCTCCACTTTGAGCCATCAGTCACCCCAAACCCCTTGTGAACTGGGGCAATGGTGTGAAGTCTGGCTGGATGTCAGTACTGATGCCTTGAAAGCAACTGAATCTATCACCCTGGTCTCTCTGCTTTTGAGCTGAGCTAAACAACCCTGCCTGTGGCAGGGAGTCATGAGCTTCAGTCTTTCTCCCTGAAGTTCTCCCCAAGAAAGCACCTTCTGGTCAGCATAAAACCAGCGTGGAATTTGGGGTTATCATTCCTAATATGTGAACCCCACTTGCTTTGAGTCACAGCCGGAGAGCAGCAGCCTGGATTCATGTGTTTCAGAGAGCATTCAAAATAGCAGCTACCCAGATCAATTAATCTGGATTCAGGTTTTTGTCAGACTGAACATTTAAATGCACTGTGTTCCATGGATTCTCTCCCCCCACTCCATTCACATTAAAATTCTAATTATTATCAGAGAAAAGAAGGCATGATCAAAGGGAAACAAAGTCCTAGAAATACCTTGTGTTTTAAGGTGACTCATATTCTTAGGGATTACATCCAGAACAGCTGTAACAGGGAACAGATGTGAAGTGTCTAGAAACGCCCAACTACTTAAAATAAGGACATCTTTTTAGCTGATTTTTCCTTGAATTGTTGGATGGGTTTTTGTTTGCAAAGCCCAGTGTGGGTTCTAGAAAGCACCAGAAAACCAGTTTTCCAGGCTGTCTTTTGGGGATGGGCCAATCCCAGTTCCTCTGGAGATCTGCCCCAACTCAGCCCTCCCCACAAAAGCCCCAACCCTACTCCCCCTCCCTGATTTTGTGGCACATGTCGTCTTGTTTTCTCATTTCCCTACATAATGACTTAGAGTTGTGTAATATCTGTGTTGTGATTATCTTGGTTCTGTCAATCATAATAACACATATGTACAATGTTACTCTCTTCTGAAAACTGAAGGCCATTTCTTAGCCCCAGGCCCTCTCCATGGGAGGAAGTTTAGGACTAAGGAAGGCTGATTTCAGGTCCCTGGAGCCTGATTTAACTTGTTCCCAAGGAGTCTTAAGTATTATTCACCTATTGCCTCAGATTCATAGAATAATGAATTAGAACTAAAAGCCACCATAGCAATAATGTGCTTAATCTTAAGGATGAGGAAAAAGATGCCCAGAGCAAGTGTAGATGCTTGCTAGAGTTCAGACAAGAACCCTAGGCCAATGTTCTTTGATAAGGCCCCAATGCTTACCTGGAGGTTTGACTAGAGAAAATGATAACCAGTTTTTCTCCTCTGTCCTGAGTCTCCTCTGGCCTTTCTGCCCAGAGTCAATACCTACCCCAGGTGTGGTGGGTATGACCTTGGTTTGAATATTGGGGTGATATGGGTGGTTTGGTTAATATTGTTTCTAGGAGGTTACTTCCATGCTTTACCCTACTCTAATTAGCAAGCCACTTCTTTGGGGAATAGTGGGGTAGAGGGCTCTTCCAGAAGTGTGATGGGAGGAAGGGAGGGAGGGAGTCATCTGGCCTGATTTCATGGGTCAGCAGTAACTCTAGGGTGCTGTCTCAGGCCACCCGCCATAACATCTAAATGAGAAGTTTTCCAGTAAGACTCTCAATTATCCCTATGAATGGATCCAAGCCAGTACAATAATTTCAAATAGCAGATAATCACTACAACCACCACCAAAAAGGGGGGGAGGGGCATTCTCTTTTATTTTGTAATCTATGCCATACTCTAAAGTAGTACAATTCAACTCAAGTCAATGGCATTAAACCTTTCACATGACCAGCACTAGGTTAGGCACTGTGGGTGACACAGAAGAATGATATTCAATTACATTCTTCAATGAGTCTACATGTTGTTTAGGCTGTTATCAATTTATCTTTCATTCCTCGAGAACGTACCAGCCACTGGGGAGGTGAAGCAGCCTAGATATATACCCAGTGGTGGGGGCAACCTAATCTGGGGCAAAACTATTCCTGCAGGTAATCCACATGATGGAAAATTGAGAGTAGGCTGGAAAACCATTTTTTTCCTTTGACCTGGCAGCTTTCTCATGGCCACTCTTTTCTTTTCTCCTTTCTTTGTCCTTTGTGTGCTCCCTCCCTGCTTCTCCTGCCAATGCCATTCCCTCTCCCCCTTCACTCCTTACCCCATTGTCCCCTCTGCCATCTCCTTTCCCCTCTTCTGTCTGTCTCTGTCTCCCCTGCCTGCCCTGTCCCTGCTGGTAGGCGCCTCCGTCAGCCTCCTTGCTGTGGTAGTTATTGTGTGTGGCGTGGCCCTGGTGGCAGTATTTTTCTTTCTCTTTTGGAAGCTGTGTTGGATGCCCTGGAGGAACAAGGAGGCCTCCAGCCCTTCTTCCACTAACCCTACCTTGGCGGCTCCCCAGAGTCCCAGCCCCAGCCCCAGAGACACGATGGCCGACAAGCTGAAGGACCCCAACACCCTCGGCTTCCTGGAGGCAGCTGTGAAGATCAGCCACACATCGCCTGACATCCCAGCGGAAGTGCAGATGTCTGTTAAGGAGCACATCATGCGTCACACAAGGTTGCAACGGCAGACCACAGAGCCGGCCTCATCCATCAGGTAAAGAGTCTATTGCCATCTGACCTCCTACAAACACATACCTCCTCTTTCCCCTCCCCTCCATCCCTGTATCTATGTGGAGGTACAGAGGAAGAGAAAGGGGGAGGGAAACAAGCATTTATTAAGCACCTACTATATACCTAGCACTCTGCTAAATGCTTTACAAATATTTTCTCATTTGAAAATGGGACAAAATGGTTCTCCTTAGCCATATGGAAATATAAACTTTTTAAAGTGACTTGGGAGCATTTAAAGACCAACAGGTTAGCTAAGAGGGCAATGTTTTGATTATTGGAGTAGTTCATCAGTGGGGACTTCCAAGAAGTGAGAGGGGTCAGGGGGCAACATATGATTAGTGTGTACCTGAAAGTTCCTTCTCTCAATCCCTACTCTCATCCCACCTTCTCCCACCTCTGTGTCTTTGTGCTTGGTATACCCTATAACTAGCATGGATCCCAATTCCTACCCACAGGTGCCTTTCTCCCCATTTCTGCCTGTTAAAAACCTTCCCTTCTTTCAGAGACCAATCCAGGCTCTACCTCCTGCATGAAGCTTCTTCCCCACAGTTGAAAGAAATCTCTCTTCCTCTTCCAATCTCTCATGGCCATTTGCATTGCCTTATCTCCCATAACTTGTGCAGGTTCATTACCACTCAAATGAACTATTGTAATATCCTCCTAATACGTCTTCCCATCTCCCTGTCATAGGCTCCCTCCCCCAAGTTCCAAACCATCCTTCACTCCATTGCCCAATTGACGTTCCTTCTGCATAGATCTGGTCTTATTACTATGCATACACATACACCAAAATCTTTGGTTGCTCATTATGGCCTATTAAATTCAAATAGTCAAGGCATCCACAATATGGTACCTCCCTACCTTTCCAGACTTATTCAATGCTATCCATCTCTGCATACTTTGTTGTTGCTCAGTTGTGAATGACTCTAGGTGACCCCACGGACTTGTCCATGGGGTTTTCTTGGCAAAGATACTGGAGTGGCTTGCCATTTCCTTCTCTGGTGTGTCCAAATTTTACAGAAGAGGAACTGAGGCAAATAGAGTTTGCCTAAGGTCACACAGATATGAAGTGTCTGCTGCTATATTTGAACTCAGATCTTCCTGACTCCAGATCCAGTGCCCTATGCACTATGGCTCCACCTACCTGCACACTTTACCTCCAGCCCAAATTGGACTACTCTTTCGCTGCCCACACCTGTGTTTTCCTACTGCTGAACTTTTGTTCAAGCTGTCCCCATACCTGAAATGCCTTCTCTACTCCCCAGTCCCTCCTGTTTGCATTCTCACACAATGTCTAAGGTCCAAATCAATTGCCATCTCTCCCATGAAAAATGCATTTTATTTTTGGGGGGGGGAGGGAAATTGGGGTTAACTTGCCCAAGGTCACATGGCTAGTTAAGTATTAAGTGTCTAAGGCTGGATTTGAACTCAGGTCCTCCTGCTCCAGGGCCGGTGCTCTATTCACTGCACCACCTAGTCGCCCCCCAAAAATGCATTTCTATGGGACTTTGTGATTTCCCAAGCATTTTCTCACTATTTCCTCTAAGATAGACTGTACTTCTATTATATATTATATTATATATTATTATACCCCTATTATCAATGAGGAAACAGAAATTTTTAGTCAAGCAGATCCCAAGTGGCCTGATTCCAAGCACTCTACTGACTGAGCCACACAGCTTTCCTGATCCCTCCTTGGTCTTCAAAAAACCATATTTCTCTCACTTCTCTTTTACACTATTGCTAATAGATAGCATTTATCTAGCACTTGAATGTTTGCAAAATGCTTTATAGATATTTATTTAAATTTTATTTATTATATTATATTATATAGATTATCTCATTTGATCTCATTGTGTGTGTACATATAAATATATACATATATATGTACACACACACACACATTATCTCATTTGATCCTCAAAGCAACACTGTGAGGCATTGTTACCCCCATTTCACAATAAGGAAAATGAGACCCAAAGAGGTTAAATGAATTTACCTAGGATCACATGGCTTATAAAGTATCTGAGGCAGGCTTCAAACTCAGTTTTCCTGATTTTAAATCCAACACTCTAACTACACTATGCTTAGCTGCCTCAATTATTTATGTAGAGATCACATCTCCTTTCTAGACTATAAATCCCACGAGGGCATGATCATGTCCTATCTAAATTTTATATCTCTCCTAGCACCTGGAACGGTGCTGTGTACACAGTAAGTGACTATTATGTGCTCATTGATTTTAAATGCATTGAATTATGAATTCTTAAAAGCAAAAAGCTGTCTTATTTCAACTCTGTATTTCCTGGTACCTAGTTCAGTACTTTGCACATAGTACGTTACTTAACTGTTTGTTGAATGAAGAACTGACCTCTTTCCCCTCCCCCCCACCTACCCCCAGGCACACCTCCTTTAAGCGCCACCTGCCCCGGCAGATGCATGTCTCCAGTGTGGACTATGGCAATGACCTGCCTCCTGCTGCTGAGCAGCCAACCAGCATTGGCCGAATCAAGCCTGAGCTGTACAAGCAAAAGTCAGTGGATGATGAGGAAGGCAAGAATGAGGCTGCCAAGACTTGTGGGAAGATCAACTTCAGCCTGAAGTACGACTATGAAAATGAGACCCTGGTTGTGAGGATACTGAAGGCCTTTGACCTCCCTGCTAAGGACTTCTGTGGCAGCTCTGACCCCTACGTCAAGATCTACCTCCTGCCTGACCGCAAGTGCAAGCTGCAGACCCGAGTGCATCGCAAAACCTTGAATCCCACATTTGATGAGAATTTCCACTTCCCTGTTCCTTATGAGGAGCTGGCTGACCGGAAGCTTCATCTCAGTGTCTTCGACTTTGACCGCTTTTCTCGCCATGATATGATTGGGGAGGTTATCTTGGACAACCTCTTCGAGGCCTCTGATCTGTCCCGAGAGACATCTATCTGGAAGGACATTCAGTATGCCACCAGTGTGAGTACCTCTCTCTATTTACTACAGTTTCTTGGGGTAGGGTTGGCATCTCTCAAAAGACAGCTAGTCCTTTTTCTGATGGTCTGTTGGATAACCTCCAGAAGAGGGAGGGAGAAACAAGGGACATTGGAAACTCTTCCCATGGGTGCTTGGCTAGCTCTCAGAAAGCCATCTGAACCTGCTCCATTTCCACAACTGCTCCAAGTTGTGGAAATGAAAAGGAGCCAAAAGGTTAGAGCATAGAAAGTGAATCATAATTTTGGTGCCTCTGTTCCTCCTTTATTGCATATTTTGAAACTTCTTGCCCACCATGCCTTAGTTTACCTCTCAGAGGTGGGGTAAAGTCAACCAGATGACAACACCCCAGATCACATCACCTTTTTTAAGTGCTTGGAATAGCTAATAAAGAAAAGCCATGGTCACTTCTTTTGGTGAGCTCTAAGACCTAATAGGAAAAAGGGACAAATCCAAACAAAGATTCATGGATTACATTTAGAAACATAGCATGAAAACCCATGGAGGCTGGTCGAACTTTCAGGAGCTATGTTTATGGGCCAACGGGGGGCAAAGTGATCCCAGTGAATTGAGATTATTCAGAGAAGGCTTTCTGGCACTCAGTCTCAAACAGGGTTTTAAAGGTAAGGAAGGGCATGATTTAACAAAGAAACGGGGGAAGGAGTTTCAAGTGCTGTACTTTTAGCCATGAAGAGTCACAGGCCTGAGGCTTTAGTCCTAATCCCTATGGCCTTCGATTAACTACTTTTCCCAGCTGTAGTCCGTGTTGTCCATTGGTGGTAGATCTTCCGTATGGCAGAAAAGTGTCCCTGAATGCCTTTGGCTCGGTATATATATTGTGTCTTTAGAGTCCTCTGGTGCTAGTCAGGTGGTGTATACAGTTGGGTGGTGGGTAACATATGGTAGCACTGGTGTTGCTATAGTATGTGGTATCTAGAGCTAAGTCTCATGGAGAACCTGAATATGCACGTGGGGTGAACTCTCCAGTCATTTAGGATAGGTTTGGCTAGGATTCCTTTAATGATTGCCAGCTGAGATCCTTCCTTGTCCAATGTCCCTCTGGCATTTGGTGCAAAGTAATTCTCTCCACCCTTGGCCTTCCTCTTTCATAGAAGATATTCGATAAAAGTAAGCTGGACTGAATTGCTGGAGTATATTGATTGAAGGTCCTAGGGGTCTAAAAGCTCCTTGAGGGCAAGAATTCTTTCATTTTTATCTTAGTATCCCCAATACAAAGCACAGGGTCTGGTGTGTAGTTGGTGCCTAATAAATGCTTACTGATTGATTAATTGGGGATTACACCCTAAACTGGTAGGGAAAGGAAAGAATTGGAGAGAGAGAGAGAGAGAGAGAGAGAGAGAGAGAGAGAGAGAGAGAGAGAGAGGGAAAGAGAGAGAGAAGCCATTTGATCTCTAGGTGGCCTCTGCCTCTACCTTCCAGGGGCAACACTGGGGCAGCATCTATCTACACATACACACACACACACACACACACACACACACACACACACACACACACACCACTTCTAGCTCATGTTGGTTCTAGCTGCGAACCATGGAAGAGGTAATGCTGCTTGTCTGGAGTTGTCCATTTGTTTCCCCCAAAACCTATGGTTCTCTCCACCCTCAGGGCTCCTGTCTAGCCATACGTGGCTTTCCAACACCCCTGCTCCTTCTGCCTTCTCAACATTGCATCCCCAACAGCATAGGCATCAGGGCAAGAAAGGCAGGGAAGGAGTGGCACAATCAGAGTCGGCTCAGATCCCGGGAGCTCTCATCTATAAATCATTCGGAAGTTTACATCTGTTTCTACTCTTGCTTCTCAGTCTCCCAAGGGACAGAATCCATTATGGTGACTGTATACATCCTGGAGAGAAACTCTATCCCCACCTTCTACTTATGCACAGTGCAGGGGAATGTCCAGGGGAGAAGAACCAAGAGGAGGCAACAGGCATTTCCCCAACAGAGGGGCAGGAGGTGAGGTAGGAGCAAGAACAGAATGAAATGGTTAGGAGGCCAGCTACTTGTATTCCAGGCAATATCATCCTGCAAAGGTGGGGAGCCTCTAGGTCCTCAAGTGCAGCCCTTTGATGAACAGAATCTAAACTTCAAAGGGCTACACTTGAGGACCTAGAGGGCCACACACGGCCTTGAGGCTGCAGATTCCCCTCCCCTGGCTGCCCTCTTTCTACTTCCACTTCAGGAAAGAGATTTGAGAGAAAGAAGATTTCAGCCAGACTTGCAGTAGACAGAGAACTAAACTTGAAGGTCCCTTAGGTCCCTTTTCTATTACTAACTTAGCTGGGTGATCTTGAGCAAGAATCATTGTTATTTTAAGCCTCTGTTTCTCCATCTACAAAATGTTCAGCAGTTGCAGTCATGTCCAACACTTTGTGATCTCTTTTGGAATTTTCTTGGCAAAGACACTGGAATGGTTTGCCATGTTCTTCTCCAGCTCATTTTACAGATAAGGAAACTGAGGCAAGTAGGGTTAAGTGACTTACTGAGAGTCACACAGCTAGTAAGTGTCTGAGTCTGGGTTTGAACTCAGGTCTTCCTGACTCTAGGTCCAATGCTCTATTCACTGTGCCACCTACCTACAAAATGGTGGGGTTAAAATACATGATTTCTCAAATCTCTTCCTGTTCCAACATTCTGTGATTCCAACTTCAAAGACAAGTAGATCTTGACCTAAGAGCCTAGCCACATCACTAGGAAGCTGGACCCACAAGTGAAGAAGTCTTCTTAGTTTGGAAGCACCAGTCAGAGCTCATGCTTCCAAGAACCCATGGTTATGGCCATACCCTGATGAGACACCAGGAGCTTAGGATCATCAGCCATGATCTGAAAGGGACCTGAGAGGTTACATGGTCAGCAGGAATGACACAAGCTTAAGCCTTCTAAGTCTCTGAGAAATCACCCTACTCTGAGGAGTTCTAGACCTCGGGGAATAGAAAGTGTTTGTCTGTTCACATCATGGGTGGGATGATACTTCTCAGTGGTTCCTTCACCTAGAGTCAGGAAGACCTGAGTTCAAATCCAACCTTAGCTACTTCTTAGCTGTGTAACCCTGGGCAAGTCACCTAACCTCTGCCTCAGTTTCCTTGTCTATAAAATGGGGGCAATAACAGCATCTACCTCCCATAGGTGTTGTGAGGGTCAAATGAGCTTTTAATTATAAAGCACTTAGGACAGTACCTGGAACATAGTAGGTGCTATATAAATGCTAGCTAGTATGATTATCACTATCATTAGTACAGTTCTTAATCTCAGCTCCCCTAAGGAGTCTGTAGATAGATTTTAGTGGATCTGTGAACTTGAATGGGAAAACAATTACATCTTTAATCCACTAACCTTTGCTTTCCTTTGTAATCCTATGCATTTTATACATTTAAAAACATTATTCTGATACAGGGTTCATGGGCTTCACCAGAGTGCCCTAGTGGTCTATGAGACAAGAAAAGGTTTCAAACCCCTATCTTAAATGATTCTACTTCGCAGTCAGGTCCCTGGGTGTCCTCTGGGCCTGCCCCATGAGGGACGATTCCCCAGACTTGCTCCGCTTCCCTGAATGCTGGCCAGATTCACCGTTCTCAAGTGAGCCTGGCAGAATGCGGGTGCCTCTCCCAAGGACAGGCCATCCTGCCTGCCTTAAGATACATCTCCTGCCACTTTTGTGGGGGAAGAAAGGGAGAGGAGGGCACAGAAGGCAAGCAGGCTTTTTGGTTCATGCTGACTCTTAGAAATCCCAGTTTTCTCCTGGCCCTGAAGGCCCAAGTCAGCCTATCTATGGGATTGATGGATGGAGTACAGAGAGAACTAGAGTAGTTACTGAGGATATGGATAGAGATGAAGGACCTGCCTGTGGTGTCTCTCCCCTCCCATTCATCCTGTGGCACGTGCCGCCTCATTATTAATCTTCCTAAAGTATTGTTTTCATCATCTCACTTCCTGCTGGAGAGCTCCAGCATCTTCAGGATGAAGCCCAGACTCCTCAGCCTTCCACAGCACAGTAAGCTCAGCCTATGTGTCCAACCTTACCTTGAAAACCCTTTGCTCCACCCTGGTCCATTCCACTAAGCTCCCTCTGCTCATACCCACTTCTAGGCCTTATCTCATACTGTTTCCCTTACCTAGAATGGCCCTCTTCTTCCTCTCTGCCATCCCATGAGGCCTTCCTACTGCTCTTCTCTCCCATTACCCCCTCCTGTAGATGTTTTATCTACATCAAAAGTGTCAAGCATATGGCCCTTCACTACAGTATCTTTATTGAAAGTTTAGTGACCCTTCTTCTATTCAAGTTTTACATCACTGGTCTCTATCACTCTTTTTGGGCAAATAATCATATCCTGCCTGATATGATATTCTAATCAATTTACGTGTGTCTCATTGCTCCAACAAAACTAGGACATTCCCAAAGGATCATGTCCTATGTAAAATCTTATTTTCCCTGTTACTGCCTCATATGGCACTCTCTCCACCCTCCCCCATCTCTCTGTCTCTCTCTGTCTCTCTGCCTCTGTCATTGTCTCTGTCTGTCTCTGTCTCTCTGTCTTTGTCTCTGTCTCTCTGTCTCTGTCTCTCTCTGCCTCTCTCAGTCTCTCTCTGTCTCTGTCTCTCTTTCTCTCTCTGTCTCTCTCTCTCAGTCTGTCTGTCTGTCTCTCTCTCTCTCTCTGTCTCTCTCTCTCTCTCTCTCTCAATATAGTTGATGCTTGGTAACATTTAAAGGGGGAGGAGATTGGTACAGACTTGTGCTCTTATTAGAGTAGTCCTCCCAAAGAGTGAAATTCCTCTACTGCTTTTGATCATTGCCTTATAGTCCTAGAGAGTTGCTTAGAGTTATAGAAGGTTAAGTCACTTGTTCAGGGTCCCCCAGTCAATGTATGTCAAGGTAGGATGTGAGCCCTATCTTTCTATAGGGCCAGCTCTATAGCTACCAAACCATACTATCTCTCACTCCAGAGAAGGCTCCATAGCATTGAATACCACTTCCTGGTTTCTAAAGCATGTTCCTCACAATAGATCTGTAGGGCATGAAGTCCAAGTATGATTATTCTCACTTTTAGATGAGAAAACAAACTCAGAAAGGTTGAGTGGCTTGCAAAAACGCCCAGCTAGTAGAGGTCATCAGAGTCAACTTGCACCTAGGTCTTCACACTTTAATTCCAGTGAAGTCTTCCTCGTACCAATACTGCTACTTGTAAAAATAACTCATTTGTGTGACACTTTATAATTTGCAAAACATCTCTCTGAGACAAGCATGGTTATCCCCATTTTACAGATGAGGAAACTGATGATCAACAGAGTTAACAGCTTTGCCCAAGGTTACACAGCTAGGGAACTGGGACTTGAAACAAGGTCTCCTATTCTTCGGCTCTTTACATTTGAATGGATGGATGAATGCAGCATGATTTAATGGAAATGCTGTGCATAAATACTAAGGATATTTGTATAGTTAGGAAGGGATCAGAACTGGAATCAATTCTATTGATTTAGAATCAGGGAAGGTTTCCTGAAGGAAATATTGTATAGCACTTGATACAATGAGTATTGAGCTAGGTTTGGGAGGAGAGTTGGGATGTGGCTTGGTGAAAAGCAGAAGTAGGAAATAAGAATGGATAAGCTCTGTGTGTTGAGTGACAAGCAGGATAATGTAGCTGGATGGAAATGCCATACTGGGAAAGAACATTAAGTAATGAGGGGAAAAAAGATGACAAAGGAATCAGATTTCATGCTGGGAAGTATTATCTAGTATAACCCCATCAATTTCCAAATGAGGAAATGGAGGCTGGGAAAAATGAAATTATTTACCCAAGATCATACAGTCAGGACGCTATAAAACTGAGATTTGGACACAAGTCTTCTACCTTCAGATCCAATACTCTTCTGACTATACCATGCTGCTTCTGCGAATTGGGGGTGCTATGGTGTTTAGAAACCTTGAAGACCAAGTAGAACAGATTTGCTTTGGGGTCGAATGTATCCTTTAGATACTGTTCCAGTATCATTTTTCACTCTTACAGCAAGGGACCCAAAGAGGTGTGGGCCAAGGGGACCAGGTGCCTATAGGTACCTCTCTCCTTCCCGTAGTGCTCAGACTATAAAGTCCAGAATTATAAAGTCATTCCCCCATTCATTTTCAGTGATTGGATGGTAAATAAAATGAGCCATGAGAAGAGCCTTAGACAAATTTTTTTTTAAATACTCCTTTACTGGCCACAAAGTAAACAGAGCCTCAGGGCACCCACCCCTTACAAAATTCAGAGACTGCTTAATTAGAATTTGCACTCTACATTGGTTAGAGACAAGCAGATTGATTCTCCTGCTTCAGCTTGTCAATTCTTTTTCCAAACACTGAATCATATAAACTTGTGTTTGGGAGCCTGATTTTAGGTGGTCATTATCTTTCTCCTTGCTTTGGGGCCACTCAAATTGTGGCCCTAAGCTGGAGAGTCTTTCTCCTTCCCAGATTCTCTTGCCTCTATTTATCTTTAAGGACTATCAGTAACTTACCACCTTCCTCAGATTCCTCTTACCTTCCTCCATGTACTTATATTGACAAAAGTAAGGGCTGTTCCTTACCTCTGCATTGCCCCCCTACCCTGGCCCAGTCTTATTATTTCTATATAAAGCCTTAGATTTATCATTATAATGGAAAAGCCGTCATCTGGTTTTGCCAACATCTCTGTAATATTGTCGTTATTGCTGAGGAGGCCTTAGACCTTCGTGCATACGGTGCAGCTAATCCTACTGTGGATTCCGTTCTGCAGCAAGGGATGTGAATTTGTAATTGGCACCACAAATATGCAGTGTGGTGGTGACCCTAATGAACTCCTCATCTTCCTGCTTTTTGCAAGGGTCCCAATCATTCCAGAGCTATGTGAGAGTGGGAGAAGGGAGGCAGTGGCTAGAGGAAGAAACAGTACTAATCGTACTCTATGCCATATGCTTTGAGGTGAGGAAGAGGGCAAGAAGGCAAGACCTTTAAGGAAAGGGAGTGGGAGCCAGGAGATCTGGATTTGAGTACCAGTTGTGCTACTTACCAGGTGTGTGATCTCAGGCAAGTATCTTCACTTTTCTGGGCCTCTGCTTTCATATTTGTAAAATGTGGGGATTAGACTGACTTCTAAGACCCCTTCCAGCTCAAACAGTCTGTGACTCCACCACAGTACATTGGAGAAAGTCCTTGATTCTCTGGCTTTTACATCAAACATGTTTGTGTCAACAGCACAAGGAGAATGAGTTGTAGATTCCCATTATAGATTATCTCCAGAATGCCAGGCTGTTGGGCATCATTTCAGTACACCTTTTCTCTCCTAAAATTGTAAAGTATAGGCTCCCCCAAAGATAGATTACATAGATAGATTACATAGATAGATAGATAGATAGATAGATAGATAGATAGATAGATGTATGAATGAGTGACAGATAATTTATAAAGAGCTTATTATGTTCTAGGAGTTGTCCTAAGTAAGTGTTAGCAATACAAATAAAAGAAAAAACGTGGTTCCTACTCTCAGGAAGCTTAAACTCTAAAAAGGACATACAAAACATAAAGTGAAGCTAGGAAGTGGGGGACAATGTAGAGAAGGGTTTCCAAGCTGGAAGTGGGGGAAAGGAGGCAGCTGGTAGAGAGGTAGAGTAGTCTAGAGAGTGAGTTAAGCTGGGCCCTCTCGGAAATGGCAATCCTTAAAGAGAATTCTCAACTGTTTTCTGGAATCTGTGGAAGTCCACAGTATTGGGGAGTCCATACTTTGACATAGGCTAACAATAAGATCACGGGGATCATGAACCCCAGTGCTTCCATCCTCTTCACATTTGGTTCAGCCCTATATTTATACTGACCATCATCCTCAATCCTCTGCCTCCCTCTCTTTGCTCAGCAGGAGAAATTGAAGACCTATAATGTTAATTGGAAATTAGAGAGGGCATATGGTCATATAGCTAAGGGCAAACATGGAATTGGTCCCTGTATGATTGAACTTACCAAAGGATTTGTTGCTAGAAGTGTTTTCTCTCCCTTTTGGGCTGCTAATTCATAGAATATTAGAACTGGAAGAGACTTCAGAGATCATCTAATCCAGCACCTTTGGCCCCCTTTTCCTCCTGAAACCCATCACCTGAGGGGGGGTGTGTGTGGGATTCTCTTGTGGGCACTTGCCTTCTGCCTTTTTCCTATAGTTCCTTCTTGCTGATGTTATTCTTAGTACGAAGTCACTCCCAGCCTTTTCACGTGCAAGTCCCTATCCTGACTTGTGAGGAGGTTTAAGGTTGGGATTACAAATGAGGATATAGTGCTTCTTCCTGGAAAAGACCTAGGCTAATAGGGGAATAATTTAAGAAGACTTTCATGGAGATATGTAAACACATACCAACTAATGAGTTCCTAAGCAGTAGACAGAGCATAGGGTCTGGAGTTAGGAAGACCTGAATTCAAATTCAGCCTTAGATACCTCCTAGCTATATGACCCTGGAAAAGTCAATTAACCTTTGTTTACCTCAGTTTCCTTATATGTAAAATGCAGATAACAGCAGTACTCAGTGGGGATCAAATTAGATATAATTGTAAAATGCTGAGTATAGTATCTAGTACATAGTAGGCACTATGTAAATGTTAGCACTTATTATTACTATTATATATACATATTTTGCTAAAAGGGGCCATATAAAGCACAAAGCAAAATTTTATCTGGACTAATTAGAGAAGGCTTCCTGGGGTATTTGGGGCCAGGTCTGAGGACAGGGTTAGAATAGATGCGCCTGGAGGGATAAAACAGTAAGAGAGAGGCAGTGGGACTGGCTTCTTCAATTGCTTTTGGAGAGTGAAGCTTTTGCTCATGGATGAAAATCTGAGAGGCAGAGAGATAACAGCTTCCTTTGGACAGGCTTAGCTTTACTTCCACATCATCCTAGGCTGTCCCAGTGAACAAACTGTGTCCTCTCTGACCCCAGCCATGGATATTGAGGGGAAATTTGCTTCCCTGGACAGGCTTGCCTGGTTGGAGAAAATTTCATTTCATTCCTTTCTCACCCCTAGATATTCAGGTCAAAGGAGACTCCATAGTGGCTCCCACACTTCTTCACATAAAAGGTGCAAAGACCAGCAATTGACCGATGATGGATCCACAGCTGTGACTCACAAAAATCACATTGGCATAGAAATTTTCAAACCACCATTGACTAGGAACTTTAAATGGCAACTTCAAAGTGCTGATCTTAGGTTTGAAAACTCCCAGCTTTAGTCTCTGCATGTAGGAGGACTGGATGGGAGAGAGGGTATAACCTTTAATGAGAAAGGTATAACCTCATTATTCTCTGATTCTTCAGTAAGTCAGAAGACTTGAGCCCAGAGATGACAGAGACAGATAGATAGATAGATAGATAGATAGATAGATAGATAGATAGATAGATTCAGATCCTTGAAGGAGCTAATAATCTAACAGAAGACAAAACAGTTAAACACATAATTATAATATAAACACAGGTTTAGAGTTAGCATGGTATTGTGAATAGAACACTGGTCTTGGAGCCAGAAGAACTTGATTGGAATCCTGGCTCTGATACTTTATAATTTATGTAATCAAAGATAAGTCCTTTAGTCTCCCTGAGCCTTGGCTTTAAAATGGGAATAATAATTGTACTACCTAAGATGAAAGTGTGTTGTATTCATCCTTGGGCAGAGCACATCTGGAACTTTGTGTTTCAGCCCATGGTGCCACATTTCAGGAAGCATATTGAACAGCTGGAGCACATCCAGAGAAGGGGAAAGAAGATGATGAGAGGAGTGGAGACTATGTCCTAATAGCCTCAGTTGAAGGAAGTTGGGATATTTCATTTAGAGATTAGGAGACTTAGTGGGAAATGTGATAGCTTATCTTGAAATTTTTAAAGGGCTGCCATGCAGAAGAATGATTACAAAATAATTCAATGCCAGAGCTGGAAGAGATGTTACAGATCATCCAAACCAGTCCCATCATAAAAATACATGAGTTGGCCAATGAGATAAGTTGAAACAAGCTACTGAAGCCCCGGGGAGGGGCTATTATGGTCTTCTATAGACAAACACACAGACCATGCTGCTTGACCTTTGAGGGCAGAAACCTAGGGGGTGATAGATATAAGGTTCAGAAGGGCAAATTTTGGTTCAAAATAAGGGGAAACTTCTTAGCGATCAGACCTGTCCCAAAAGGGAGCAGGAGGTAGCGATATGGAAAGACTTTCATAGTAGTAATAATAATAGTTAACATTTATGTAGCGCTTTAAAGTTTGCAAATTCCTTTACATATAGTATTGCATTTGGTTTTTACGATAATAACCCTGAGAAGTAGGAGTTATTTTTATCTTCATTTTCCAAATGGGGAAGTTAGGACTGAGATAGGTTAAGAGACTCTCCCAAAGTCACAGGGCTACTTTCTGAGATAGGATTTGAACTCAGATTTTCCTGAAACCAGGATCAACATTCTAGCCACCTAGCTACCTCCATTTAAGTGGATCATTTGTCAGGTATATTATAGAGGAGGTTTCTGTCCAGGTATGGGGTGGACTAGATGGCCTGCAAGGTGCCTTCCAACTCTGAGATTCTACCACAGGTGCAGAGCCTGCAACCTTGAGATCATCTGTGGTCTTGAGGCTACAGTTCTCCTCAATTTAAGTCTCACCTTTAACACATACTGGCTAAGTGAGCAGAAGCAAATCACTTCATTCTCCAGATGGAAAAGAGTGGTGGGTTTGGAGCCAGAGTACCTGGAGTCAGGTCCTTAATGTGCCCCTTATAACTTCTGCAATTGTGGGCAAATCACTTCTCCTCTCTGGCCTCAGTTTTTTCCTCTGAAAAATGAGAGGATGGATTAAATGACCTCCAAGTTTCTTTCCAGACCTAAACCTATAAAAACGCTGTAGCTTAACCTCTCAGTACCTCAAAGCATCTCTCTAAGACTAAATTACTGATGAGTTGCCAGTCAGTATCATTTTGGGGGTGTAGGGGAGTCTTCATAATAGGAGCTCTCCATAGTGATTAAGTCTTAGGTTTTAGATCAGAAAGGATTATAACTAGAACTGAAAAAGCTAGATGTACAGAGTCATCTCAAAAAGGTCAAAGGACAAATCTCCATCCATATCCAGGTCCCAAGAGGGGAAAACCAGGAACTGTACCCAGGCTGCCTGCCCAGACAAGAGACAATTTCTCTCCCAGCCTGCAGCCTGGGCTGCCTCACCAGCCTGCTCTGAATAATAGATGAAGGAAAGCCAGTCCCAACCCAACACAGGGGCTGAATGAGCCACCATGGCTGCAGCCAGCTTACTGCCTGTTGCCCCACCCCCTGCCCTCAGCTCAGCCAGGCCTAGGGCTGGGGTCAGGCTAGGGGGCTTCTACATTAGCGCATTTAGCAGCCAATTGGCAGGGAGCTGCACAGCGGTCTGATTGCCTTTCCTGGATTTTCATTTATCCCTGGTCTCTTGAGCCTGGACTCATTATGTTCATTATTCTTTGGCTCCAGCACAGTGCTCCTCCAGTTCCTTCCTATAGCTTGGGGGTGGGCGGAACTGTTTAACCCTTAATATTCTGTGAACCCCAAGCCAACTGAGGCTGTAGACAGCAAACACTCCAGCAGGTTCTTTGTCTGGGCTGGGCCAAGAACAACACCCAGGAATCAGTGACAGTTCCTTTGCTCACCTAATTGACAAGGAAAGGAAGGGAGAAGAAAAGAGTGAAGGCATTTCTTGGTGGAGCAGGGAAGATAGAAGTGATGAATCACTTTTGCAGATGACTAACAGATTAACATGTAGTTTTCTCTAGCCCTAGAATAACTAGGAAGCAGACCAGGAGGAAAGGGAGATGCCAGAGTCCTTGGCAGGTTGGACAAAGCCCGATCTCGGCATGATTGAGCCAGGGATCTGTCCGCTCCCCACGTACTGAAGCCCAGACAAGGTGTTATGTCTGTGTTCTAGTGCCAGCGGCATCTGGAGTTTGAGAGTTAGAAGCAGCTGCTTTAGGTCCAAGGTATAAAAAGTTCTTGGCTTTTCTGAGAAAGAACTTAGCTAAAAATCATGTGAAAAAAGAGAAACCATGTGGCATGTTACACCTTTCCAAAGCATGTCTCTCTGTGACATTACATGGGCATCTAGATGGCTCAGACCTGAGTTCAAATCTGATATCAGACACTTACTAGCTGTGTGACCCTGGGCAAGGCACTTAACCTCTGTTTACTGCCACTGGAAAAGGAAAAGGCAAAACATGTTATGGTCCATGAGGTCCCGAAGAGTTGAACATGACTAAATGATTGAACAACTACAATACCACAGTTATCCAAGGAGAAATGGACTGTTCTGTGTAGACTAGGTATGTTAGGAGACCTTGTGCCTTGAATTCTTCTCCAGGTAAATGGATTTGCATTTACCAAATCTGCATTGATCCATATTCTCTCACTCAGTCTTTCCAAAATGAGTAGTAGGTATCTTTACAAATAAGAGTTAGGAGTTTCACGAAGGGCTTAGGAGAAGCACTGCTAATTGACCCATTAAGGGACCCGACCTTGACTTCATTAGTGCTATGTGCTAATCAGATGAACTCAGTAGCTACAACATAGGATTAAAATGTTTTCACTTACTATTTCCCAGTTAAGCTTTTTCACAATAGAAGCTTGGTCCTTCTCTCTGGAGCCTCAAAGGA